>CM055266.1:44336974-44787028 GCA_029237695.1 Conchocele bisecta
TGATAATGTAATAACTTCAGTATAATACATATAATTCTGCATACATTTAATCATCAAATATATGCAGTCGTTAGATCTATATAAAATAAACCATTTCGGGAAAAACAACATGATTACTCCCTCAAAGTATACTTTTCAATTTTGATGAAATTGGCTACTGACCAGGGGCCCGTTTCACTAAACTTCTTACGATACGAACTTTCTTACGTCTACGATACTTTTCGTACGAACTTCATGCGAACTTCTTACATGTACGTGCGTTTCACTAACATGTTCGTGCGAAATGTTACGAATTCTTCAGTATTGGAAATCCATCAAGCCCTTTGAATGCAACCAGACGACAGCTGTCAAAGCAACTTCCTTAGTCCAGCATGCTGCACACCAGGAAAGTGAATTGGACTGACACTGAGTGTCCCTTCCACGGCGCCCAGGGTGTTCGGAATCCTGGCCACACTGTAAAAGGCATTTTTACAGTTGGCCAGGTCTTGTTCCTCGGTGGTAAAAATGATGTTGTCCAGTCGATTATTGATGGCGGAGACAACATCATTAATACACCGAGAAACTGAACTCAAAGAGACACCGTGGATGTCGCCAGCCTCGGAGTAGAACTCACCCTTCGCCAGATAGCGCAGGGTAACCAATGTCTGCAAAGTCTTTGACGATTTCAAATTTGATTTTTATTTGTTTTAGCTTGTTACTGTAGACTATACGGGACATGTAGTTGCTATATTGGTCATCTTAGTGTATGCATGCAATCCATCCGTAACTTTTACCTCTTGTGGTATTTGACACATACCACAAATAATTTGAAATACCCATAAATACAAGTTTGTGCAACGTCCTATTGGTTGTTTTCATCACACTTATATACAAAGTCTGATTTCCTATTACTCTTAGGGGAAGGGGCCAAGTGGCTTTTGTGTGATATGGACCTGGAACCAGGTCGGGTTATTCTAATTTTAGGGCAGCAGGTTGAATACGGGATCGAACCAAGTTGGCCAGGCCTTACATGACCTTAACCTGTTGTATAGCTTTCTGGCATAATATTTATAGCACGATGTTGTCATATCTATCTATAATGTATTGCACCACATTGTAATACTTTTTCTGTCATATTATTTGCTGTATGTGTCAAATGATTATTTGCTGTATGTGGCAAACGGTCGAAGTGATGAAACTGTAAGATGGCTGTACATACAAAGATGTCGGAAATGGCAGCTCGATGTACCATATAGTATACGGTAGCAAAACAAATGTTGTTTTCTGAAAATTTTCTGGAAATGGCTGCGAACATTAGACGGACATGGGTAATATTGCCTAATATGACAACACATTGCATATATTACTTTTGAAAGTTATTTGATTTGTGTTTGCATCCATTTCACCCCTACACCACACTACAATTATAGCGTTCCACTCCTCCTTAAACCACATTATATCAGGCTGAATTTGCTGGCTAACTGATCAGAAGGTAAACTTATAGTGAGTAACTACTCCATAAGCCACGTTATATCAGGTTGCATTTGTTGGGATAACTGATCAACAGCTACAATTATAGTGAGTAACTAAGCCACGTTATATATCAGCACGCATTTGTTGGGCTAACTGATTAATAGCTATAAGAATAGTGAGTCACTATTCTATAAGCCACGTTATATCAGACTGCAGTTGTTGGACTAACTGATCAGCAGGTACAAGTATAGCGAGTCACTATTATATAAGCCACGTTATATCAGGCTGCATTTGCTGCACTAACTGATCAACAGCTACACGTATAGTGAGTTACTACTCTATAAGCCACGTTATATCTGGGTTGCATTTGCTGGCTAACTGATAAGCAGCTAAAGCTAGATAACCCGGTCTGTTTACGCACTTACATGTAGGGCCCCTATAAGTGATTTGAGAAACTTACAACAATTTCCAAAAAATAAACACACGAACAGACAGACGGACAGACAAAAACTTAAAACAAAATAAACAGACGAACGGATGTAGGATCAGTAGTGAGGGTAATTGTATTAGTGCTAAGTAATGCCAAAAATAAACGGACAGACAGACAGACGGAATGATAGGGTGAAACCTATAGGGCGAAATATGCACCGCCGATTTGACGGCGATGTTATTCATGGAATACATGAATACCTGCGCTAACAAATCTTCGTACGACAGCCCAATACCTATCGCAGACTTACGAGGAAAGTTACGAACTTCGCAAGAAAGTTCGCACGAAATTGACGTTAGTGAAACGGTAATATGCGCCTAAGAAGTTCGTACGATAATTTATTATCGTAAGAAGTTTAGTGAATCGGGCCTCTGGCAGGTTCTCCAGTCACGGTCTAAACGTAAATGTAATCCCTTCACTATCCAGACGTTCCTAAATTTGCACTTACGAACATTTTAGTCGTACGAAGTTTAGTGAAACGGGCCTCATTTACATCTGAACAATATTTTAGTAAATATTTTATGGATTTGTTCAGATTTAATGAAACGGACCCGGGGCCCGTTTCACTAAACTTCCTACGACTAAAATGTTCGTAAGTGCAAAATTATGATAGTCTGTAAATTTCACATTAACACTGTTATTTTGTAAATAATTGTTGGATTTACATTTATTGAGCATAGGCTGCATATGCCCAGGATTCGTAGAAGCATGCCAAATGTCTCTGAGACGGAATGACGAGAAGAGCGAGCAAACCATTGTCAGAATGCGTGAACATACCGGCTGATCTGTGTTTACACTGATCGTAGTTGCGAACAGTAACTCTTGAAATCTAACTCCGTACCGTCCGTCTGCTATTTGTACGTATATTGAAATAATTCCTCTTCGCAAATACACTGGTCGCAAAACCTATAAGCCCCGTTTCCAAATCCACAGTCACACTGTGTAGCAATGACGTCAGATTGTCTTGTAAATATGGCTATTTGAATCTCTTTACAGAGATTCGGCCGATATGTTTTATTCATAACATTCCGTGAAAAGAATATTACTAAAGAAATAGGCAATACATACTTGGACATGGGAATATTTTGTAGCCGATTTCATCAACATTGCAAAGTATACTTTTCTAGCAAAGTATACTTTGAGGGAGAAATTTTAAATTTTAGGATAAATTTATTAATTTTTATTATACTGAATTTTTTACATTATCACAGCCATTTTGAGCTGAGATAATGTAAAAAATTCAGTATAATAATTCTGTATACTTTTAATCATCAAATATAGTTCATTTTGGCAAAAATAAATGATTACTCACTCAAAGTATACTTTGCTAGATAAGTATACTTTGCAAGTTTGATGAAATCGGCTACTGAAAACAGGAAACAAATGTCACCGGTGGAAGATTGGAGAAAAACTTCTTAACCGGACCAATAGACACTCACACGAATGGACACACAATACAAATCCTGTATCCCCTTGCTCTTATGGTTATTAACACAGCATACAAGCAGGGATTCCGCTGGCGATCGCCACTTTCGCAATTGGCGATAAAAATAAACAATTGGCGAAAAAAAAATACAATTTTCGAAAAGAAATTAAAAAAAAAAAACAACATTTTTTTTTCCGAAAATTGTAATTTTTATCGTCAATTGTTTTTTTTTTTTTGAAGTGGATATTTTTTTATTGTCCCCAGCGGAATCCCTGTACAAGATACAAGATACACTATTTTATTTCCAATTATGGGCTATAAATGACAGACCAATGGACACACACACGGACACACAGTCTTCAAAGCTCCAGATAAGGAATTAGTAATTAATTGAGTAGTGTCACTCATTTCTGAATCAATTGGGTATTTCAAATTGTCATTGGGTAAAATAAAATCACACTACTGTTTACACATTAACATACAGCAATTATTGAATAGTTTGCTTCGAAATGAAAACATATCTTGGCATTTCATTAGAATTGTCTCCTTGGAGACAATTCTAATGAAATACCAAGATAAGTGTTTTCATGGAAAACAAGAAAAATATGCTATATTTGTGGTCTGTTTAATTGTTTTCTGCAGCATGATAAAGGTACCACAAAATTGGTATTGCTTTTTGATAGTCGCTACTTCTGATTTCAATTGTGTTTTTTTTTTTGGCAATTTTAATTGGGTATTTAAGCAAATATGCCGCTTATCTGGAGCGATGCAGTCTTAACAGTGTATGCCTCCCGGCTCTACAGAGCGGCCATTAACAGCATAGATGCCAGGCCAATGGACAAACAAACGGATGTTTAGGGCTCATATGCCTGGGTTTCGATGGTCTGCGAGCCAATTCATACCCTTATATATAAGACAATCTAGCGCACAAACGGACACACAATGCGAACACTATACATGCACATGAATGCCCTCACCAGGCGTCCGTTTCACTAAACTTCGTACGACTAAAATGTTCGTAAGTGCAAAATTATGATAGTTTGTAAATTGCACATTAACAATTATTGGATTTGCATTTATTGAGCATAGGCTGCAAATGCAGCCTATGCTCAATAAATGTAAATCCATCAATTGAAGTCTCCAGACGATCTTAAATTGGCACTTGCGAACATTTTAGTCGTACGAAGTTTAGTGAAACGGCCCCCAGCTGTATGGAGACCTGTGTGGGGGGGGTGGCATTAACAGTATAAATAGAGGCGCTTCCAGTACGTGTTACATGTACATGTACCTTTCAATCCTATACACATTACTTAATCGTTTATTACTTAGACATCAAGGGCCTGTTTCACTAAACGACTAAAACGTTCATAAGTGAAAATTTATGATCGTCTGGATATATCAATTAATGGATGTACATGTATTGAGCATAGGCTGCATATGCAGCATATGATCAACTAGAAATGTGGCCTGTCGGCACACGAATGCCCCCGCTGGCAGCCAAAGAAAACAAGGCATATTTGAATGTGGATTTGTCACAGGGTGGCAGAGGACCATTGGAGCAATGCGTGTGTGAAATGTGAAGCAGATCCGAGCAAGGAAACAGAAAGTATAAGGCATTTACCCGGCGTTAAGGTTTCAAACGCACCAAGTCTGTGACCTTGACCCTGGGCTTAGCGGGGGCGGCACGAATATAGATTTGTCACAGGGTGGCAGAGGACCATTGGAGCAAAGCGTGTGTGAAATTTGAAGCAGATCCGAGCAAGGAAACAGAAATTATAAGGAATTTACCCAGCGTTAAGGTTTCGAACGCATCAAGTCTGTGACCTTGACCCTGGGCTTAGCGGGGGCGGCACGAATGTGGATTTGTCACAGGGCGGTAGAGGACCATTGGAGCAATGTGTTTGTGAAATGTCAAGCAGATCCGAGCAAGGAAACAGAAATTATAAGCCATTTACCCGAGCGTTAAGGTTTCGGGACGTACGTACGCTACGTACGTTAAGTACGTTACGTATGTTACGTACGTCACGTACGTTACGTACGTTACGTACGTTACGTACGTTACGTACGTTACGTACGTAACGGTTACGTACGTACGTACGGACGCCGGTAACACTATATGCCCCCCTCACCATTCGGTGGTGGGGGCATAATAAATGTAAATCCAATAATTGTTTAAAAGAAAACAGTGTTAATGTGAAATTTACAGACTATCATACTTTAGCACTTACGAATATTTTAGTCGTATGAAGTTTAGTGAAACGGCCCCCAAGTTCCGACTGTTTCTGACCATTATTTGCCTACAGGAAAAACGCGTACAACACAGGTTCATACACAGTTTAATTTCTCTCAAATATGGCCTGTTCAAGGCAGATGTGACATTTTGTGATTAACACTTTCAACCCTGCAGACCTCTATAGGTTAGAACACACCAAATAGTTCTACTATATAATTTCACCGAATCCCATCCAATAAGGCCAGTCTCTCCTACATTCACTATTCGTATGGATGCTGTGGGAACCATGGGCGGATTCAGCGGGGCGGAACCGGCGCCCCCCCCCCCCCCTAAAATACGCCGAGTAAAGATTTGTTGCAAGTTACAAGGCACGTTTCATGCCAAGTGCCATGTATTCCATGCATTTTTCGGTCGTTTTCTTATTGTTTCAAAATTTAAACGTTTTCAATAAAAAATCATGTCTAAACATACTGTGACAGTGTCAATATTTTTGCTCCAAAATGCGCCAGAACGCAGGAAATGCGATGTAGATTTCAAAAACTCCCCCCTAGCGCTATTTTGCAATACTGGACTATATTATCGAACATAGCTCGTTCGATAATATAGTCAAATATTGCAAAATAGTTACGCCCCCCCCCCACCCCACTAACCCGAAATCCTGGATCCGCTCCTGGGACGTACATGGACTTGTACATGACCTCCAGCCGGTCTGTACTGGTTCTGCATGGATTAAACAATAGGTTCACTTGCTCCATAAGATAGAACAATCCAACCTCACCATGTCCCCCAATATCATTTACATTCATTTGGCCACGGAAACTCTGTTTTCATCACGTGATCAACAGGTTCAGTGTTTTCATTTAAATGCTACAAATATGCTGGAAATTTTAAACAAATGTTCCTCAAGTGAAACTGGGTAGTACTGGATCAAGATGTACAAGCCAACTGTGTCTGTGACCTCTATGTGACCTCTAAACACCCGCACTATTGTGTTTATACCAGACTTTTGCATAACCGTTGGCGACTTCGCACCATTTAGTATTCAGATGGCCGTTTCACTAAACTTCGTACGACTAAAATGTTCGTAAGTGCAAAATTATGATAGTCTGTAAATTTCACATTAACAATGTTTTCTTGTAAACAATTTATGGATTTACATTTATTGAGCATAGGCTGCATATGCAGCCTATGCTCACTCAATAAATGTAAATCCATAAATTGAAATTTACAGACGATCTTGAATTTGAACTTACGAACATTTTAGTCGTAAGAAGTTTAGTGAAACGGGCCCCTGTAGCCTATAGTTGTGTTGCAAATAGTGTGCATGCATATCCAGATGAGCCATATCGTGACGAGCCGTCTCATCAGGATCTGCATTTTTGCAAATAGTTTTGATATTTGCCTTATTTGAATGACGGATTTTAAGGTCAGGGGAGATAACCGTGTTTTCTCAAAATAGTAATAAAACTCAATATTGATTCAAAGGAAACCAATATTTATTCGTACAATGCATTTTCTGGTGTACAATAATTATACTTTATAAGATATCGACAGCAGTCGTAATTAAGTGTATACACATTATAAAATATTTTATTTAAATAATTAAAACTCAGCAGTCGTAATTAAGTGTATACACATTATAAAATATTTTATTTAAATAATTAAAACTAATCACCATTTCTTCACATGCACGATCACCACTACCGACACAAAATTGAAATATTAGTTAATACTGTGTATAAACAGACACTTTCGATGTTAAAAACATGTGGAATATTTACTTAACTAGGTGCCGTCTTAATTTCCGTAAAGATGTATTTTTTACATAATTTGAGTGCATCCACCTTTAAGACTTTCACAATTAGGTTTAGAAAGTTAGAAAAATAAAAATGCCAAAAAATAAAACGCTATGAATGGCGGTCTATCATGCGAGGAAGGTTACGAATAATACTGTTGTACATGCAGTCATGTTATTATTTGTTATAGTGGTCGTATCCGACGATTACCATGTATTTCTTGAATATATCAAAATAATATTATCCGAAAATGTCATGGCTCGACATTTTCGGATAATATTATTTTGATAAAGTGAGATATGTTCATCCAATAGCACAACGTATCTCATGGAAAATCATTGTCATTATTTAAACCATCCGTAAAATTGGCTGAATATGAGGACAGTGACATTTGTCGCCACCTCAGTCAGAAAACAGACAACCATGAAATTGGACGTTTCGGAAGATGTACAAGATTGTAATGGTCGGTTGATTTAGACTTATGTCAATATATGAATGTGTTTGTGTGTTTGTTTACTGGTGCTTAACGGCCTATCAACAGCTAAGGTCATGTAAGGCCGGGCAAACAGGTTCGATCCCGTTTTAACCTGGTACATTGGGGGACATCCTAAAATCAGAACGGAATATTTACAAATATATTCAGCCGTGAAATTAGAATAACCAGACCTGGCTCCATGTCCATACCACACCAAAGTCACTTGGCCCCTTCCCTTAAAATAGGATTACGAATAATCGTAATACTCATATAAGGGGTATAACCAGATTCAACTGTCACATACAAAATGCCAAAGACTAATGTGAGGGCCAAACCAGGTCTCCAGTCGGGATTCAGGTACGTTGAATTACCCATCGCTTACTCCCACCTACCACCCACATATCTATGTGTATATTTATGTGGTTTTGACTGACAAAAATGGGGCTTATATGTTGTTCAACCTATGCATACCCAGACCACCCTGTGCATCAGGGGGCCGTTTCACTAAACTTCTTTGTGCATATTTAGAATAGACTGTAAATGTCAATTGATGGATTTACATGTATTGAGCATAGGCTGCATATGCAGCCTATGCTCAATACATGTAAATCCAATACCTGTTTACAATAACACATTGTTATTGTGAAATTTACAGACTATCACAATTTTGCACTTACGAACATTTTAGTCGTACGACGTTTAGTGAAACGGGCCCCTGCACAGTCATATCATGATCGGAAATCACATTTCGCCTTTCCACCAGTACAACACGCGTCATGCTTTTAATAAACAATATACAGCGGAACCTCTCCGAACCGGACGTCCTGGGAGGTCCCCAGGGTGTCCGACTTGGAGAGTTTCCACTGTAAATCAGACACGTTAGCGCTTCATGACACATTCTAGTGTTTTGCAATCATGAAATGTCATTGTAATCAGAGATACATAACAGCGAAACAAAGTTGAATATCCATATTTTCCTGAGTGTCCGGTTTAGAGGGCGCCACTGTATATTATTATTATGCGGCATGGGTGTCTTATTTCATCACGAGCTACATGAACACTGGTTATAAATCTCATAAATCTAATTTTTCCAGTCACAGCCACATATACGGCGAAACCTCTAAACAGGACACCGAGAAAACACCTGTGATCTTATTTTGTTTGGTCATTTATCTTAGGTGCTAAACCGGACACGTCCCAGGGTGTTCGGTTTAGAGAGGTTTCACTGTACATGTATTAAAGAAATGCATATACGTACATACACTGTGGTCAAAGGGAGGTAATTGGATTCGGCGATGTGACTGTCGTACGATTTTACACAAACGGGAATGACTGTTTACTGGTTCGTCAGCGCGGTTTAGGCTGTCCATTCTTACGCCGAGTGGAGGCGAAAACTAAGAACATGTGTGTTTACAGAACCTGATCAATTGATATACTATTCGACCATACAAGCACTAATCGTCACTCATCTGGATTTACACCGTTTGCAAACAGCAAACTGTTGTGTTTAACCCTTAGAACCGAAGTATGAACGTCAACGACCTGAAATGTAAATGTAATTACGCAAATGTATACCGTTGACTGTGGTGTAACGATATAGTGCAACATGTCTCTGCAGGGGCGGATCCAGCATTTGGAGAACGGGGGGGGGGGTGTTGTCTAGTTACGAAGGTAACTCTTGCAATCTACTCCCGTACCGTCCGTAGCTAGCTACGGACGGTACGGGAGTAATTGCAAGAGTTAACGTTCGCAACTAAGGGGTTGTCCTATTTTCGATCTCTTCGAAATGCAATTTCTTGTGTTTTATAATATAAAGCGAAAAACGTGCACATGATCAACGCCCTACCCTATCTAGACTTTGTTGCATATACCATCTTATCCGCATTCTCGACCTTTCATATCTGGTATAAATTGGCCTGGATATGCGTATCCAGTCAATGCAGAATACACTAAAAGTATTGACTCAATGCACACCTCGTTATATATACCTGTAGCCTATTTCACCAACATTGCAAAGTATACTTTTCTAGCAAAGTATACTTTCAGGGAGTAATCATTTATTTTTCCTGAAATGCATTATTTCATATAGAACTAACAAATGCATATATGTCAAGATTAAAAGTAAGCAGAATAATTATACTGAATTTATTACATTATCACAGCCAAATTGCCTGTGATAATGTAATAAATTCAGTACAATAAAAATTAATAAATTTATCCTAAAATTGAAGATTTCTCCCTCAAAGTATACTTTGCTAGAAAAGTATACTTTGCAATGTTGGTGAAATAGGCTACTGATACAGTGTAAATCAATATTTGATTGAATTTCACCAAACATAGAGAATAGTAGGTTAGTGCCGTGAATGGGAAAAAATATCTGGCAAGGCTCAGGAAACGGGATGGGCGAGGCTCTGCCGAGCACATCCCGTTTTCGTGCAGCGCCAGATATATTTTCCCATTCACGGCACTAACCTACTATTCTATTTATCCCGTCAACACCTACAAATGCTAAAATGCAACAAAAATAACCCCAGCCATCGCACATGTTCATACGCAGTGATTAGGTCGTATTGACAGGATATCGAAAATGTTTCACGGCACCGTGTTTCACGTCACATACGCACTGTGTTGACGGGATAAAAATCAGTTTGAGGATGGTCACTTTTTTGTTATTGGGGAAAAAGTGCTTACATTTAATTATTTTTTTAGATTTAATATGTTTAATACCCAATAGTTCGTCAGCAGAAAAACGTGGAACAGACAGTAGGTTTTCTGATGTCATATGACACTCGGCGTTACTTCGTTGTCTAATAAGTATTTATGCAGATGCTGCCAGCAAGGAAATCACACCATATGCTGCAGTTAAAACATAAGAAACACATGATTGTGTTTTACATATGTAATTTGGCTTCTACACACCTGTGTAGAGACGTAAATATGCATGTCCTACGTCAACATTGGTCTATTATTTGCATATTACAGGTGTGTGTACATTTATATCGGTAACAGTATCTGCATAATGACTTACAGATTTATTTATATCAGACGTTATTGTTTTATTAGTATATTTTTTTATTAGATTTACATATACATGGGGCCACAAGAAGGATATAACCACCTACATGTACATACATAGCATAATGAAGTATCATTGATGCAATATCTTCCATATAGACAGTGATCAATGTTCAGACGCCGATTTAAAATCACAATTATCGTCGTCGTGTATCGTAGTTCCGCGTTTTCATGTCGCCTAATGGACCTACATAATACCTTACAAATTACACACTGATGTTCATTGTATTCGGTTAATAAGCCGCAGACATGAAGCGGCATTCATTACAGCTATCTAAATAATCAATTCGGAATCAAAGTTGGAGAAAACCGGCTTATTGTATGTGTGACCAGTCTAGACACACATGCAGTCTAGACACACCGTGTAGACCCAGAGCAGGTTGCGCGATCGCATTAAGTCGCCGAATAATCCGTGAAATTCATACAATGTGGCTTATTTTTCAGGTTGTTGAAGTTTGCTGAAATATTATTAGACTGGGTATACTTGAAACAAGTGCATATTTACCACTAAGCTAATCCCCTCGCTGACAGCCTTAATACTTAAAACACTATAAGAGTTTATATTCGAATATAATTCCGCATGTAAATTTTGTAAACGTATTTAATGAAATTACGCAGATGTCCGAAGGTACAAAATCACATGGCGTGTCTCGTTACTAATCAAGCCAACTTATGCAGCAAACAAACGCACCGCCAGTCCGCTAACTTCCTGTAGACCACGAATTGATTATGTCGGTTTAATCAAGTAAGCCTCTTACATAGGTGCCCGGATGTAGGAAATGAACAGTCTGATGTTGTGGACCAGCTTGGCGTCTGTCAGATACACACGTAGCTGCGTTAATCTTGTCAATATTGGTAGGTGATTGTGAATATGAACATATCCAGCTGCGTTAATCTTGCCTTGTGTACAATGATGCTGACCATGTAAACACACGAATACTATGTCTGTAACGCAGGCTTCGCCCTGCGTTACACACAGAGAATTCGGGTTAGTAAACACCCAGCTGCGGTAATCTTGCCAAACTTGGTCGATGATCCTTAAGATGTGCACTCCCAACTGCGTTAATCTTGCGAACATTGGCCAATTAGTATCTACATGTACCCACCCGACAGTTCCAGACAATTACAAGACACTCGCACATATTGATGAGCCATTTACCAGAGCGTGTTAATGTTTCGAGCGTACAAAGTATTTGACCTTGACCTGTGCTTAGCAGAGGTAGAGGACCCTTGGAGCAATGCGTGTGTGAAATATGAAGTAAATCCAAGCAGGGAAACAGAACATATAGGCCATTTACCCGAGTGTTAAGGTTTCGGGATGCACACAGTATGTGACCTTGACCCTGGGCTTAGAAGGGGCGGGACGGACGTGGAGCGCAGTAGAGGACCGTTGGAGCAATGCGTGTGCGAAATATGAAGCAAATCCAAGCAAGGAAACAGAAAATATAGGCCATTATAATTTTTGAAGACAGACGGACGGACAGACAGACAGACGGACGGACAGACAGACAGACAGACAGACAGACGGACGTCTACGACGCCGATGGTATGCCATAAGCACTTCTTCCTTCGGAAGGCGCGCTAAAACTGAAAGGTGCTACAAACGTACGCGAGCACGTACTACGAACGCACGCACGTACATACATGGACTAACGCTATGCACCCTATTGCTTATGGCCGAGAGGATAATAGTGCACAGACGGACAGGAAGGCCTCGTCCAGTATTCCCGCGACTTTTCCAAGTTTGTATCCCCGACAAATTCCACAAAAATGCCATTCATTCCTATAATGTGATGATGATGTGATGATTAACAAAGGTCCTTATGTGTGTATTAACACGAATGTTAATGCTCACTACGTAATTAGACTTCATACATGTCGTGTAATGTCGTGATTTTGTCCACATATGGATATTTAAAATAAATAAAGCATGCTTAGCAACAATATATGACCGTATTTGAATAAATGTAACATTGATTGTCAAATGTAAATGAGAGTATGCTACATTATGTTTTTTAAAGAATTAACATTTAGTCGCATATTGCGTCAACATCTAACGTTTTCCACTGTCATAATGTCGCGTTCATTACGTCAGTCCGTTGCTGCGCGAGTATGCTCGCTACGCAGTCCTCGACTACGTCAGCATTTGCCACGTTTGCAGACTCGACAACCCTCGATAGCTAACACGACAAAATGTACACCGTCGTGGAATCACTTTGACATTATATAAAACATAAAAATATACATACAGAATCGTTCCTTTTTTACCCAATTGAACGTAATTTGAATTCGATGCGCATGCGTATTAGTACTTCCCGCAACCAAAATAAATATTGACAAACGACCCGCCATGTTTAAAGAGAAAACCCAATAATATAATTGTGTGCGTACATATATAATTATATACAAATGTACACATACTGGTTAAACATGTATAATATGTCAGAGAGATGTTTTCTCATACACATCCAGAGCAGGGGCATATCTGGAGGTGGATTCCGGGGTTGCCACCACCCCCCCCACCCCCCCCCCCCCCCCACGCCCCCGTTCAGCCACGGAGTTTACATAGATCACAGTTTACCACCAGTTGGAGTCTGAATTTAATTGCCGTAAAACACAAGAAATTGCATTTTAAGAGATCGAAAATAGGACAACCCCTTAGTTGCGAACGTTAACTCTTGCAATTACTCCCGTACCGTCCGTAGCTAGCTACGGACGGTACGGGAGTAGATTGCAAGAGTTACCTTCGTAACTAGACAACACCCCCCCCCCCCCCGTTCTCCAAATGCTGGATCCGCCCCTGCAGAGACAACGTCACGCCGTGTGTTATTGTTTTCGCAAATATTCACACTTTATGTCTGGGGATGGTGTGCTCATGCATTACGGACTGTGCAATGCCGTTTCCCGCCAATCGTCAGCGTCTGACAGACTGATAATAGGTTGTGCATTATTATCCTCTCGCCGAGTGAGTGAGTGAGTGAATAGGGTTTAACGTCCGCTTTTCTGACATAGAGGTACAAGCCTCAGGGAGTCTACACGCAGACAGGTCAACGGGGTCGTGTCACGTATCCACCTGTCCGAGGGGGGTAAATCCCAACTTCAGAACTCAATATTTACAATCAAAATATATATTCAGTCCTGAAATTAGAACAACCTGATCTGGTGCCAGGCCCTCGCCACACCAGCATCATTTATCCCATCCCCTAAAAGTAATAGGATTAGCGCTAATCTTACTTTTATATATGGGGCATAGCCTGACTCAACTCTCACATACAAGAAAGCCAAAAATGTACATGAGGGCCAAATCCGGTATAGTGGGTTCCGGAAAGTATGAACCCAATCGTTAAGCCAGTTTAGTCGCCTTTTACGACAAGCAATGGCTACTGCAGCACTATTCTCAGGATCAGGATTTTCTTGATGAATTTATTTCAAATGCTGGAATTATAAAGAATGGCCTTCGTCCAGTATTCCCGCGACTTTTCCAAGTTAATACCCCGATAAATTCCACGAATAGGCCATTCATTCCTATATTGCCTATCGGCGAGGGGATAACAAGCTTGGCAACTAAGTAACTTGCTGCCATATAGTATACTTATACATATATTCAACCTAATACATTTCTTGACGACAGCAAAAAAAGTGAAAGCGACTGTTTTAATGTCCCATCAACAGCTATTGTCATATAGAGACGGGACCACAGTTTAAAGTCTCATTCGACAGACCAGTGGAAATACTAAGTAAGTATATTCACGCCTAGGGCGACGATTGAACTCACAACCTCCGGCATTGAAATCAGGTGTCATATCCCCTAGGCCACGACCCATTCATTGGACGACAAGATACCACAGGCCCCGGGGTCGTTTCACTAAACTTTGTACGACTAAAATGTTCGTAAGTGCAAATTTAGGATCGTCTGGAAATTTCAATTAATGGATTTACATTTATTGAACATCGGCTGCATATATGCAGCCGATGCTCAATAAATGTAAATCCAATAATTGTTTACAAGAAAACATTGTTAATGTGAAATTTATAGACTATCATAATTTTGCACTTACGAACATTTTTGTCATACGAAGTTTAGTGAGACGGCCCCCAGATCTGACTGCGCGGATCTGGAGCTACGCTGGTGCCACACGTTATCAAGTCCATTATTCACAGTCGCACGCCCTGATGTACTTTCTGGCCAACATATTCAAGCGGATACAGACACCCTAGTCCATGAGCCAGGCATGAAAATCCACCTCCTCGGTGGATTTTAGAAGCATACATTTCTTAATACTACATGTGCATCCAATGTACATAAAGTGTTACCATTTTAAAGTAGGTCACCCCTATCGTGAGGCAATCTTGAACAAGAGTACCAAATGTCCCAATATACGCTCGTCGAAGCATGGCCAAGGGAAGATAATTTACACCATATTGCTTTAGTTATAGCATACAGAATGCGACAATTGAAAATGGCCGCCAACGGGAGATAAATCATCCGATAATTTCGAAATTCAAAAGAATTATCCAAACTTGCCGTGATATACATGTATACCAAATTTGATTACTATCTGTCAATTACATATCTAGTTATTGCGTGGACAAGCTGTACCGGCCCGCCCAATACATACTACGTCCCATATCTGATCACGTGGTACTAACGACAACAACAAGTACTGAAACTTCCAGAATCCATCCGATTCAACGTACGTATTCTTTAACATTGTCCTTATTACGTAACGGATTTTGATGAAATATGTTGCATCAAACGAGTCTTGTTAAGCAGCATTTTGTCGTCTCACTACTTTGGCCCAAGCTTCTGTCGTTTTTGCGAAGAATCGATTTCCATGTCGGTAGACACGGAAATCGATTCTTCACAAAAATGACATAAGTCTGTGCCGTCTCCCTGGACGAACAAATGCAGCTCATGAAGACGCGTTTGCTGTGCCATATTTCATCAAAATCCGTTTCATATTAAGGAAAATATCAAATAATACTTACTTTGGAGTGGGCAAGATTTCAACACTTTCAGACACTGTTGTTGTTGTTGTTATAATCACGCGATCATTGGCCTTGCATATGTTTCAAATGGGCGTAAAAAACGTTTTTTAACTACTGAATCTGATAATCAAATGCACAAAACACACCCCTCCCCCCCGCCAATGGGGAGGGCTATTGTTGACTCAGTGCCTACTACTGAGAGACAACACCGGGTCGATAGTGCCGATACGATTAGCAAAGAAGCGTCTTTTCTTACGTAATGCCGTCTTTCAATATCAACTTGTAATGGAATCCGGCCATATGTATCAGGATTTTCTGTCTCGTAAATTCTCGTCTTTCCCCGAGATTGGTCATAATCCAACTTAGTGACATAATAACGAGGGTGTCTATTTACTTGCCGAGACGACACACGGTCGGAGACATTTTTCTCTCAGCAAGATCAGTGTGATGTGATACACACTCGGATGTTCCTGAACATATAGTGGTACAGTGAAACCTCTCTAAACCGTACACCCTGGGAGGTCCCCAGGGTGTCCGGTTTAGAGAAGTTGCACTGTAATGTTGATATACCAGCGCTCCAATTCATGCCTGTGTGTTTTGCAATCATGAACATATAGTGGTACAGTGAAACCTCTCTAAACCGGACACCCTGGGAGGTCCCCAGGGTGTCCGGTTTAGAGAAGTTTCACAGTAATGTTGATATACCAGCACTCCAATTCATGATTGTGTTTTGCAATCATGAACATATATTCTCAAGAGACGTAAATGAAAGAGAAACGTTTCAAAATTAAATATTTTTAGCTTTCTGCGTTTCTCCTTAAGGGAGGTTTCACTGTACATGCAATTCCAACTCGCAATCAAGCAATTTGATTGTCTGAGACTGAGCTGTAGCACAGGTCAGGATTTTCTATTGGCAATGACAATTCGCAATCAAGCACTTTGATAGTCATTGCCAATATATGTTAAGAACCGTTGGTCATCTTGGCAAGATTAACACAGGCGGTTGTGTAGCTATCCCAATATGTAATGCAGTGGAACCTCTATAAACAGGACACCATGGGAGGTCCTCAGGGTGTGTGATTTAGATGGGTTCCACTGTAATTAAGCACTCGGTGACAAATTCCTGTCAATGTCAGATAGGAACAGGTAGGCCAATGAAAAAATTACATTGAAACCCATCTAAATTGAACACGATGTGGTCCCCAGGGTGTCCGATTTACAGGTGTTCCACTGTACAAAAGTTGACTGGTAATCAATCTGCTCAAATCTGTAAAAATAGTTTTTAAAAAAAACATTTGCTATATTTTATCTTCATGTAAATGTATTTATTTTGTAAAAATTAATTATTAATAGACGTATTTTTGAAACAACCTCTTTTGTGTTTTGGAATCAGCAGACAAGGCAATATTTCACATTGTTATGTCCATTCCGCATTTTGATATGAGAAGTTCGTCAACTTTCGATGTCATTTACGGAAAATATCGTAAGTTATGTAACTACGTTTCATGAGATAATGACAGGTACAAAATAACATGGCATGTCTCATATTATGATTAACACTAATACCATGGCAACTGTGGTTAAGCTCATACAGCCGAACCTCCCCGAATGGCCACCTCTCTACAACAACACCCTCTCTATAACAGCCGCTATTTTATATCCCAAATGGATGATTTCCTCTGTATCTAACCCTCAGACTGCTGAATACAAAAATTGTCGTCTGCCGTTGTGTTGTCTTCTTTCTCAATAAATACATGCTTTGGCAACATTTTAGAATCATTTCCATTGGAAATGATTCTAAAATGTTGCCAAAGCATGTTTTTGATGAGAATTATTGAAGAAAATAAATAAACAGCGGACGATAAATTCAGTATTAACCTCCCTACAACAGCCACCTCTCTACAACAGCCAGTTTTGCGTCTTCCCATGGGTGGCTGTTGTAGAGAGGTTGCACTGTACCAGAACAATTTGACTTTACGGTGGTTTAAAGTCTAGTGTATAATCCGTAAAGTGCCGAATAGTAAAAGTGTCGACAGTAATTGATAAGCGTCTGTTGCTACGGATAATCCAAGATTATACTTTCTTAGTCAATTACTTATGTGCCGAACTGATTGAATTAATTTTCAGACGGTCATTTTGAGTTCACATGTTTAATATAATTCGGCAAATTGGATTTATGCGCGGCTGTGGCTGGGTAAATTGAGCGTATATGTTTTGCGACCAGTGTAGATCCAGATCAGCCTGTGCATCCGCACAGTCTGATCCGCATCTGCACTGTTCACTGACTCATCAATGAAACATCCTTCATGATTATAATAAGCAATTTCCATCATTATCAGGCTACAGGGGTGTGATACATGCGTTTGGTCAGAAGCTACACTGATCACAAATCATAAGCCCACTGTTTCCAGTCACAGTCATATTTGATATCAAACGACTGTGCATGGCTATGCGGATCAGGGGCCCGTTTCACTAAACGTCTTACGACTAAAATGTTCGTAAGTGCAAAATTATGATACTAGTCTGTACATTTCACATTAACAATGTTTTCTTGTAAATATTTATTGGATTTACATTTATTGAGCATAGGCTGCATATGCAGCCTATGCTCAATAAATGTAAATCCAGTAATTGAAATTCGCAGATGATCCAAAATTTGCACTTACGAACATTTTATTCGTACGAAGTTTAGTGAAACGGCCCCCAGTTTCCAGCGGACAAAGTCGAGCATCTTGATATCAAAGTTCACACTCCTTCATACTGCTGTGAAGTATATGTTAGTGTATTCCCTGATCAGACTGCGTGGATGCGCAGGCTGATCTGGGGTTACACTGGTTTCACAGGTAATACTCCTGGTTTTGATATATCGAAGTATTATTTGATCATCAGGCAATAGCAAAGTTCAAATGGACGCCTAAATCCTAGCAAATGCTAAAAGCTCGGCATAATGACAGTGATAACGGAATGCATCGGTGATAGTGACTGGAAAAAACTGCGATAATGGCATTTGCGGCCACGTAGGCCAATATCAGCCGGCACACCCGCGCAGTCTGATTATGATATACACTGTTCGCCATTCCGCCAGTAAAACGTCACACGTGTACACAACCGCCTGCGTTAATCTTGCCCAGACGTATCAACGATTTTGAACAACTATTGGCAATGCCGACTCGCAATCAAGCAATTTAATTGTCTGAGCCTGAGCTGTACCACAGCTCAGGCTCAGACAATCAAGCTGCTTGATTTCAATCACAATATTCAAGAAATTGACGAATATTGGCAAGATGCACAGGCGACAGTGTAGCTGAATGATTTTGCTATCAGATTAGGAGTGTTGCATCTTATTTTTGTATTACATGTACACTTTGAGCCAGCAATAACGCCCCCACCCCCTCCCCACCACCCACCCCGACCCCGATATGGATTTTTTGGCGAGTATGATTTTCATTTTCAGTAGCATATTGTCTATCAAGCCTGTTTATCCACGTTCAAAAAGCCGCTGGGTGAACAAGTCATTTGACATTGGCATTGAACACAAGGGCCTCATGGTTGGGCCATAGACTGACAATATGGAATATGAATAGGTATATGAAGGTTCAATTGAATCTGACTACTATACGGGTTGCAAAGATATAGCAAATAACGAAACATTTTACAGCAAATTTTGCAAAAACACAACAAAGTAATTTGACCTTGACTTGAGGCATTACTTTTTACTTCATTACTTCTGACTTCCTTACTTCTAACTTCAATACAATGTACTTCTAACTTCCTTACTTCTAACTTCAATACAATGTACTTATAACTTCATTATTTCTAACTTCATTACTTCTAACTTCAATACAATGTACTTATAACTTCATTATTTCTAACTTCATTACTTCTAACTTCATTACTTCTAACTTTAACTTCATTACTTCTAACTTCATTACTTCTAACTTCATTATTCTAACTTCATTATTCTAACTTCATTATTCTAACTTCATTACTTCTAACTTCATTACTTTTAACTTCATTACTTCTTAGTTAGAAGTAAGGAAGTTAGAAGTAAGGAAGTTAGAAGTAAGAAGTGATGACGTTAGAAGTTAGAAGTAAGGAAGTTAGAAGTAATCAAGTTAGAAGTAATGAAGTTATAATTAAGGAAGTTAGAAGTAAGGAAGTTAGAAGTAAGGAAGTTAGAAGTCAGAAGTAATGAAGTCAAAAGTATTGAAGTCAAGGTCTGTTATTGTCGATGAAGGTCGTATGAAAGCCTCAACCCCATGCAACATTGAAGACAGACTCCCCAAAGTGCTATATACGACAACAATAAACATTATTCACTTTCTCAATACTGATCTGTTATCACTCAAAATACGCTAAAATGGTAAACAAGTTGGACATTTTGTAGGATTTGTGCTGCAAACAAACATACATAAATGTATATGGCGGTAGATGTATAAAGTATCCCCTTCGCATGCAACACCAGTAGCTGATTTCATCAAAATTGCAAAGTATACTTATCTAGCAACGTATACTTTGAGGGAGCAATCATGTATTTTTCCCGAAATGCATTTATGATTAAAATTATGCAGAATTATTACACTGAATTTATTACATTATCACAGCCAAAATGGCTGTGATAATGTAATAAATTCAGTGTAATAAATAGTAATACATTTATCCTTAAATTGAACATTTCTCCCTCAAAGTATACTTTGCTAGCGAAGCATACTTTACCATGTTGATGAAATATGCTACTGATTCGTCTACTGTCTGTTTCACGAAACCTTCCCAAATGTATATAAACAACGCCAAAACAATATTTTATTCCATAATGTTCAATCTTATACAAATTTAAAAATGAGCCATATTTTTGTTTTGTGAAATTTAGTTCAAGATTGATGTATTGCGAAAAGAAACACAAAGTCCCCATGTTAAATCCCACATCTCCTCCACCTCCTTTTCCCCCATTAATATTATGAAACATAATATTGTGTTTGCATTGTTTATATGGCAGGAATATTTGGGCGGCTTTCGTGAAACAGACAGTAGTGCTGAATTAGACCTTATGACGGGTTCAACCTACATGTACGCTTCTTGGTATTACTGTTCAAACATGTAAGCAGCATTGCTCTTTATGTTATGACTGTGACTGGAGAAGTGGGGCTTATGGGATTTGTGACTACCGATGTTGCTCCTTGTTAAATAAATAGCACACTCATGAAGCCTGATAACAATATATATATTGCATGACTCGGTGTTTCATTGGTGGAATGGCGAACAGTGCAGATCGTGATCAGACTGTGCGGAAGCACAGGCTGATCTGGATCTACACTGGTCACAAAACCCATAAACCCCATTTCTCCCATCACGGCCGCATTTATGCAATGACTTATATGTGGCCGTGACTGGAGAAATGTAGTTTGGAAAATCTCAGCTCTACGGATGTGTTTTACTATTTCATTTGTCTTTTATATTTTCTGTATCCATGAGAGCTGAGACACTTATAGTGTGAAATTTAGTCACAATAACAGCCCAATTTGTCCTAGTGTTTTGCTGCACAAATGGGAATAATGTCCGATATTGCTTGTTACAAGCATTACTTGTGTTTCATTAAAGTAATGGTGAACAGTGCAGATCCTGATCAGACTGTGCGGATGCACAGTCTGATCTGGATCTACACTGGTCGCAAAACCCATAAACCCCATTTCTCCAGTCACAGCCACGTTTATACAATGACTTATATCACACTAACATAACAACTTACCTTCAACTGGCCGCCCGTGTAATCCATGACCATCTATCCCCATGTCCGCAATAGCCGATCTTTTATTGTGGAAATACATCAGGAATTCCTGCACAATTTCATCCAACGTCCTTATTTCATCCCATTCATTTGATACGTAATCGTCGTTACTTTTGTTTGTTAACATATTAGTCGCAGCGAGTAAGTTTTCAACTTTTTCCTTTTCGGACATCAGTTGTAATTCCCGTTCTAGTTCGTCTTCACATGAACCTTGTATCTGGTTTGTATTACTCTCAAATGATGCTGTATGCGTTTTGTTATTGATGCTATCCGCATTCTGATTCGTGGCGTGTTGTATTGTTTCATTATTGGCGTATCTGTCCGAGAAATTGTATGGTTGTGTATTTGATTGCATGTCCAGTCTGGTTTCCGCATGCTTGCCCATTTCGGTGGCATCTTGCACGGAGTGCATGTTTATTGTATGCATGGGTACTCTCCTGGTGTCAGTACTTGCGTGTTCTTTAGACAGTATGCTAGTGCATGTATGTGTAGTATTACCTGTCGCGCCCACGTGACTCACGTTGTGTTTATGTGTATCCACGCGTACGGGTGCATCTTCAGAAGACTTCACCGTAATATCCGAGTCATAACTTTCGCTTTTAGCGTGACCACCATATCTACGCTCATGATTTGTCGTCATTCTATCACACGTCAATGGCTTCACCGTGCTACCCGAGTCACAACTTTTGCTTTTAACATTCCCAACATATCCACGGCCATGCGTTGTTATTGTTCTGTCGCACGTCATGTCGTTTATTTTCTGGTCACCTTCTAGCCTAATGGCCGTTTGTCTAACTAACTTCTTCATGTCCGATTAATTAACGTGGCTCCATTAACAGTGGCTTTGATGTGTGTCGGCTCCGACGGTGAAATTTTCTCTACACTTTGATTTGCCGCCTAGTGGTAATATACGGTTACTGGCAGCATTTAACGAAAGTGCAAGTAATTCCGGAGCCAATATGAGGCGGGACTTGTGAGTCTGTACCAAAGAAAATGTGTGTGTGGTTTTTCATGACAAATATTTACAAAAACTCTGATAGTTTCCGTACATGACGTCAAACTATGACGGAATACGCATATCAAATGCGGAATTCTATTCCGCATTTGCTCTGAACATTTCGTCAACGTTTGACGTCAGTTACGTAAAATATCGCGTATTTTATAAACTTTTTTTTTCATGAAAATTGACGTGATTTGATGTATTTGTGTTTAGCGGCATAACAACAGCTAATGTAATTTAAGGCCAACAGGTTTGATCCCGCATTTATAGAGGATATTCATATTTTTGCAACGAATATGACATATATGTTCATCGAGTGGTGTGAAATGTCCATATTTCACGAGTGCCTAACGGCACTAGTGAAATATGGACATTTCACACAACTCATATTCGTTGCAAAAATATGAATATTCTATTTATTATATACCGCTCCATGGAAATTAGCAGTTTTTAGACTGTATACGGTAATGAATGTGTATTTGCAGCCTATTTGCGCTATTTTCTTTCGATGCGCGTTATGAATATAGATAGCGGAAGTAGTCGTATTTTCACCGGAAGTTGTTTATTTCATCGATGAGAACATATGACTTTTATTTACATCGTATAACTATGTATTTCATGGGTAGGTATATAATAAAACCTGTTCTTTTTCATGACGTATCACATATCTCGGTACAACATCACATGGCTTGTCTAATTTGTGTCAAGTCACGACAAAATGGATACTATTGAGATTGTGACCAGCTTGACTACTGTCTGTTTCACAAAACCTGCCCAAATTTTACGGCCATATACACAATGCAAAAACAATATTATTATCAAAATTTAAGAATGAGCCTTCTTTTTATTTCATGAGATTTGGTCAAATATTGATTTTATTACGAAAAAATAATTCTCTATGGGAATTTAACATGGGGAAAAGAGGTGGAGAACCTGGAAGAGGAGTCGAAAAACGAAAAAAAAAATGGAAATTGATTCTGAAATCTAGCTAGATAGCTTGGAAATGATCTAACTAAGAAAACAAGAGTTATATTTTGAAAATCGGTCCACTATTTCTGAAATTAGAAAAATTTCCCCATGTTAAATCCCCATAGACATCTTCACTCTGTGAAGATGTCTATGGGGATTTAACATGTGGAAATTGTTTTTTCGCAATAAATCAATATTCGACCAAATTTCACGAAATAAAAAGTAAGCTCATTCTTAAATTTTGCTATAATTTAATATTATCGAAAAATATATTGTTTTTGCATTTTTTATATTGCCATAACATTTGGGCAGGTTTCGTGAAACAGACAGTAGTTAAAAACGTTCACGAAGTATTTGTACATGTATGCTACAAACCTGGAAATTTCAATTGATGGATTTACATTTATTGAGCATAGGCTGCATATGCAGCCTATGCTCAATGCATGTAAATCCAATAATTGTTTACATTTAAACAGTGTTAATTCGAACTTTACAGACTATCATAATGTTGCACTTACAACATTTTAGTAGTACGAAGTTTAGTGAAGCGGGCCCCTGCGTTTCTGTGTGTACATGTACAGACCAACGATGACTTTCATCATGTATCGCGTATTAGAAAGACACAAACCTATAAGACAGACACAACATTATCAAACACCGTTATGATACAGTAACTAAATAATAGTTTTTCGAATACATATACAATGTACACAGCTGCCTGTGTTAATCTTGCCAAGAGTATGAACATATCAACACTTTGATTGTCTGAGCTTGAGCTGTAGCACAGCTCAGGCTCAGTCAATCAAGCTGCTTGACTTCGAGCACAGTATTCAAGTATGTTGACATTGACAGATATTGGCAAGGTTAGCGCATGCTGTAGTGGACATGTATGACAGTAATTCAAGAGAAATAATTCATGTGCAAATTTGAATTCCATACGAGTCCCGAATTTTGTGTATGTCTTGTGACTGTCGATGTCATTTGTGGCTGTGACTATGGATTTAGCGACCAGTGTAGATCCAGATTTGCGCAGTCTGATCAGGATCTGCACTGTTCTCCATTGGATTAATGAAACTAATTCCATGCTTCTAACAAGCACTATATATCGTTATCGGAATACAGCAGTGGGTTTAGGGACCGGTGTAGATCCAGATCAGCCTGTGCATCAGCACAGTCTGATCAGAATCTGCACTGTTCAGTGTTACATCAATGGCACACACGGCAACGATTCAACGGGAAGCATATATCGTTATCAGGCTACAGGAGTGTGCTACATGTATTTGTTGAGCTGTTTGAATTGGTCACAAATCCGATAAGTCCCACTTCTCCCAGTGACCGACACAAGTGTGCAGTTGCGTTACATAAACACTATTTATCACAAGACTTGTTCTGATAAATGAAACTGTAAAGTATCCGACAGCAGCTGCATGGAGAACATGGATCTATATAGTCAATGGATGTATGGAGAAATAAGGCTTATAGCATCTGTGACCCGTGTAGCTTCTGATTAAATAGCGCACTCCTGTATCCTGATAACGATCTTCCTTGCTTTTTAGAGGAATGATGGGCGTTTTATTGATGAAACGGCGAACAGTGCAAATCCTGATCAGACTGTGCGGTGCGGATGCACAGTCTGATCTGGATCTACACTGCTCGCAAAACCTATAAGCTCCAATATTCTCCAGTCACAGTGATAAATGCGGTACGTGTCTGGCATATCTCAGAAATACAACACAATGTCAAGTATTAATGCGCAAAATAACGTCAAAAATGTTTCCCATGTTGCGTTTCGTCAGACTGTTTTTTTAGCTCACCTGAGCGAAGCTCATGTGAGCTATTGTTACCGCAATGTGTCCGTCGTCCGTCGTCGTCGTCGTCGTCGTCGTCGTCGTCGTCCGTGAACATTTTCAAACGTCTTCTCCTCGGTAACCATTGGGCCTATAGTCACCAAACTTCATGGTCATGGTCCTTAGGTAGGGGGATTACAAAATTGTTAAAATGACGTCATTACGTAATCCAAGATGGCCGCCGTCTAAAATAGCACAAATTCTTCAAAAATCTTCTTCTCAAGAACCGCCAACCAGATTTCGACAAAACTTGATACGAATGATCGATGTACAATGCTCTTTCAAAGTTGTTAAAATGGTGACCCCGGGGTCAAAAATGGGCGTGGCCCGTGGGGTCAAATTGGGGTCAAATTTTATTTTTGACCGAATATGGTCGTGTCTTATATCAAATTGAAGGTATCAATGAGGCGATCACTCTGGTGCATTTAAAAAATAGAGATTTCAAAATTCTTCTTCACATGAACCGCTTGGCCCATGGTAGCCAAACTTAAAATTTATGGTCCATGGGTGCAGCCATTTTCAGATTTGTTAAAATGGAGGTCGTAGCTAATCCAAGATGGCCGCCGTCTAAAAATAGCATAAATTCTTAAAAAATCTTCTTCTCATGAACCGCTAGCAGGATTTCGACGAAACTTGGTAGGAATGATCGATGTACAATGCTCTTTCAAATTTGTTAAAATGGTGACCCCCGGGGTCAAAAATGGGCGTGGCCCGTGGGGTCAAATTGGGGTCAAATTGGGGTCAAATTTTATTTTTTGACCGAATATGGTCATGTTATATATCAAATAGAAGGTATCAATGAGGCGATCACTTGGTACATTTGTTGTCGAAATCGGATTGTTATGTCATCCAAGATGGCTGCCGAAATGTCAAAAGGTCTTTCTTTTATTAGAGATTTCAAAATTCTTCTTCACATGAACCGCTTGGCCCATGGTAGCCAAACTTAAAAGTTATGGTCCATGGGTGAAGCCTTTTCAGATTTGTTAAAATGGAGGTCATAGCTAATCCAAGATGGCCGCCGTCTAAAAATATTTATTAGCCAATAATTAGTTATTACTAACTATTTGTTGAAAATCTTCTTCCAAATATGCAAGGTAGGGCCAGTGTACTGTGAACACAGAAACAATGGAAGTGAAGTTTGTATTATTTCATAGTATTCTTTTACAGTGTACATGATTATTCTCACTGAACTATATTTACTTGAAATGAAACCTTACAATATGGTGATACATGTACAGTGGGGTCAGCGTGTAAGTGCACACACGAACGAACACGACAGGTTGGAACGCTGACCTGTTTGATGTCGTGTGCTCGGGCTGCAATATTCTCTTAATTTATTCTTTATGGTTTACTAATTATATGTCGACCGGGGGACCACTGAACATGTATATGGCCAATTACTATCTGATACGCTTAGTGGTGAGCTTTATGTAGTGCATGGGTACTATCGCCTTATACAGGCTAAAACTTGATATACAATTGTGCCGATGCTTGCTACATCGACACAGGTCTGGTTGAGGTCCGAGACAATAAGTTAGCCAACAAACAAAACTCTTCGCCCGCCGTTATGGAATTTGCACAACAATCGTAGAGTCTGTCAGTGAATTACAGTAGAACTGGTGAGGCAAACGCTTGAATGGCAAACAACCTACACGCTACGGTGCTCCGCAGGGGACGTACAATTATTTTGTTTATTAATCGTTCCCACGAAATAACAATTCGTTTGCTCAATTTAGCAATTCGTTCCCACGAATTAACAGTTCGTTCCCACGAATTAATAATTCGTTCCCTTAATTTAACAATTCGTTCACACGAAATAACAATTCGTTCCCACGGGGACGAATTGTTAATTCGTGGGAACGAATTGTTATATCGTGGGAACGAATTGTTAATTCGAGGGAACGAATTGTTAAACTGAGGGAACGAATTGTCATTTCGTGGGAACGAATTGTTAATTCGAGGGAACGAATTGTTATATCGAGGGAACGAGTTGTTAATTCGAGGGAACGAATTGTTAAATTGAGGGAACGAATTGTCATTTCGAGGGAACGAATTGTTATATCGAGGGAACGAATTGTTAATTCGAGGGAACGAATTGTTAAATTGAGGGAACGAATTGTTATTTCGTGGGAACGAATTAATAATACAAAATCCGTGTCCCCTGCGGGGCTCCGTAATATTTACTATACATCCTGATAAAAATATTGAAGCTACTCTGATCGCAAACGCTACAAGCCTAGTTTGCTTAAAGTGTGATGAAAACGGATGAAGACGAGTCTCCAATGTGGCCAATAAGCTCTCGATTGGTGTACTCTGTATATATTGTAAAAATCACAATTGGAAACGGATACACTACCGCCTGAGTTAATCTATCTTGTCAATATTTCTCTATTTACTCGAATATTGTACTTGGAGTCAAGCAGCTTGATTGGCTGAGCCTGAGCTGTAGCACAGCTCAGGCTCGGACAATCAGCCTGCTTGATTGCAAGTTGGAAATGCCCATATGTGTTCAGAAACGTTGATAAACTGGGCAAGATTAACGCAGGCGGTTATGTAATAATGTGGTTCGTTCTCCTCTGCTCAATATCGAATATCGTATGTACGTGCAATAATTGTGGGCAAGATTAAAGCTGGCGGTACTGTACTACTGTCTGTTTCACGAAAGCTGCCCAAATTTTACGGCCATATAAACAATTCAAAAACAATATTTGTTTCGATAATATTAAATTAAAGGAAAATTTAAGAATGAGCCTTCTTTTTATTTCGTGAAATTTGGTCAAATATTGATTTTATTGCGAAAACAAAATTTCCCCATGTTAAATCCCCATAGACATCTTCACGGAGTGAAGATGTCTATGGGGATTTAACATGGGGATTTGTTTTGGGAATTTCAGAAATACTGGACCGATTTTTAAAATTTAACTTTTGTTTTCTTAGTTAGATGATTTCCAAGCTATCTAGCCAGGTTTCGGAGTCAATTTCCAAAAAAAAAGTTGTTTAGCTCCTCCCACACTCCTCTACTTCTTTTCCCCCCATGTTAAATTCCCATAGAGAAATCAATTTTTCGTAATAAAATCAATATTTGACCAAATTTCACGAAATAAAAAGAAGACATTATTGCGCTTTACCAGCGTGTAATAAATTCATTTTAATAATTTATTCAGACAATATTTTATTTCACTAAATAAAAATTAATAAAATTTATATTTAAATTGAAATCTTCTCCCTCAAAGTGTACTTAGCAAGATAAGAATGCATTGAAATTTTAATGAAATCGGTTACTGATCACTGATCGTCTGTAAATTTCAATTGATGGATTTACATTTGTTGAGCATATGCAGCCTATGGACAATAAATGTAAATTCAATAATTGTTTACAAGAAAACAGTGTTAATGTGTAATTTACAGTTTATCATAATGTTGCACTTACGAACATTTTAGTCGTAAGAAGTTTAGTGAAACGGTCCGCTGGTGGCTATATTAACGGTCCGCTGGTGGCTACACTGTTGGCTATTGAATTACGGTTACATAAATTATGCATTCGCAGTCAAACAATTTGATTATCTAATATTGAAATATTTGTTTTAACCCTTTCAACACCACAGACCTCTATAGAGACAATGTTTGCAAACAGTGCAGATCCAGATGAGCCGGCTCGTAACGAGCCGTCTCATCAGGATCTCCACTGTTTGTTAATAATTTTAAACGTCGTACAGATTACCCTTTTAGAAGAATGGGATAATTTGAATGAACAAAATTAATGAAATAGCGTGAAACATTGGCATGAAACGTCCTATTAAGTTACTTGGTGTTGAAAGGGTTAAATAAAGAAATAAACAAATTGGGGATTTTAGCGCAGGCAGTAGTGTACGCATGCGCCAATTCAATTGCATTTGGTGTTTCAATTCAATCGCACAACACTGAACAGGATATTTTCACGGAACGTTGAAATTGTTTCAGACTTGTGTATACTTGGGAACATGACAATTTAGAATCGCTTTCAAGCCTGAAATTGATATCGAAGATATGACGCTTTCGGAAAAAGGGTACGTGTCGAATTAGCGACAAAAGTTATACACTAGTGCCTACGATAATCTTGTCAATATTTTCCAATTTATTTATATCAAAATTCTTGAATAGTTTGCCTGACATCAATCAGCTTGATTGGCGGCGCCTGAGCTGTCCTAGCGGAGGCTGAGCCGTGCTACAGCTCAGGCGCAGACAATCAAACTGCTTGATTGCGAGTTGGCATTGTCAATAGATGTCCAGAAACGTTGATAATCTGGAGATGATTAACGCAGGCGGGTGTGTACATGTACAGAGATTCGTGCAATCAGATCATTGTTTAAACTGGTTGTGTTGTTGTTTTCAGTTAACCATGTGCGCGGTTTCATATAAACTGGTACCGTATATACAAATGTACGTGTATCAGGATGTTGGCGAACCATCAATTTCGTCCAGAGGCCCGTTTCACTAAACTTCGTACGACTAAAATGTTCGTAAGTGCAAATTTAGGATCATCTGTAAATTTAAATTGATGGATTAACATTTATTGAGCATAGGCTGCATGGCATACTTTTCATGAAATTTATTTACAGAAACTGTAATATTTTCTGTAAATTACATCAAAAAGTGACGAAATATTCATGGCAAATACAGAATTCTATTCCACAGTTGCCCCGAAAATTTCGTAAACTTCCGACGTCATTTACAAAATATATCATAAATTTTGTAAATATTTCCATGAGGTACCGCACATATTCGTATGGACAAAATCACATGGCTTGTCGCGTATGACAAAAATGTGTGTCATTTTAAATATAAGAATAACATAATCATCGGGGGCCCGTTTCACTAAGCTTCGTATGACTAAAATGTTCGTAAGTGCAAATTAAGAATCGTCTGGAAACTTCAATTCATGGATTTACATTTATTGAGCAATAAATGTAAATCCATGAATTGTTTACAGGAAACCATTGTTAATGTGAAATTTTCAGTCTATCATAATTTTGCACTTACGAACATTTTAGTCGTACGAAGTTTAGTGAAATTGCCCCCAGGATCTGTTTGTTGTTTGTTACTATGTTGAAGTATGTGTATGTGTAACCCGGATCGTCCACTGAATGGGTGGGAGGCAATATCAGACAATCACGTTTTATCCCGTCAACACAGTGCGTATGTGCCGTGAAACACGGTGCCGTGAAACATTTTTGATATCCTGCCAATACGACCTACTCACTGCGTATGAATATGTGCGGTTGCTGGGATTATTTCTTTGCATTTTAAAGCCATTTGTATGTGTTGACGGGATAAATAAAATAGTAGGTTAGTGCCGTGAATGGGAAAAATATATGGCGCGGCACGGAAACGGGATGTGCTCGGCAGAGCCTCGCCCATCCCGTTTCCTAAGCCTTGCCAGATATATTTTCCCATTCACGGCACTAACCTACTATTCTCTATTTATCCCGTCAACATAGTGCCGTGAAACACGGTGCCGTGAAACGTTTTTGATATCATGTCAATACGAGCTAATCACCGCGTATGATTATGTGCGGTTGTCATACTAGTCGATTCTCCGATTTTGACGATGCGGCTGGGGTTATTTTTTGCAGTTTAAAGCTATTTGTACTGTTGACAGGATACATAGAATAGTAGGTTAGTGCCGTGAATGGGAAAAATATTGGCGCGGCACGGAAACTGGATGTGCTCCGCAGAGCCGAGTACATCCCGTTTCCTAAGCCTTGCCAGATATTGTTTTCCATTCACGGCACTAACCTACTATTCTCTATTTCCCCAGATACTCATTATTTCACCCCACGTTAGTGCTCTCTTTATCCCTTCGCCGATAGGCAAGAAGGGATATAGCGTTAGTCCATGTACGTACGTACGCGCGTTCGTTAGTAACAAACTTCAGTTTTCAATAACTTCTATGAACCGCTATATCGGTTTTGATAATATTTGGCCATAATGTGTGTCTATGGATTCTGATTTGTTTTGCATACGACCCACGTCCGATCAGTCAAGGTCACTGAGGTACACCAGTGTTAATGTTTTGTTTTTTATTATCAAGGCCGCTAGCGAGGGGATTAGCTTAGTGATAACGATACCCCTGTTCTTGTTTGTATTTGTTTTCAATACATTAACATTTAAACTAGTGAAAATTACTTGTCATGTAATGAGGATGTGCACGTTGATGTTGATCTACACTGCTCGCAAAGAGCAATGGACATATTTGCTGTGATTTATCAAAAACACGTATACCAGCAGACACTTGGCTTAGCGTAAAGCTGATAGGACATGTGATTTGGGACAGGGAAAACGGGAGCTAAGACCATTGCGACGGTGTAGACCCAGATCAGACTGCGCGATCGGGGTCTTCACTGTTCATCATTCACTCCATGCTAAACGTACCGTGATTTTAACAAACCGTATTTAGTTGTCACCATGTTGCAGGTGTGCGATTGGCGATCGGATGCTAGACTGGTCATTACGGTTATAAGCCCCATGTTCCCTGACAGATTCATGGAAACGACCATCGCCGTGGTAACGAGGTAAGAATATCCCACGCAATGTTAGTAATGACAGTTTATGCATGCTAATAAGGATCGGTTTAAATTAACGTGGCCTTGGCATTTGGGAGTCAGTTTTATGTTAGTGCATTGCATTGCACTGTATTCCATAGCTTACATTGTGTTGTATTGTGGTGCATTGCGTTGCTTTACATTGCATAGCTCATTTGCTTTGCTTTACTTTGAATTGCATTGATCTGTATGGCAATACATTGTATTGTGTTGTACTGCTTTGTTTTGCATCGTAATCCATACATTGTACATTGCATTGCATTGAGTTGTATCTCATCGCATTGTATTACCTTGTATTGTGCTGTATCATATCGCATTGTATTGCCTTGTATTTTGTTGTATCATATCGCATTGTATTGCCTTGTGTTGGGTTGTATCACATCGCATTGTATTGCCTTGTGTTGTGTTGTATCACATCGTATTGTATTGTTCTGTATTGTGTTGTATCACATCGCATTGTATTGTTATGTATTGCAATGCATTGCGTTGCATTGTGCTGTATTGTATATATTCCTAAATGGAGCGCCACGGAAATGGAGTTACTAATAAGGCATGCATGTACAATGGAGCATGTGTTTGAAACATCTTATCCTGATAATTCCAAAGCAAATGAAACAAACATTAGAGTTGAACAATCGTGAAATGAATAATAGATACTTGCAAATGATAGTAAACATAAAGCATTAGCATTGCCTCCCAAACTCAATTGCGAAAAGTCTACATGTACGTGTACGCTGGTCACAAACCCACTAAGCCGATTTATTTATTGTATATTTTGCTTTTTTATGGTGACACAGCGGGGCCATGGATATATATTTTACTTTTGCGTGCGAAAACCTATCGCGTGCGCAAGCAAAACCTATCGCATGCGCAAGCGAATTTAATATGTATGTATATGTCCCCTCGGAGCCACCGTAGCTTTTAACCTAAATATTGGATTAAAAAATAAGTGTAGTTCAGATATCCAATGTTTGTTTTCACTGTATGGACTGCATAGTGGACAAACTACTTTACGGACTTTATCAACTAAATGCACCATGTTATTTGATCAAATACCATGAGTTTATGTTTTATTCTGTTATATAATATCACAGAATGTGAAGCACAGTTTGTGAACCATAACGTTTCCTTGTGGAATATAACTACTGCACAACCGCAAAAATAACAATCTGCTCGAATTGTTTGATTGTCTTGTGCTCAGGCTCAGACAGTCAAATTGCTTGATTGCGAGTTGGCATTGCCAATAGATGGTCACGAATGTTGATAATATTGGCAAGATTAAAAAGACTGTTGTGTATACCTACTACAGAAAAAATATTTCCATTTTCAACACATTTGTTCAATTAAGTGAACTGCAAGTAACTTAGTAACCACCGACTGCGCAAAAGCTACTTTACTTATTAAACTGAGGACACATATTTTGAACAACCCTGTACAAAAAACGTGGGTTCATCTAGAAATCGACAAAACCTATTGCTTTCATAATCGGTTTGAAAATTCATCACTTTATACGCACATCTGAAGAACACAAAAGGTTTCTGATACTCAATGTAATTTCACCCTGCATATAATACGGATCCCGACAGATGTTGTACTTAGATAAATTAACTAAATCATCGAGCTATTCACCATATGTGACATGTGTAAAATGCTAGAACATCGTTGGACGTAAATAAAAACAACAGTTACGGTATACAATGCATGCACCGTGTGTCTGACTGCCTTAACAACTTAGTCATATCCGGGCATAATGACGTAAAAGTACACGTGTTTATTAATAATAATAATGTACTTTTAAGGATGTTTTCCACCACAAATATAACTGAAACATAATTAGTTTGCCGTTGTATCGAACGTGTGTGGTCAATAATTTGCAATGAGGGATTGCACATGTACAGTGGGGTCAGCGTGTAAGTGCACACACGAACGAACACGACAGGTTGGAACTAGTACCTAGTTATTTCCCTTTGCAAATATATTTATAGATAGCCGGTCATTTCTTACTGAATAACACAACAAGAGTTGTCAGAAGACAACGAAGCTCGCCTGTTGGCAGTCTTCACTCAAACTTGGCACAGTTGCATAAAAAACATGATTATTATATAACTTGACCTTGGGTTAAGGGGCGTGCGGTAGACCTTGACATTGGGGTCAGTGGTGCAAGGTGGGTCGTGGGTTTGGTATAGCATAATATAGCATATTAAGATGAATGCATGTATGAAATATCAATGATAGCATGATAGCTATTCACATGAGGAATGCATGTATGAATGTGCTAAGTTTGTGACCTTGACCTTGAGGAAAGGGGTGGGGGGTAGGTCATGGATTTGCTACAGCATGATAGAGGGTCATATGAGGAATGCATGTATGAAATAACAAGGTGTTCCATGAAAGCAAACAGAAGTTATAAGACATTTACCCCAACGTTTAAGTTTGTGGACGACGCCGACGCTGACGCCGACGCCGACGACGCCGTGGGTATGCCATAAGCTCTTCTGCACTTCGTGCAGGCGAGCTAAAAAATGAGTGTTGCTAACAGAGTAGAGGCAGATTAGACATGTGTGCAGTCTACACTGATTGCAATAACATTAATAAGTGTGAAAATATGAATCTGTATGTATAGATTGTATCCCGAGGGATTATACACAATATACAGTGGAAAAGCAACTAGTGGGTGAGCCAGACCCATGAAAACAGGGTTATTATTACCACTTGGGGGAGGGGCGAATTGCCACCATATTTTATTGAAAGGTATGCATCTCAATATTAGACTCATAACGAAATAAGCACATACTATTTATTCACTTAGATATTACGTTAACATTATAAGTGAGTGTTCGTTTATTACAGTGGCAACCGTATAGAAAGGCTCAGCCAGTTGTGAGTCATGCGAAACTCTTTGAATATCATAATTTCACAAATTCCTATATGTTTATCGATACAACTAATATCTGAGCCAGGGCATGGCATAAAGGTACAGTGGGGTCAGCGTGTAAGTGCACACACGAACGAACACGACAGGTTGGAACGCTGACCACACTGTCTTTCATGTATAAAAAAAAATGTAAATATTGTTCTGCATTTTTTTCTCATTTCGCATCAAAAGTGTATGTTGTTACCACTCAGTTGAACCGTCTCGGCGAGACGGTTCAACTGAGTGGTAACAACATACACTTCTGATGAGAAATAACATACACTTTGGGTGGGTTGGAACCAACCTGTCGTGTTCGTTCGTGTGTGCACATACACGCTGACCCCACTGTAATGTGGTATAAACATGACATTTTCACGTTTCACTTTTCCATAAACAACATTATATTAGAATTTCATTGATATATTACTTTCAAGTATATGACATTAATAAACACTTCAGATTGTTGATAGAAAACTGTAGCTACGTCACAAATACGTCAATAAAACGTTGGCAATATTAACGAATTATTATACAGGCCCTGAGAAATCGGACGTCATGTAAGTTTACATGCCCTACGATTACTTAGCTTGTACATTATTCCAAACGAACACATATCGCGATTCAGAACATGTATATTGTCAAATCCGCTGTGTTTGATCTTTGTACTTGGCTGCCATACATGTAAGCCTAAGTGTGTGTGTCGGCTGCGTTGGCTCCACGCCATATAACTTTATGGCGCGTTTACTCCATGACTTATAAATTGTTATCATGCGGACATGAGATGCTGGGATATATACCATTTCAAGAAAATATGGTGACAATTTGCCCCCACCACCCCCACCCAGTTAAAATAATTCTGAAGAAAACGGAAAATAAGCACATTTTCTTGATGAATTTATTTCAAATGCTGGAATTATAAGGAATGAATGTCATTTTTGTGGAATTTATCGGGTAAGGCCTCGTCCAGTATTCCCGCGACTTTTCCAAGTTTATATCCCCGATAAATTCCACAAAAAGGCCATTCATTCCTATAATAAATTAGACACATTATGAGATGGAAATACATTCTCAAATGGAAGGAAACAAGGTAATTCATGTTTCTAAGAGCAACACAACCGTTGTCTAATTCCCGAGGATGTGTCCATCGGCGTTTCGTTGAAACTACAAGACTTGTGATGTGTTAACGTCTAATACATGTATGTCCAACCCCATACATTTGATATCAAGCTCGGTTCGGAAACGGTAGGAATTCTTAGCCTCGCCTCGAAATTCCTACGCGTTTCCTAGCCTCGCCTGATAATCGCTATCGAATGACACTAGCCTGGTATTCCCTTTCCTAGTGTAAAGTGGAACGTCTCTAAACCGGACACTCTGGGAGTTCCCCAGGGTGTCCGGCTTAGAGATGCTTCACTGTAAATCGGGAATTCGATCATTCTGAGCCATAGGTATCTGCTATGCGATCACGAACAGACACCTGAGAAAAATGACCAAGAAACTCATCAAAAAATAAGATCACATGTGTTTTATTGGTGTTTCCACTCTATCTAATATTCTCCAGTCGGCCAAGCTCAACACAATTCGAGGAGTACAGCCATTGACGGAAATGTACTTGAGTTGGTTGCTTATTGTTAGTGTAATACAAAGACCCGCCAGTTGTTTGGTGAAAGTATATTTTAATTTAGACGAGTGACTGACAGTTGAAAGAATGTATTCCCGAACGGCGCGAACAAATCTTCATTCAAAATGAAATTACTATATTTCTATCACAATAACATACGAGACGTCACATGTACGAGGATTATCGATAGTACATGCAGATGATCGTGATCTAACTGTGTTATCACATCGTCATGTCCATACATTGCCCATGTACAGTGTACATACAGAAACAAAACTCGAAAATGTATCAAAGATGTGATAACAATGATAAACATGTATGCCGAATTTGGTTACGATCTGTCAAGTAGAACTTGAGTTATTACGCGGAAAATGATACAGTAGGCGACACTTAAACATGACCGCCAAGGGGAGATAACTAATCGGAAAATGTTGGAAATCAACAGGCGTCTTCGTCCTGCCGTGGTAAACATGAACTGAATGACAAATGGTCTAAACCGGACACCAAGAAAACACCTGTGATCTTGTTTTTTATGAGTTTATCATTATAGGAATGAATGGCCTTTTTGTGGAATTTATCGGGGTATAAACTTGGAAAAGTCGCGGGAATACTGGACGAAGGCCGGAAGGCCTCGTCCAGTATTCCCGCGACTTTTCCAAGTTTATATCCCCGATAAATTCAACGAAAAGGCCATTCATTCCTTATAATCCAGCATTTGAAATAAATTCATCAAGAAAATGTGTTTATTTTCCGTTTTCTTAAGAATTATTTTAACTGCGCCTCACGGTTACGGAAAGTAATTCGGCGTGGGAGTTTACTGGGATATAAATTTTGGACAGAGACTTGCTACGGGCCAATCAAATGTTAGGGAATTGTGTAAATATTTTTGTGCTGGAATTATTTTCATTTATCCCAAGTGATACTGTTTGTTCGTCATCGCATAGCACAGCACACAGCTATGGCTCCGAATGATCGAATGCCTGATTTACATCTCTAAACCGGACATAATACGTCCTGTCTTTTTTATTTTCAAACGGGCTTATACAAATGGTTTAATTGCAGATTGGTATTGTATTTCTGAAGCAAGCTGTACCCATGCTATCTCTTGGAAGAAAAACGTGTGGTTGTGTGACAAAAAAAATTGCAAAATCACGAACGCTAGTTTTTGTTTTCTTGTAAATGGTTACTAATTTTACAATGATATTAAGATTAATTCTGTTGACTAACGAGTCCGCAGAGTATGCACTGCCGCCTTTGCTAAACTTTTTTTTTTTTAAATAATTGCGCTACAGCTCAATTTCAGCCAATCAAACTGCTTGATTGCGAGTTGAGAAACGTTGATAATCTGGTTAAGATTAACCCATTTCGCGCTGATGATACGCCATTCTGTTTTCGGAAAATCCTAAATACTTTATATGAGCTCAGAAATATATGTTGCGACCACTCATTTGAACCGTCTCGTCGAGACGGTTCAAATGAGTGGTCACAACATATATTTTCAAAGAGAAATAACAAAAATAAAATACTTGAAGAAAAGAAAAAAAAACATGCCCGTAACGGTGTATTTCGAATGTAATTCAATTCCGCATCAGCTCTGATTAAGTTGTCAATTTTCAACGTCGGTTACGAAAAATATGACGGACTTTAAAAGTCTATATCGGTGAGAAACGGCGGCGCAGTAATCGAAATACATTTCGTAATTGCAGTACCGGCCTAATATGGTTGAAGCTGCTGTCGCAAAGCCAACGGAAAATGAACAGACAAATCCAATCAATGATTCACAAAGAAAAGAGAAGAAAATTAAACAGACGCATCCTATTGTGAACGACATTAATCCTTTCACCATAAGGAACAGTAATGCATTTTGACATGTTAAAGGTGCATGCCCACTCAGTAGGCACATACTGTTCATTATATCAGAGACATCATCTGTGACATTTTCTGGCAAAATAAACATTAATTCACCATTACCCCTCGTATTAATTTGCATTATTATACATTTTATATCAGACTTAAATGTTCACACTTATATCAGGGGCGATAACCGTGTTTCCTTAAAATACTAACGGACATTACTATTTATTATCTGTATTTATTTTTTGATGTGCAATGATCATACATTATAATCTGTTGAAAATATTATTTGTTTAGGTGACGCATTTAATTAGTATAAATAATGAAAAATTATCATGCCTCATTTGCATATGAAAATAGCCTGATGCCACCGCGCGTCACTATCAGTAATATAAATATTATTAAATGATTATATCTGTATAGCGGGCACTCGTAATTTTTAGAACTGGTGGAATAGTGACACAATTATACACTTATTTAATTCCCATAAAGAACAGTTTGTGCCTACTGAGTGGGCATACACCTTTAACCCGTTCACTCTAATACTTCGTAACACTAAAATGTTCGTAAGTTAAAAATTATGATAGTCTTGTAAATGTCACATTAGCAATGTTGTCTTGTAAACAATTATTGGATTTACATTTATTGAGCATAGGCTGCATGCAGCCTATTCTCAAAAAATGTAGATCCATTAAGTGAAATTTCCAGACGATCCTAAATTGGCACTTACGAACATTTTAGTCGTATGAAGTTTAGTGAAACGGGCCCCTGTAATTGATATTGATATGTTAATTTCGCAGTCAATCCAACCGTCACAAAATGATTTTCAGACTAGTCCGTTTATGAAAAGTGATGTTTTTGTTCTCAAAAATATGAACACTGAATACTTGCAAAAAGTGCAGATCCCGATGTGACGGCTCGTCACGAGCCGGCTCATCTGGGTCTACACTATTTGCAAGAAGATTTCTATGAATTTGCTTCTTACATTAACGTGTTTCTCAAATGCTACCATTTTGTACCTACATGTACGGGTCTATGTCATTAATTGTAGCAATTTCCAATTTCTAAGTAGTACGAAGTTTAGAGAAACGGGCCCGTGTAGCCGATTTCATCAAATTTGCAAAGTATACTTATCTAGCAAAGTATACTTTGAGGGAGTAATCATATTTTTGTTCCCGAAATTCATTATTTCATATAGAACTACCGACTGCATATAGTTGATGATTAAAAGTATCAGAATTATTATACTGAATGTATTACATTATCACAGCCAAAATGGCTGTGATAATGTAATATATTCAGCATAATAAAACAAATTATCCTTAAATTGAAAATTTCTCCCTCAAAGTATACTTTGCTAGATAAGTATACTTTGCAATGTAGGTGAAATAGGCTACTGGTCTTTAGTCTTGAAAGGGCTAAGTGCATTTTCCTAGACGTATGCTGTCTGTCGAGGACCTAGTTACGAGAGAAAGTTGTCCAATAAGTACGTTGCTAATCGGGTACGTTTATGTTCAAGTACGTTGTGTAGTGCCGCCAATTTACACAATTACCGCGTAAATTCCTACGCCGTCACTTTCTTGACAAATCGCATTCGTATACAGGGGAAACGACATAATACAGCACCTAGACGATCCCAATTATGAGCATCCAATTTAATTCTTGAAATTAGTGTGGTGGAATGTGGTTGGACATTTACATAACATGACTTATATGGTTTCCCGATAAACATGTTGTTACAATATCGATTTGTTATGATTAAATGTTGTATTTTCATTTTTCAATACATCATGTGTACCGTATAGGCTAGTATAGCAATTGAACATAATGGTACAATACCGATCATGCAGCTCAGGCTCAGACAATCAAATTGCTTGACTGCGATATGGCATTGCCAATAGAAGTTCTGTAGCCGATTTCACCAACATTGCAAAGTATACTTTTCTAGCAAAGTATATTTTGAGGGAGTAATCATTTATTTTTCCTGAGATGCATTATTGCATATAGAACTAACGACTGCATACATTTGAGGATTAAAAGTATGCAGACTTATTATACTGAATGTATTACATTATCACAGCCAAAATGGCTGTGATAATGTAATAAATTCAGTATAATAAAAAATAATAAATTTATCCTAAAATTGAAAATTTCTCCCTCAAAGTATACTTTGCTAGATAAGTATACTTTGCAATGTTGGTGAAATAGGCTACAGAAACATTCCTAATCTGGGCAAGATTAACGCAGGCGGTTGTGGAAATATGCAAACGTTTGAAACATATACTGTTGCGTACATCCTATTTCGGATCTACATTAATGAACATATAGGTACCGTTATTGTTAAATAATTATTTTTTTATCTAACCACTCTCGTGCCACATGTAGTCTAATGTATTGTTAACAGTCTCGAACCACAGGTGCAAAAAGTCGCTGATGACCTAGTATCTAATATACATTTATACTACAACGATGCTGACAATTAACCTTTTTCAGTCACATGTGGCGCGAACTGAATTACTGTCATATGACCAACACCTTAATTACACTGACGATACTGACAATTGATTGTGTTTCATTCAACTGTGCTTTTAAGGAAATTGACTCCGAAACTTGGCTAGATAGCGTGGAAATGATGTAACTAATAAAACAAAAGTTAGATTTTGAAAATCGGTCCACAAATAAAAAAATATTTTTAGCCCCAGGTAAATATTTTTTTTCCACAATAAAATCAATATTTGACGGAATTTCATGGAATCAAAAAAAAATACAGGGTGATTATTTTGTTATTGATGAAACAGTACTTATAGTGAAATTATTTTAAGATTTAACATGTTTAATGGCCAAACATTTGCCGGCGGCAAAACGTGAAACAGACAGTAGGCTAACACGGAGTTGTCTTATAACGACGCACTCTCTACTGAGCTAATTCGGCCACCGTGTAAACATGGTTTAAACCCTGCCCTTATAATCACAAATCGCACGGTAATAGTTTCCATTTACAGACATATCGAGTTAATGCGAAAGAAAATAATTCTCTAGAGACGTGCATGTGATACCATTCACAATAAACGTCCGAACCAATGATGAAAATGACACGAAATGTGACTGTGAATCGAGAAATGGGGCTTATGAGATATGTGACCAGTGTAGATCATGATCAAACAGCATACTCCTGTATCATAGCATCGATCTTGCTCGTTGGAAGCATGATGGGTGTTACATTGATGGAATGGCCGACAGTGCAGATGCAGTCTGATCTGGATCTACACTTGTCGCAAAACTCATAAGCCCCATTTCTCCAGTCACAGCTCCAAATTATGTTGACGCAGTCTAGAGAACACCATTGCAAATATCTTTCCGATCGGTACAAGATCGTCAACTTACATGTATGCATATTCAGACAAACAAAATTAAGGTACATCCAGGTGACATATCCGGCCGAAATAGCGTTGGTCCGAAACGCAACGGGCCGATTTTGTCATTTTCAGCGAAATATTACTTTCGGTGACATAGCTGGCCGAAATAGCATTCAAACTTGGTCCGAAACGCATTGGGCCTATTTTGTCACTTTCGTCGAAATATTACTTGCGGTGTTATATTTGTCCGAATTAGCGTTGGTCCGAAACGCAACGGGCCGATTTTGCCAATCCCGGCGAAATATTACTTTCGGTTATATTAATGGCATTACTTCCAATTCGAGGCGAACTTTGCCGGGTTGTCAGAATTGACAAATCACAATGAGATTCTATCCGTTTCATTAAACTTCGTACGACTAAAATGTTCGTGGATTTACATTTATGTACTTATAAATGTAATTTTATTTACAAATGTAAATCCATCAATTTGCACTTACGAACATTTTAGTCGTACGAAGTTTAGTGAAACTCTCCACCCCCCCCCCCCGGGCCGGTCCTTTGCGGTATTTCTGTGGGTTTTTTTATTAATTCGTTCCCACGAAATAACAATTCGTTCCCTCAATTTAACAATTCGTTCCCTCAATTTCAACAATTCGTTCCCTCGAATTAACAATTCGTTCCCACGATATAACAATTCGTTCCCACGATTTAGCAATTCGTTCCCACGAAATAACAATTTGTTCCCTCAATTTAACAATTCGTTCCCTCGAATTAAAACAATTAACAATTTGTTCCCACGATATAATAATTCTGTTCCCACGAAATAAAAATTGTTATATCGTGGGAACGAACTGTTATTTCGTGGGAACGAATTGTTATTTCGTGGGAACGAATTAATAAAAAAGATTTCTACATCCCTACGGGGCTCCGTACAACAGTACCTATATGTTGCCTTGAAAAAAAGAAAAAGCCATAGTTAGATCACGGTTCATCCGAATGTACAAGGAGATAATCCGCGAGCCTTAGCGAGTGGATTATCGATCGTACATTCGGACGAACCGTGATCTAACTGTGTTATAAAATCCTCATGTCCATACATGCTCCGTGCTCATATGCTGTGTAAATGCAGAAACAAAACTCGAAAATGTATCAAAATGTGATAACATGTTTATAATACCAAAAATAACTAGCGTTTGCAACGCAACGCTAGTTATGTTTCAGTATTATAAACATATATTTCAATCAATGTTACTAAATTGTTTTATTTAAATTGATTACACTAGCATGCATCATGTGAACAATTTTCCAGTTTTGGTACAGTAATATAAACTATCGTTTCACAATGAAAAAGTACTAAGAAATCTCACATATTTCCTTAACCCTTAGAATGCGGGAACCGAAAATAGTCGTCTGCTGATAATTCATATTTTGTCTTTTCTCTCAGTTAACACATGGTTTGGCAGCATTTTAGAATTATTTCCATTGAAAATGATTCTAAAGTGCTACCAAACCAAGTTTTTGATGAGAAAAATGGAAAATAAACAAGAAATGCGTCTGTCGAATGCGGATGCCACCTGCAGCATATTTGAGAAACTGTGACAAATTTGTTAACCGAAAAGTGTGACGGACGGACAGACGGACAGACAGACAGACGGACAGACGGACAGACAGACGGACGGTCCAAACACTATATGCCACCCGTTTCTTCGAAACCCGGTGGCATAAAAATATTCAGCAGACGACACAAATTTATTCAGCATTGTAAGGATTAATGATATACTTTATGGATAGCGAAATTTGCCTAAGTATGCCAAGAAGAATTATCTCCCTTGCGTATCACTGTTTCTTAAAAAAAGTACTGGAATAAAACACATGTATTTTGGGATGTGATAAAATAAAATGGTGCGATTGGTTTTCATGGATATAGGTCAGTTATTGTCCATGAAGCCAAAACCACATATTGGAAATATGACACCTCATCTGTTACAGTGTGGCTCAGGGGTAAAATAAAAGACTTCAATGCTGAAGGTTGCGAGTTGAAAACCCACCATAGCCCATGAAAAATACTTTCACAGTATTTCCATCCCACTGGTCTCTCGGATGGGAATTTAAATGTGGTCCCGTCCCTCTATATAAGGCCTTAGCTGTTGCTGGGACATTAAACTCATTGCATCTGAGTCAGTCACATTAAAATGTAAACGCCATTCTCATTATTATTATTTCTAATCATTATTTACTATTACTTCAAAGTAATGCTTTACTGCACTGTTGAGAACAACACTCATTAATAATGTAATGATGAAATTACAACTGCTCCATTTGTAAAATTGTATATTCCAATTTTATCATGCATGATATGTTATCGTATGCTGTCAATTTGTGCATATCAATACATGTATGAGACACGTCATGTGATTGTGTACCTTCGGACATCTGCGTAATTTCATGGAATACGTTTACAAAATTTACAATATTTTCCGTAAATGGCGTCAAAAGTTGACAAAACTTTCGGAGTACATGCATACTTATATTACACATGTGCTCTGGTAATTTTGTCGACTTTTGACTTTATTGATGAAAAATATAGTAAATTTTGTAAAACGTATTTAATGAAATTGCGCAGATGTCCGAAGGTACAAAATTACATGGCGTGTCTCATATGCGACTGTGACTGGAGAAATGTGGTTACCTGCATTTGCGACCAGTGTAGGCCCAGACCAGCCTGCGCGCATGCGCGCAGGCTGGTCTGGGTCTGCACTGTTCGACATTCAGTCTGTGAAACACTTGACATGCCTGTAGCAAATGATGTAGGTCCTAACCAGGCCGATTGTGCTAATATACAGGTAGACGGAGTAGACTGATCACAAATGACTTAAGCCTGGTTTCTCTCAGTCACAGCCACAGGTAATTGAATCAGTGGTATGTAAACGATTTACGGCGCATGCCAATATATTAATCATGTTATTTTTTTGTTTAAGAGTATGTTGTTATTTTTTGTCCCCATTGTCGCTTCGATTTAATACGTTTTGATAGATATATAGATTCAAATACATTGTATGTCACAGTTTTTATGTTTTCCGCAGACTTAAGATATGTATATAAAGTGATTTTCGTCACATTTAAATGTATTATGTATTTGCTATTTGACCATTAAGAAATTCAAATATGCATACATGTAAGTCATACATGTACAGCAAACGACATGTACAAACATAACACAAATTTAGAGTGTTTTTGTTTGGTTTTTTTCTGAAACCATCCATGATATGCACCAATGAGTACCTAAACACAATCTGAACTATTTTCGTTACTACATGTGCATTGTAATACTAGCATAACACATGTCAATACTACTTTACAAATAGTATATCGAATGGAACTCACCCCTCTACATGTACATTGTACATGCACTTATAATAATGTTAGTTTCCAACTTATATATGTTTCACACAATGTGCTTACAGGTACTGTTGTAGTATATAGTTGATACTGCAAATGCGACTTCATTGGAATTTGACTAAGAAAGTCCTTGGAATTTAATCAAATAAACCGGTCCCGTCCATACAACATTCATCCATATATTGTCACAGCCACATTAGAATCCATGCATAGTAAAAATACGCAAAACAATGAGGGCACATGCAGCTATCAGTGAAACCTCTCTGAACCGAACAATCTTGAGAATATCGCTGATGTTTATCAGTGTTCATGATTGCAATGCACACAGGCATGTGTTCCAGTTCGGAATTACAGTGGAACATCTCTAAACCGGACACCCTGGGTACCTCCCAGGGTGTCCGGTTTAGAGATGTTCCACTGTATATGTGATTTATCATGACCAACAAGCTACTCTGTTCGAGACCAGTGTAGATCCAGACCAGCATACAACCGTATACAATTATGCGACGTGCCCCGCCAGGAATGTGTTACTATATTTGAGCCCAGCGTATACATGTACCCAGATAAGCCTACGCATACTCGCAGTCTGATCTCTACATCGTTCGCTCTTCAGCTGGCGGAAACATCCCCCAACCTTTGCTACGTATCAGGCAGCATGGAACTGCTATAGTGTAGCTGATCAGGCTCTACATTGGCCAAACGGCCGATGAGCTATTTTCGTCGTGGCGGGCCACACTTATATTATCATATATCGGTCTGTCAGAATAGTGGAATGGATCATGCACCAAGACACTTCCGCCTGCGATAATATTGCCAATATTTGTTAATTTATTTATTTCAAAATACTTGAATAGTGTGCTTGAAATCGAGCAGCTTGATTGACTGAGCCTGAGCTGTGCTACAGCTCATGCTCATGCAATCAATCTGCTTGATTGCGAGCTGGAATTAACAATACATGTTCAGAACCGTTGATTATCTGGAGAAGATTAGAAGATTAACGGTTGTGTGGAGAGATCCGCGCAATCAGACCATTGTAAATACTTATATATGTGCACGATTAACGCAGGTGATTGTGTAAACAGTGTAGAGCTTTGCGAGGCTGCAGGAATGCGCTCGCAGAACAGGAGATAGACTGGCCATATGCATGTATGTCATAAGCCCCATTTCTCAAGTCACGGCCAACCATTGGTATTGCAAATGAATGCCATTTCTGTGTGCTCCATGTCGAATACATTTTCATCAAAAGTACAATATTTCTTGGTCAATGATGATCAGAACGGAATATTTTCATCGAAATAAATATATATTCAGCCCTGAAATTAGAATAACCTGACCTGGTGCCAGGTCTATACCACACCAAAGTCATTTGGCCTCTTCCCATAAAAGTAATAGGATTAGAAATAATCGTATTACTCATACAATGGGTATAACAAGATTAAACCCTGACATACAAGAATTCCAAAGACGTACCCGAGGGCCAAACCAGGTCTTCGTTTGGAATACCGGTAAGGTTGAATCCCGATTGTTAAATTACCCATCGCATGCTCCCAACCACATATTTTCCCGGAATATTCAGCAACATACTAGTGTGTCACGGTACTAAATAAGGTTACCATACTAGAATGTTTGCGAAAATATCTCAACAATAGTGATATATAATATTGAATACAGTTTGCGCAAAATGAAAATTAATCTGCGGAGCCCAGCAGGGGAGGTAGATTTTTTTTTTTATTAATTCGTTCCCATGAAATAACAATTCGTTCCCACGAAATAACAATTCGTTCCCTCAATTTAACAATTCGTTCCCACGAAGTAACAATTGGTTCCCTCAATTTAACAATTCGTTCCCACGAATTAACAATTCGTTCCCTCGAATTAACAATTCGTTCCAACGATATAACAATTCGTTCCCACGAATTAACAATTCGTTCCCGTGGGAACGAATTGTTATTTCGTGGGAACGAATTGTTTAATTGAGCGAACGAATTGTTAATTCGTGGGAACTAATTGTTAATTCGTGGGAACGAATTGTTAAATTGAAGGAACGAATTGTTATTTCGTGGGAACGTATTAATAAATCAAGAAAGAAGTCTACGTCCCGTGCGGGGCTCCGTAGGTTACCATACTAGAATGTTTGCGAACATATCTCAACAATATTGATATATAATATTGAATACAATTAGCGTAAAATGAAAATTAATCTGTTACCACATGTTACATGTGTTTACAATTGGACTGTCGGCTTACATGTAACATTGTCATCTTAGAACGTGTTAAACCGCTGTACATGTGCATGCAAAATGTTGTACATGTATTTACAGTGGGGTCAGCGTGTAAGTGCACACACGAACGAACACGACAGGTTGGTTCCAACCTGTCGTGTTCGTTCGTGTGTGCACTTACACGCTGACCCCACTGTATATACCCATCGCCGCAAAATACTAACTACTTATATGTATTAATGTACGTACTCCTCTTGTTTTATATGTGATATATATGTCAGTGCATCATAAGCCTCTATAAGCTGGCTGTTCAGTAATCAAACATGTCAGTATTGCTATATTATGTACCAGATTGTATTTTACAAATAAATTATCTATCTATCTATATGCCGTTTCGTAGCGATGAAATATGTTTGTTATTTGTTTACAATAAGGCTGGTTGATTGATCAACCAACAACGTAGTCAGACTGCTCATAGCGTGGTCGGGTCGCAGTTGCCATTTTTTCAATCGATGACCCATATTAGACCGATTACAACTAAACTCGCGATATACATGTACGTGTACCGGTACCTGATAATATCTAAGATCAATTTGGAATAATAAAATTCAGGAAGTCTGACAAGTATTCGTATATTACCAGATGCATACCCTACTCGGAACATAGAGAATAGTAGGTTAGTGCCGTGAATGGGAACACATATCTGGCAAGGCTTAGGACTGAACGGGATGGTCGAGGCTCTGCCGAGCACATCCCGTTTCCGTGCCGCGCCAGATATTTTTCCCATTCACGGCACTAACCTACTATTCTATTTATCCCGTCAACACCTACAAATAGCTTTAAAATGCAAAAAAATATAACCCCAGCCGCATCGTCAAAATCGGAGAATCGACTAGTATAGCAACTGCACATATTCATACGCAGTGATAGGTCGTGGGAATCATAAATGTTTCATGACACCGTGTTTCACGGCACATACGCACTGTGTTGACGGGATACAGTATGGTACACATATACTTACATGTACATGCATAGGTGTATTCATGTATTGAATGTAAACATGTTACCGTTTCGTCGTTTCACAAATGATTGCATGCGACTGCACTCGTGTCCACAACTGCTTTCACGATCACACGATGTGCGGTATCTACACATCTGCCTGTGTTAATCTTGCTCATATTATCAACGTTTCCAGACATATATTGGCAATTCCAACTCGCAGTCAAGCAATTTGATTGTCTGTGCCTGAGCTGTAGCACAGCTCAGGCTCAGACAATCAAGCTGCTTGATTTCAAGCACAGTATTCAAGTACAATCGACAAATATTGACAAGATTAGCGCAGGCGGCAGTGTACATGTCTATGGAGTCAAGCGAGCTCTCCTGAGAATTTCAATTCCACGTTATTTACCATTAAACTAATAAATCACTTTCATTAATAAACAATCCCGTATTACACGTAGAAAACACTTCACTGTATTAACTGCACTTAAGAAGAAAAACATAAACACGAACAAGCAATCCAGAATCAATCCAACTGGCACAAAATAATAATCGCATTTACTGCCGTCGGCAAATCACCAGTAGGTGTTATATGTTTTTGTCGCATGAAACACAAGACATTATTCTATCTGGTGGACGTTGGAAATCAACGTCGCATTCAGATATACACCAGAGAAGAAAGCCAAGTCAATATATTATATTTTAGTACGCGGTTTCCCAATATAAATCGAGTAATTGCTTCGTAAAACTTATGATATGATTGCGCAACCAATGCTCGGCGGGTTCTGGTACCCGGTAGCGCCGTGTTTCCCGCGTTTTCGTCGCCTTGTAATTATATACAAAACGTATGCTATTGTAGAGACGCTGTAGACTGATTAATAACTTGGTTGTTCGTTGATAAACTAGGACTTAAGATTGTTTGGAATAATAGTAGAGCCGGATCAGTATACGTATTAATATATGCCAGTGCTTGGTGATCAAATACATGTGTTTGATGCAGACACGGAAGTTTGAATTATATTTCAATCGGAGTGAATAGCGACCGGTCCATCCACAGACCAGCCTGTACTGGTGCACGGGCTGGTCTGGGGACACACATGTTGCATGTGTTTAAGGTATTATTTTCAATACCGGCGCACCTCTGTAATACATCATTACGGGTACCATCTGGCAGAAAGAAATATAATTAAATACATACAATGTACCGTTTATTTAACAAGGTGAACTGATTATCGTAAGATAACGCACGAGTGATTGGGTCATTACAGTGGGGTCAGCGTGTAAGTGCACACACGAACGAACACGACAGGTTGGAACCAACCTGTCGTGTTCGTTCGTGTGTGCATTTACACGCTGACCTCACTGTACGCTCAACAAACGAGTGAGTGTAGCGAACATAGTTTGTTTAGCGGTAGGACCCTATAGCGAGGGCATTATTTCAAGATTATCTATCTATCTGGTCGCAGATCCCATAAGTTCCATTTCTCCAGTCACTCCCAAAATGTCTATATGCCATCAACATGTACAGTGGAACCTCTCTAAACCGGACACCCTGTGAGATCCGCAGGGTGTCCGATTCAGAGAGGTTCCACTGTAAAACAGGCATGTGACTACTTCAAGACACGCGTGTTTGCTTTGTCACCAGGGGCCCATTTCACTAAACATCGTACGACTAAAATGTTCGTAAGTGCAAACTTATGAGATTCGGTAAATTTAAATTGATGGATTTACATTTATTGAGCATAGGCTGCATATGCAGCCTATGCTCAATAAATGTAAATCCAATACTTGTTTGCAAGAAAACGTCGCTAATGTGATTTTTTTAGACTATGATAATTTTGTACTTACGAACATTTTAGTCGTACGAAGTTTAGTGGAACGGGCCCCAGGAACATACATTATGATCTGAGGTAATGGTAATGAAATATGTCACAATCAAACACAACTAGCCATTCTCTGTGTCCGGTTTAGAGAGCTTCCACTGTACGTATGTAATCTGCTACGATGGTACCAGCTGACAAAACCGCCGCTGTCGTAGCCGGGATGCTTGGTTGCCATGGAAACATAATATAGCGCCGCTAAAGTCGTTTCCAGACCACACGTGATTGCTTGTGTACCAATAGGTCTCGTTTTGGAATCGAGTAATATCATGCCGTACCGGCATACATGTATTTATTACGTTGACGTATGTTTTAAGTGAAATTTAACAAGAGTGCAGAATGTCACAATATACGCCCGTCGAGGCAAGGCCAGTCAACAAGGGGAGATAACTCATATTGACGTGATAAACATGTAAACCAAATTTGGTTACGATCCGTAAGTAGAACTCAAAAGCAATAGGCTTCTTCTTCTAGCCATGATAAACATGTATACATACTTTGGTTATGTTAGGTCAAGTAGAACTTGAGTTATTGCATGGACAAGGATACAGAGTGCGAAAATTAAAAATGGCTGCCAAGGGGAGATAAGTATCGGAACATGTTCAAAATCAATAGACTTCTTCGTCTTGCCGTGATAAACATGTACACCGAATTTGGTTATGATCGGTCAAGTAGAACTTGAGTTGTTGTGTGGACAAGGATACAGAGTGCGAAAATTAAAAATGGCCGCCAAGGGGAGACAAGTCATCGGAAATTCAAAATCAATAGGCTTCTTCGGCTTGCCGTGATAAACATGTATACCAAATTTGGTTACAATCTGTCAAGTAATACTCTAGTTAATGCGTGGACAAGCTGTGCCCGCCCGCCCGCCCGCCGCCCGCCGCCCACCCACCCGCCCGCCCGTACAAGATGAATACATAATACGTCCCGTTTTTTCAAACAGGCGTACAAAAACGGCGTCAACCACAGCCATTGAGGCGACATTACCCGCAAAATCCTTTGCGACAAGTTGGCAACTCGTTGGAAATGAAATGAATATGAGTTAACGTCCCAGCAACAGCTAAGGTCATATAGGGACGAGCCACAGTTTAAAATGTCATCCGATAGACCAGTGGAATTAATATACTATGAATGTCCTTTTCGTGCCCTACTGTTTGTTTCACGAAAGATGCCCACATTTTACAGTTATATAAACAATGCAAAAAACAATATTTTTTTCGATAATATAAAATTAAAGGAAAATTTAATAATGAGCCTTCTTTTTATTTCGTGAAATTTGGTCCAATATTGATTTTATGACGAAAATACAATTTCCCCATGTTAAATCCCCATAGACAATATACAATAAATATAACATAACACCTGTGCTTATTTAAATGGAATTTATTAATTAAGCATGTTGACTAATTTCATTAAGAGACTTGCCACAGCCTCGTTTCTTATGAAATCAGGAAAGCGTTTAATAAAATCATATTAAATCGACGCTCGGCACAGTCACGTTTCTTATGAAATTAGGAAAGTCGTTTAATAAATATCATATTAATTCGACACTCGGCATAGCCACGTTTCGTGTAAACTCAGGAAAGTCGTGTAATATTATATATACATCGACATGTCAATTTATTTCCTATTCTCGATACTCCAATAACTGCACCTGCGAACATTAAACTTTTATTGGAACAATAAAATGGTTCATTTAATTGAAATGCATGCAATATTTACAAACTGCACGGATGATACAATCATGGTTGACATTTTATGTGCTGTACATGTATCCCAACCACGGTGTTTCACGCAGCGAAACCTCTCTAAACCGGTCACCCTGGGAGGTCCACTTGGTGTCCGGTTTAGAGATAGTTCACTGTACAGTTGGGTCAGCGTGTAAGTGCACACACGAACTGTCACGACAGGTTGGAACCAACCTGTCGTGTTCGTTCGTGTGTGCACTTACACGCTGACCCCACTGTACATCTGGCATTCGATCATTCTGAGCCATAGTTATGTGCTATGCGATCACGAACAAACAGTATCACCTGGGATAAATAACCAAGAAACTCATCAAACATAATATCACATGTGTTGTATTGGTGTCCGGTTTAGGGAAGTTCTACTGTAGTATTTAGCCCTTTTCTACACGTACGTCTGTCCAGTTCCGTCCAGTTCCGTCCCGTCCGTTACAAGCATAACGCTCGTGTAAATATCTTATTATATTACATGCTACCCAGAGATTTACCGTGATTCTGGTAGCATTTATTTCCTCGAAGGAAATATTTCCTCCTAGACATTAGTGAGACGTAATGGACGTCACGTGTTGACGTCATTTCCAGCGAAGAAACAATTCATCCACTATCGTTATAAGCTGGTCTAAGAGCAAATTCACATTTTTCGAAGAGCATGTAATATACACTTTATTCCACTACCATTTTGAAATACCGGATTTATTTCCTTGGCATCTGTAAATCCGACTCGTGTCTTTATCGGACTTCCAGATGTCTCGGGAAATAAATCCAATATTACAAATGGTAGTGGAATAAATTGTATATACATGTACATGTACTTTCTGTTTCCTTCCATGTAACTGCTTCATATCTCACACATGTATTCCTCTGATGGTCCTCTATCATGCTGTGGCAAATACAATTATAGCATCCGGGGCCCGTTTCACTAAACTTCGTACGACTAACATGTCGTGCAAATTTAGGATCGTCTAGAAGTCTCAATTGATGGATTTACATTTATTGAGCATAGGCTGCATATGCAGCCTATGCTCAATAAATGTAAATCCAATCATTGTTTACAAGAAAACATTGTTAATGTGCAATCTACAGACTATCATAATTTTCCACTTACGAACATTTTAGTTTAGTCAAACGGCCCACAGGACCCTCAGTAAACCCAAGGTCAAAGTCATATAGTTAGTGTGTTCAAAATCTTAACGATTGGGTAAAATAATTCTTATAATTTCCTTTCACATAACTGCTTTTTATTTCATATAATATGCATTCCTCTGATGGTCCTCTGCCATGCGTTTCACGATCCATCAGTATTTTGTGTTTTCAAATGTGCCTTGTTTCTTCGGCTGCCAGTGGGGGCATTTGTGTGCCGACAGGCCACATTAATAGTTTCTACATCTTTTAGCAAGTACTGGATCAATAGAAGGGGTCAATGGAAGAAGGGGGCTAAGCCTCTTATTGGACTTAGCCCCATTCTTCCACTGTCCCCTTCAATTTTGACGCAGTGTACTGCAGATGCCTCGGGGAGTGGACCCGCAAATACGGACAATGACACTGTCCTCATAACTGACGTTTTGGGGATGGTGTCGTCGGCCTAGCATCTGAATTGTTGTGCCAATAGTAACTGAGATATGTCGAAAAAAGGTAGGTATCTTGCAATTATTTGCCAATGTCTTTATTTCAAAATACTTGAATATTGTACTTGAAATCAATCAGCTTGATTGACTGAGCTACTGCTTGATCGCGAGTTAGGATTGCCAATAGATGTTCAGAAACGTTGGTCTTTTGGACACGATTAACGCAAGCCGTTGTGTAGATGCGGGACAAAATGGCAAGTGCCCGTGACGCTCCTTAGCCACCGTAGATACGGTCCATGAAATAATTATATTCTCATAGGGACATGACGCCAATATTGTAGTGAGTTTGGGTCGTTGACCGTAACTAGCAATGCGGCCTATCGGCGCACGAATGTCAGGAGTGTTAGTTTAAACAATATTATAGAGAATAATAGGTTAGTGCCGTGAATGGGAACAATATCTGGCAAGGCTTGGGTACATCCCGTTTCCGTGCCGCGCCAGATATTTTTCCCATTCACGGCACTAACCTACTATTCTCTTTATCTCGTCAACACCTACAAATAGCTTTAAAATGCAAAAGAAATAACCCCAGCCGCATCGTCAAAATCGGGGAATCGACTAGTATGACAACCGCACATATTCATACACAGTGATTAGGTCATTTTGACAGGATATCAAACTGTTCCACGGCACCGTGTTTCACGGCACATACATGTACGCACTGTGTTGAGGGGATAATATTAACTTATAGGTCATGTAAACGAACAATACATGGTATGATACAAACATTAAAGAGTGTGTGGATTAGAAAACAAGCTTAAGAAAGCGTATGTGAATTCTTCACCACTATAAGGCGTGAGTACAACATACATGGCATTATTGCCATGCAGGTTATGACTATGTAATTATCAATGGTGACTGAAATAACAATTGATTGAGGAATGTGTGTGTGCAATGTGAAGCAGTTACGTGAAAGGAAACAGAAATTACGAGATATTTACTTGAGCGTTAAAGGTTTGAATACACTGAGATGCGACATTAACATTGGGATTAACGGTTACCCGAGGATCGTGTATTTGTTACAGCATGATAGAGGACAATCGGAGGAATGCATGTGTGTAATATGACCCGGTTACGTGCCGGATCGTACGGACATACGGACGTACGGACGGGACGACGGACGGGACGACGGACGCCGGTAGCACTATACAGTGGGGTCAGCGTGTAAATGCACACACGAACGAACACGACACGAACGAACACGACAGAGTGCAGCACAAGTCCGTAGTTAATGATGTTCGCCAAATACATGGTATGTGATCAAGTGGTCTATTTTGTCTGGAGTAATGGCGGCGCCCATGAGGTATCAGATAAATTATTGTTCACCAATACGACTGTGATTTCTTCCATTTATTGATGATCACGTACCAGCCGTTAACACTACGAGTCCGCCAATACCAAATTTAGCAGCATTACTTCTGTAGTTAACCCTTAGACCGCTACTCACAACAATAGTCGTCTGCTGTTGCTTTTATATATTGCCTTATTTCTCAATAACTAGATGGCCGCGGCCTGCATGTCGCGCCTTGTGGCGAGGCATGGACACTAAAAAAAAAGATATAGTATAACGAAAAACTTTAACCAAAAAACTTAACCAAAAACTTTAACCGGACACACGTACGTACGTACATACGTACGTACGACAAAGTGCCAACTATATCGCGCTTTCCGCAAGCGGGCGCGAAAAAAACTTTAACCAAAAACTTCAAAGTAATTTGACCTTGACATTGGGCACAGGGGCCGCACGGGAGGGGGGTAGAATGAAAATATAGATGATGATAAACGTCCATGTGAAGTTTCAAGGTAATGGGCAAAGCAGTTGCAGAGATATAGTATAACGAAAAACTTTAACCAAATAACTTTACCAAAAACTTTAACCAAAAAACTTAACCAAAAACTTTAACCAACAAACTTAACCAAAAACTTCAAAGTAATTTGACCTTGACATTGGGCACAGGGGCCGCACGGGAGGGGGGTATAATGAAAATATAGATGATGATAAACACCCATGTGAAGTTTCAAGGTAATGGGCAAAGCAGTTGCAGAGATATAGTATAACGAAAAACTTTAACCAAAAAACTTAACCAAAAAACTTAACCAAAAACTTTAACCGGACACACGTACGTACGTACGTACGCCAAAGTGCCGAAAGTGCCGACTATATCGCGCTTTCCGCAAGCGGGCGCGACAAAAACATGGTTTGACAGCACTTCAGAATCATTTCCAATGGAAATGATTCTGAAGTGCTGTCAAAGCATGTTGTAAATTATTCTAAAGTGCTGCCAAGCATGTTTTTGATGATAAAAATGGAAAATAGAAAATAAACAGCAGACGAAAAAAAATAAGATATCGGTCTAAGGGTTAATGTGAACATATATTATGCAGAGAATTTTGAATCGGAAGGAATCGAACGTTGTTTAATCATGCTCATCGTTAAATGGAAGAAACCAGGGTCGTATTTATGAAAACGATTTACCTGAGACCTCATGGGCGCAGCCATTACTCCAGTCAAACCATAGACCACGTGATCCCATACCATTTCACGGGCGGGGTAGTTCAGAAATGAACATTTCAATTAAAGTATATGCGATTATGACTGGAGAAACTGGAAATTATGACATTATTATCCAGTGTATACATGTATGTAGATCCATATCAGCCTGCGCATCTGTACTGATTACCACGTCATTTAGTCAACGAAACACAAGCTATGCTGTAGACAAACAGTATATATCCTTATCAGGCTGTGGGTATGTTCTAGCAGCGCATGAGCTAGACTTGTCACACGTCCCATAGACCCCATTTCGCAAGTGTCATCTACATCATTGAGACACGACATGTGCTTGTGTATCTTCGTACATCTGCGTGATTTCATTAAGTACGTTTACAAAATATACAATATTTTTTCATAAATAAAGTCAAAAGTTGACAAAATGTTCAGAGTACATGCGGAATATAATTCCGCATGTACTCTGAAAATGTTGTCAACTTTTGACGCGATTTACGGAAATGATTGTAAATTTTGTAAACGTATTTCATGAAATTACGCAGGTGTCCGAAGGTACAAAATCACATGTCGAGTCTCGTATATAAAACCAATCATTCTGTGAAGTCAACCTCAGGTCGGACCACAGCACGACAAAGCGGACATTTGAAACAATTTAGACCAGTGTATATCCAGATCATCTGTATTGTCCCATCACTCTCGCGTGATGCAGTAATTATCCCAGATCTACGGAGCCCAGCAGGGGACGTAGTATATATTTTTTTTATTAATTCGTTCCCACGAAATAATAATTCGTTCCCTCAATTTAACAATTCGTCCCCTCGAATTAACAATTCGTTTCCACAAATTAACAATTCGTTCCCACGAATTAACAATTCGTTCCCATGAATTAACAATTCGTTCCCTCAATTTAACAATTCGTTCCCACGAAATAACAATTGTTAATTCATGGGAACGAATTGTTAATTCGAGGGAACGATTTGCTAAATTGAGGGAACGAATTGTCCTTTCGAGGGAACTAATTGTTAATTCGAGGGAACGAATTGTTATATTGTGGGAACGAATTGTTAATTCGAGGGAACGAATTGTTATATTGTGGGAAAGAATTGCTAATTCGAGGGAACGAATTGTTAAATTGAGTGTGTTATTTCGTGGGAACGAATTAATAAAAAGAAATCCATGTCCCTTGCGGGGCTCCGTACAGATCAGACTTCACGAATGCGCAGGCTGATCTGGGTCTTCGCAGGACGCAAACCTCAAAATATTCCTTTTGTCCTCTCGGGCTGCTTTGGTTTCATTTGACCTCTGTAACCCTTTCATCAATTCTAGATCAATGTTCTAGCTTATCGCAAGGCAATAAATTGTTTATTAAAATTACCTTTAGAAACAGTATATATCATATATGTGTAGTAAACGGGTTTTATGGAAAGAAATTAGTTGTTTTATGACTAAATAATGTGTTATATGCAATTATATAGACTTGGGAATGTATATAATTGAGAAACACTTAAGGCATAATAAATATTTGTATCATATCTCGCTTATGAGTATGATACGTGTGTACTTTAAACGATTAGGCATATACTTACAACATGAATGTACAGCGCTCCAGATAAGCTTTGTGTCTAAAGCGTACTATACCCCCTGATTTCAAAAGCGTATTTTACTTTTACAAATGGATTATTGATTTCTTTTCATTGCTAAATAGGGAACAAATGATACAGAAATATAATAAATTAAAAAATTCACTTAATTCAGCTGCAAAAAGCAAACACTTGCTTTTTGCAGCTCAACTAAGTGAATTTTCAACTTTATGACAGTATTTTCACGACTCAATTCGAAAATCAATGCGTATTTTCACATTGCTGTGCGTATTTTGTACTCCCACTTTTGATCATCAATGCGTATTTAGCTAAAATAATTGCGTAAAATACACCAATACGCACCTTATCTGGAGCTCTGATGACAGAAACACATCTACTTGATGGAAACAACACTACAGTGGGGTCAGCGTGTAAGTGCACACACGAACGAACACGACAGGTTGGTTCAGGTAAGTGTGCACTTACACGCTGATCCCACTGTACATACAACGTATAGTAACTAATAACAGTTAAAGGGAGGCTACCGCGACATAATCGCGAACAATATCTGACTCCAGTTATTGAAAGCCAGAAAACGATCAGTTGCACACATCTCTATAGCCGATGTAAACGATACCAGAAATACGTGTATTCGTGTTTCCAGTATCGGGTTGAATATAGTTAACCGATGTGCATATTGTCGTTAATTGATGGCAATATGTTCATGCATACATACATTTTCTGATTAGTATGGTTTATGTGCGATAGCAATGGGACAAATTGCAGCCATGTATGTCAAGGGGGTGGGCCATATTGATGTTTTACAAAGTTAACATAATGTCTAGCTATGGTAATTTCCAATTACCTCCGAAGGGAAGCACATTTAATACACATTGTTTTAAAGTCACTCTTTGTATTAACTTTTCGACCACGTGGTCTTCAACAAAATAACAAGTATTGGCAATACAGTTTCACACTATTTTGTCAAAGACCACGAACATTTAGTTAAAATAGTGACTTTAAAGCAATGTCTACTGCCAATACAGTTTCACACTATTTTGATTTTATAAAGCCACGTGGTCGAAAATTTAACAAAAAGAGTGACTTTAAAACAATATGTACTGCCAATACAGTTTCACACTATTTTGATAAAGACCACGTTGTCGAAAAAGAGTGACTTTAAAACAATGTATATCTATAGGTTTAAACAATTAGACCAACCCGTGCTGGATCAGTTGAGAGTTGTCATTTACAGTGAATGAAGAACAAGATATAGTGGAACCTCTCTAAACTACGGTGTCCTGTTAGGGCCACATTAACATTCTCGCGTTCTCGCTCTCTCGACTTATACACGAGATCGCGAGATTGCGAGAACGCGAGGCGAGATCGCGAGATCGCGAGATCGCAAGATTGCGAGATCGCGAGAACGCGAGGCGAGATCTCGCCTTATCGCGATGTCGCGATCTCGCGATCTCGCATTCTCGCCATCTCGCGATCTCGTGATCTCGCGATCTCGCATTCTCGCATTCTCGCATTCTCGCCATCTCGCGATCTCGCGATCTCGCGTTCTCGCAATCTCGCGATCTCGTGTATAAGTCGAGAGAGCGAGAACGCGAGAATGTAATGTGGCTCTAACAGGACACCGTACTAAACCGAACAACCTTGCGACATCGATGTATTAAAGTATGACCCATTCACTGTCAAATATCCCTGACGTGTATCGGTGTTCATGATTGCAATGCACAAATGCATGTGTTTCAGTGCTCTTGCATCGGAATTACAGTGAAACCTCTCTAAACCGGACACCCTGGGGACCTCCCAGGGTGTCCGGTGTAGAGAAGTTCCACTGTATCAGTACCCCTGGTGGATGTACCCTTCAAAACTTTAATACAAAAACCCTTTAACGCAAATGTCTAAATCATTTGTCCTTGACTTTGAGCACAGTGCGGGCCGTATTGGTGAGTGTAATAGAATGAAAATATTGAATATATAATGACAAATGTGGCTGTGAAAGGAAAATGGGGCTTATGGGCTTTGCGACCAGTGCATCCGCACAGTCTGATCAAGAACTGCACTATTTGTCATTCCATGAATGAAGCACCTGTCTTGCTTCCAACAAGAATTATGTATCGTTATCAGGCAACAGGAGTGTGCTAAGTATATGAAGGTTCAAGCCAATCCGACATGCTGTAACAGAGATGGAAGTTATCCGAAAACTGTCACGCAAATGTTGAACCGATAGCCAAACAGACGGACGAACGGACAGACGGATAAGGGGAGGCAACTACAGGATGGAGTTGTTACTGATTCCACAAAATAACGATCGACTATCGTTTACACATCGTTTTCACTTCGTTTTCGTTTTTTTATAATTAGAAAACAATGTTTTCGTTGGCTTAAACGTATCACGTTTAAACCAACGAAAACATCGTTTTCTAATCAAAAACAAAATGACGTCAAAACGATGAAAGAAACAATAGATTACAGTCGGGTATTTAAACGAAAATATATATTTTCACGTACGAAAAAGACAAACGATAATCGTATTAATGCACATCGGTGTACAAAACGATCGGTTTCAATTAGTGCAACATTCGTTTTCGTTTGTTTCGTTTTGGAACCTTCAACACATTTTCGCTGTGTATGTACATGTACCCCGTATTTTCTTTAGGGGTACATTGTACATGTACATGCAAACAAACATATATAAAACTAGAAGATTGTATTTCAGACAAAAACATAAGTCTCCCCCAATACCACCACTGCATGTTATCAGGACTTGGAAAAGTAGAATTTAAGGCAGCAACAGCATATATGTAGCTACCTTATATTTTCTACATACTTTTGAAGATACGCACGACACAAGTTGAATATCCCCACTTTTCACTAAGTCAAGGGCCATAACTCCGTGAATACAGGATGAATCCGCATCTAAAACCCCAGGTGCGCAACTTCACACGATGACCAGTATTCCTGTAAACTTTCACGACTCTAATTGAAATACATTTGGAGATACGCGCGACACAAGTTGAAAATCCCCACTTTTCACTAAGTCAAGGGCCATAACTCCGTGAATACAGGATGAATCCGCATCTAAAACCCCAGGTGCGCAACTTCACACGATGACCAGTATTCCTGTAAACTTTCACGACTCTAATTGAAATACATTTGGAGATACGCGCGACACAAGTTGAAAATCCCCACTTTTCACTAAGTCAAGGGCCATAACTCCGTAAAGACAGGATCAATCCGCATCACACGATGACCAGTATTCCTGTAAAATGTCGCGACTCTAACTGAAATACTTTTGAAGATACGCGCGACACAAGTTGAATATCCCCACTTTTCACTAAGTCAAGGGCCATAACTCCGTGAATACAGGATGAATCCGCATCTAAAACCCCAGGTGCGCAACTTCACACGATGACAAGTATTCCTGTAAAGTTTCACGACTGTAACTCAAAAACCTTTGGAGATATGCACGACACAAATTTTGTGACGGACAGACGGACGGACGGACGGACGGACAACCAAGCCAAAACCAATATGTCTCCCCATTCATGGACAACTCTAACACGCAGTACTCTAAGATTGTGGCAAATTTAAAGAAAAATGTTTTCACACAAAAATGACAAAACGGTGTTGGCAGTAATTCCAAAGTTATTACATGAAAAAGGAGTGATGCCAGATTTACCCGTTTCGGATTCCATTAAAAAGTTGTGAATCCAATTATGACATAACACAATCAAACGGGAACATAGTTTTTGCAGCGTCTGTAGGTGGCAGTTGGCGCCTTAAGGCTAATAGACCGACACATGTTTGAGAAACTAATCTTTTGTGACTGGAGAAATGGGCCTTTAAGTATGATATTTTACACCAGTGTAGACCACGATCAGACTGCGCATGGTCTGCATTTTTCGTTATTCAGTAGGTGAAACAGCGTCAGTCATTTTATGTTATATTTGTCAACATTATTTTTATTTTTCTCCACATAAATACATGCAGTACACAAAGGTCAAATACGCGTAGTGCACAAATATGAAACACATGTACATGTATACATGTATTAGATATGTGTGCACTACGTGTATATGTTTAATTTCCAAAGGTCGAATGCATATAGTGTCCAAATATCAAATGCACATAGTGACCAACTGTCAATGAAGTTTAATAACAAAATACCAAATACGTCCAAATGGGAACTACATGTGTATCCATTTGTGTTGAATACATCTAGTGCCCAAATGGCAAACACATCCAGTGTCAAGGTGCATGATCACGTGGTTACAACAACAACAACGTCGCCCACTCCAAAGCAAGTATTCTTTGATATTTTCCTTAATATGCAACAGATTTTGATGAAATATGGCACAGCAAACGCGTCTTTATGAGCTGCGTTTGGTGGTCTAGTGAGTTTGGCACAAACTTATGTAGTTTTTGCGACGAATCGATTTCCGTGTCAGAGACACGGAAATCGATTCTTCGCAAAAACGACAGAAGTTTGGGCGAAAATACAGAGACCACCAAATGAAGCTGAACAAGACGCGTTTGATGCGCCATATTTCATCAAAATCCGTTACGTAATAAGGACACTATACAATAATACGTACTTTGAATCGGTACTTGTTGTTGTTGTTAGTACCACGTGATCATGCACCTTGAGTGTGCAGCTGTCAAACACATGTAGTGGCCAATATACAAATAAGTGTAGTGCCCAAATGTCAAATACGAATATACGTGCGTGTCCAAATTCCAAACACAATTCCCAATGGTATCTGAATACATGTATTAAATCTGCATTTTGAGTCCACATGTCTGATATTGGAATAACAGACACTGCCGGAATGCCATTTATGGAAGCCGGGGGGAAATGCTGGGCTGAGAGTGCATGTTAATGGAATAAGGGAATTAACTCTGGTGTACCATCTCTGACAGTACGTGTAATGGTAGTCGACTGGTACTAACAATAACAATAACACACGGCGTGACGTTGTCTCTGCAGGGGCGGATCCACGAACGTGATCTAACTGTGTTATCACATACTCATGCCCATACATTGCCCATGTGCTGTGTAAATGCAGAAACAAAACTCGAAAACGTATCAATGACACATGTGTGCAGTCTGATCTGGGTCTAGTCTAATTGCAATACAGTTAATAAGTGTGAAAATATGAATCTTGCAAATAATGCAGTTCCTGATCAGACTATGCATTCATGTAGGATAACCTGGAACAACACTAGTCTAAAACACGATATTGGCTCCCTTGCATAACAAATCATGCGACAGTCGCCCTTTTAACAAGCAATAAGGCCATACAATATACAATTTGGACCGGATTTCTATAAATAAATTCAAAGTGAAATATCGAGCTACGATCCCCATTATGTACATGCATTTATAATGTAAGGTGATCGGGATTGCATTAAAATCTTTCTAAGCCGGTCACTATGGGGACGTCAGCAGGATCTACATTGGACACAAAACCCATCAGCCCCAATTCTCCAGTCGCAGCCACATTTGATAATGTATCGATATGTACAGCCCATGTGAAACGTTTATACAGTGGGGTCAGCGTGTAAGTGCACACACGAACGAACACGACAGGTTGGTTCCAACCTGTCGTGTTCGTTCATGTGTGCACTTACACGCTGACCCCATTGTACATCATTTGACTAAACGTGTGTGCTGTTTTATTTAGAATAAGATTTTGAAACGTAGATCGCTTTAAGGTATTAAGTAATATATAGATACACTTGCCTTCCATGATAATTGCTTCATAAGAGTGATGTGACATATGAATATAACATATTTGAATATTGTCTTGTCACTGTATACCATATGTTGCCATCTCGGCCATCTTTGTATGTACAAGCCAACGTACAGTTTTACAACTTCGTGTGTTTGATACATACAGCAAATAATATGATAGTAAACCAAATACAATTTGGTGCAATACATAATAGACAGATATGACAACGGCAAGCTATAAATATTATACCAGCAAACTATACAAAAGACGAGATATCTGAGCATTTCTCCCATCAATCTCAAAATAAATTTGTAAACTTTCCAATCTGATTCACAGCCTATGTTACTGTACACTTTAGCCATAGGTAAAGCCATATGTACTCGCATAGTAGGTGAGCAGACACCAGTGACAATACACTCGGGTAACTGCTTACATGTCACTGCATTTGATAGCTAATAACAGAGTACAGTAGTGGGTATATATGGTTTGTGTTGTGTGGTTTGTCAGGTAAAAGTGATACACTGTGCGATTTTCTGTGTATGAAGCTATTTATAATGGTGGTTCATGTTGTTAAAAACACAGGCACAAACCTGTCCAGAAAACTGACATATTTAACAGTTTGGTGTAATATAATTTATAGGAATCCGTTCTTCTGGCTTTTTCTACATGTGATTAGCTACATTATATCATATGTTCTACTTCATTTTGAGTTCTTTGTTAAACGGCAGAACAGGTTAAACTGGTGGCTGACACACAAATATCGCCGACTTGGCCACCCCGGGTGCCGTATAGGATACAGTAAAAAGGCAGTGTTCACATATATGTCATACATATATTTCATCACATTTACGAAGCAATTATCTTTGAATCAAACGATGATCAGTAGCCTATTTCACCAACATTGCAAAGCATACTTTTCTAGGAAAGTATACTTTGAGGGAGACATTTTCAATTTAAGGATAAATTTATTAATTTGTATTATACTGAATGTATTACATTATCACAGCCATTTTGGCTGTGATAATGTAATAAATTCAGTATAATATATACTTTTAATCATATAATATATGCAGTCGTTAGTTCTATATGAAATAATGCATTTCTGGAAAAATAAATGATTACTCCCTCAAAGTATACTTTGCTAGATAAGTATACTTTGCAATGTTGGTGAAATCGGCTACATGTATACAGTTGGTCCTTAAAATAACTTTGGATCATATAACCGAACAGCGTGTATGTACATGACAGAACTAATTGTAAATGTGGGTCCTACGTCAGATTCGAATTGATAAAATAATGTTTCTAATACTGAACAAATTAATCGCCGGCGAGTCTCGTCAACGAATGTCAATGTCACCCTAATGACACATGGTGGATAGCCATCAATGGAGGTAGTTATTGATGAAGTTCGGCAATGATCGCACTAACATAGCAGAAGGTATACAAACTGTTCACGTACGGTACAAAATTATTGACTGAAAATCGTTAAATATTCTCGGATAGATAAGCGAGCTCTTTGAGCGAATAAATTTGTTTACACATCCTTACATTGAGGTCAGCATGTAAGTGCACACACGAACGAACACGACAGGTTGGAACCAACCTGTCGTGTTCGTTCGTGTGTGCACTTACACGCTGATCCCACTGTGCATAGACGTGTATACCTCTTTACATCGCGACTTTCATTGACTGACACACATGTGTCGTCTACTCATACATGTAGCGTGACAGTGGGGTGTCGTAGTAGATTTTGACACATCACGGGAAAATGGCTATCCAATCAAAAGGCGCGCCACGCTCGGAGGGCTCGTTAGAAAATAGCAATCAGCAGATTGATGTATGTCTCCTGAATCGATGGAATTTGGAGTTTGTGGTTGAGATTGATGATATAATCGTTCTGAAAACAACGCATGTTGGAACTTTTATTGGTCAAATATTGAAAAAGGTTTCATTCCTTTGTTCCTTTGTGGGTATTTTGACAGTATAAAAGGGGTCCGAAAGTTCAGAGCGGTAGATGTGTAGATAATTGACGATTTCTGTCGTGTGTAATGATTGAGCATTACAGTGGGGTCAGCGTGTAAGTGCACACACGAACGAACACGACAGGTTGGAACCAACCTGTCGTGTTCGTTCGTGTGTGCACTTACACGCTGACCCAACTGTAGAAGCTGCACAAAACTATGTAAATTACCCAAAACCAACGAAAAACACCCAAATGTACCCCAAATCCACTAAAATGCTGACAATATGATCAAACACCTGCGGGTCCACTAACGTGGGCGAGATAATTATAAAACAGTACGATATAATACTTAACTACGTCATACGCTGACACAACTTTCTTTGCGCACTGTAAGTTATGTAACTTTTCGATATCAAAACAATGGTTGTAATTCGAAATCAATATCGACGAAAAACGGCATTGCGACAAGGGATGTAATACCAGAGTTGGACGCTTTTTGCGACGTCACACTGTCATTGTCTCAGACAATATCACATGACTCTCACAAATGTTTCCATTGCCACCAATTAGTCCTGTTAATGCCAGGCTAGCTGTCAAACCAATTCTCCACAGGTTCATTAAGGAGACCGGCCTACGTTTTAGGAAATGAACATACAGTGGAACCTCTCTAAACCGAAAACAAGAAACATATTTGATCTTATGTTTGATGGGTTTCTTTGACATTATCTCGGATGTTAATGTGTGTTCACGGTTGCAAAGCACACATATATGTTTTATAGCGTTCATATGTCTGATTTACAGCGGAACATCTCTAAACTGGATACCCTGGGACCTCCCAGTGTGTCCGGTTTAGAGAGGTTTCACTGTATTGGCTGCGTAGCTAGGATTTTCTGGCGTTTGCGCAGTGGACTACGACGCGGAGTGGCCTTGCGCAATACATTTGAACAGACGCTTGCATTTACGCAATGCATATAGCAAGCAGAGTAAGACATTGTGTAATGCATTGCAACTCGAGTTTGCCTTTACGCAATGCAATTGTGACCCGACTTTGAATCATTGCAACTTTTAATTTACATTTGCAGTTACAAATATAGTGCAAAAGAAACTGTTTGCAGTTTTCGCAATGTATTTCTCCCAGATATGTGACTAAATGTTTGCGCAATGTATTCAACCAGAATTTGCCTCTGTGCACTGCAATGTCAAATTCGCAGTACAATCGCAATTTTCTGGCATTTGCGCAATGTCGTTGATGTTTTGTAACACATACGACGGAATTTGTCTGGCGTTTGTACAGGTCAGTTAATAGAATAGGTGATTAATGAGCAAATTTGCGCTTATCGGTTAGTGCAACAAGAATGTGTTACACTGCCGTCTGTGCTAATCTTGCCAGTATCTGTCAATATATGATTATCATCTCGTACATGCGGACGAACCATGCTTTACGAATTACTTATAACAGAATACCAAATAAAAAGGGATTTTGCCAAATAAATCCCTTTTTCGCTCACTTGAGCGAAAAAGGGATTTGCGAAAAAGGGATTTATTTGGGAAAATCCCTTTTTATTTGGTATTCTGTTTTATATGGGCGAACTTCAGCTCGCGGATAATCACTTCGTACATGCGGACGAACCATGCTTTAAGTAATGTCCTCTAAGCATGCACTATAATGTGTTATAAGCCTCAGCTGATATTTATCCCACATGAGCCGTGTTCCCGAGCTTTGTTCCCGAGTTTTTAGGCAGAATTCGAAACTGGCGAATTAGTCTGTCCAGGCTGTATTATAGCCACATACGTAAATGTACGGTGGTTCGTTTTGGACATTTAGTCTCGTAGAAACGAATATTAGGAACCTTAAACTTATTTCGCTTCCCTGAGGTGTAAGGGAACTAAACGGTGAAGTGAGTCTTAGTAGTTGAAGAATTTGTATAAGCTGTAAAACGCTTGTTTAGTAATACCAGATGGCCGCGGCCCGCATGTCGAGCCCGTCGAGGCATTTGATGGTCTCAGAGTGTATGTATTTGAAGCTTGAATTAAGGGCTGTGGAGATAGGTATGCACAAGCTTAAAATGTAAATATGGATGATAATACAGAATAATTTGAATTAATCGGAGTAAGTGTTGTGGAGATATAAGGTATGTAAAAACTTTAACATAAATTTAAACATAATAAACATAAAGTCATTTGACATTGACCTTGAGCATGTGGACCACATGGGCAGGCTATAGAATGAACATATGGATGACGAAAAGGAAGTATTGGAAGTTTGAAGTAAATTGGAGTAACAATTGTGGAGATATAAGGTATGTAAAAACTTTAACGCAGATATAATATGTAAATTTCTAAGTCATTTGGCCTTGACCTTGGGGAAAAAAGGCCGCATGATTGGTACACAGAATGAATATATGGATGATGACCAATAAGCATATGAAGTTTCAAGCAAATCTAACTTACGGTTACAGAGATAGTAGGTATCTGAAAACTTTAACGCAAATTTTGACAAACATTTAACACAACCTTCTAAGTCATTTGACCTTGACCTTGGGGCACATATGCCGCATGATTGTGACACAGGATGAATATATGGCTGATGACCAATAAGCATATGAAGTTTCAAGCAAATCCGACTTACGGTTGCAGAGATAGTAGGTATCTGAAAACTTTAACGCAAATTTTGACAAACATTTAACACAAACTTCACAGGGACCGCATGAGTGGGATACAGCATGAATATATGAATGTTGACTTCAATGTGACTTAGGACTGCAGAGATGTAAGGTATTTAAAAAGCTTAACGCAGATTTCGGACGGACGTACGGACATACGCACGTCCGGACGCACGGACGGACGCACGGACACCCGGACGTCATTGTGATCACTATATCTCGCTTTCCGCAAGCGGGCTCGACAAAAATCAATATTGGACCAAATTTCACGAAATAATAAGAAGGCTCTTATATTTTGATAACATTTAATATTATCGACAAAGAAATATTATTTTTCCATTGTAAAATGCCTAACATTTGGACATGTTTCGTGAACCAGATAGTGGCTATGGAGCGATACAGTGGGGTCAGCGTGTAAGTGCACACACGAACGAACACGACAGGTTGGTTCCAACCTGTCGTGTTCGTTCGTGTGTGCACTTACACGCTGACCACACCGTAACATTACACTAGACCAATTATGGAGATACATGCAAGTTTTCATTATAGATACTATAGTCTGTTTCACGAAAGCTGCCCAAATTTTACGGCTATATAAACAATTCAAAAACAAGATTTCTTTCGATAATATTAAATTAAAGGAAAATTTAAGAATGAGCCTTCTTTTTATTTCGTGAAATTTGGTCAAATATTGATTTTATTGCGAAAACAAAATTTCCCCATGTTAAATCCCCATAGACATCTTCACGGAGTGAAGATGTCTATGGGGATTTAACATGGGGAAATTTTTTTAAATTTTTTTTGAATTTTAGAAATACTGGACCGATTTTTAAAATTTAACTTTTGTTTTCTTAGTTTGATCATATCCAAGCTATCTAGCTAGGTTTCGGAGTCAATTTCCAAATTTTTCGTTTTTTGACTAATCCCACACTCCTTTACCTCTTTTTCCCCCATGTTAAATTCCCATAGAGAAATAAATTTTTCGTAATAAAACCAATATTTTACCGAATTTCACGAAATAAAAAGAAGGCTCATTCTTAAATTTTCCTTTAATTTAATACTATCGAAAAAAATATTGTTTTTGAATTGTTTATAAGGCCGTAAAATTTGAGCAGCTTTTGTGAAACAGACTATAGTAACAATTGCTGCCAACGGTCGCTATTTTCTTTGTACAATAATTATCGTTTTTGCAAAGCCCTGTTTTGTTTTCTGGTGTGTCATACACTGTACACTACGAGCTGCGCTAATGTAATTAATTTCTTTATTTCAAAATACTTGAATACTGTGCTTGAAGTCAAGCAGCTTGATTGTCTGAGTCTGAGCTGTGCTACAGCTCAGACTCAAACAATCAAATTGCTTGATTTTGAGTTAGCGTTGCCAGAATATATGTATGTGAAAGACGTCGATCATGTGGACCAGATTAAAGTAGGCGGTTGAATGTAATCGGTACAATTTGGTTAAGAAAAAAATATAAATTCAAATACATGTATGTATAAATTCTTATTTTCTAATCGCTTTAAAAATTGTGGAATATCTGAAAACTAGTCGTTTTAGTTTTCGTCTCTATGCGGCGAACGAACGATGCGAACGAGCCACCGTATACAGACAGATTGCTCTCAGATATTTTGACATTTTATGTGTTTTAGACGCAAGAGAAACGACCAAAGTAATTCGTACTTAATTAAGAGAACGAGTCTGGGTGATTAGAGAGCCATACTTTGGCGACGGGCATATGCTATTACAAGTCGTGGGCGAGTTTGAATATACGGGCCGGCGAACGAACTGTTTGACTGATTAAATGTATTTTCTAAAAGACATGTTGTGATAATTAAGTTGAACAGTAATACATCAATGCCGTTAGATGCTGCATAGAGGAATGCCGTTTTATGGCACAAGAACAAATAGAGGATCTCATTCATTCGGCTTATATTTAAGGGTGGTAATTGGCTCGAACACCTTCCATACCCGGCATACCATAGAGGATCGTATATGAGTGGTGATTTAAAGGTGCATGCCCACTCAGTAGGCACAACATGTTCTTTATAGGAATTAAATAAGTGTATAAATGTGTCACTATTCCACATCAATTCTAAAGATTACGAGTCGCCGCTATACATGTACAATCATTTAGTAATATTTATTTTACTGATAGTGACGCGCGTTGGTATCAGGCTATTTTCATATGCAAATGAAGCATGGTATTTTTTCATTCTTATACTAATTAAATGCGTCACCTGAAAAAAAAATATTTTCGAAAGATTATAAAGTATGACAATTGCACATAAAAATTAAATACAGAGTATAAATAGTAATGTTCGTTAACATTTCAAGGAAACACGGTTATCGCCCCTGATATCAGTGTGGAAAGTTACGTGTGATATAACATGTATAATAATGCCAATCAATACGTGGGGTAATGGTGAATTAATGTTTAATTTGTCATAAAATGTCATATCTACAGAATATACAAAACTATCTGTCTCCCTATACTATGACCTACTGAGTGGGCATATACCTTTAAGATATAAAAAACAAGTTAGTGACAAACAATTTTAGAGGTCAAACGCAGATTCAGCACTGACCAATATGAACTTCCGAATGTCAATATGGAAACAAATATTGACGGCTTACATTCCATTGTGTTTCAATGAGAAAAGAAAGTACGTATATAAGGTATTCTATAAAAAAATTATACCGTAACATAGATTTCAAACAATATTTACAACTAAAGTATACATTCTTAACCAGGGATTTCCTGCTGTCGGTTTAAATATCTTGAACGGAACATAAAAGCCAATTGCATTCATTGTCCAAATAGATATTGACAATAGTGTCTTTGGGATTTGAAGAAGAAGAAATTTCAATATTTATGACACATCGGTACAGAGGAATGCTTCACGAAGTGCATGCAATCATTTAGTTAGTTGTGAAAAACTTGAAATTTGTCTGGTTGCCAAACCCCCAAAGGCTGCAATTCGCAAATTAAATTTACACGAAGCGTACGTGGTTTATCTACGAAATAGACTTGAATGTTGTACTGTATCAGTATATGTCGGCTCGTTATGGAAAGTTTGACTTTTCGTTTTTACGCCGCGTGGAGACGAAAATTAAGAACCTTAATTTTCGTCTCCACGCGGCGTTCAAACGAAGGGACAAAGGTAGTAAACTCTATGTCAGTCTGAGTCAGTCGAACGATTGGATTCGTGGTTTAGTGGACGCTTGTCGCCGAGTTGCACGTTATGTAATCAAGCAGTTAGCGTCGTTAGATAACCGGAAGCTAATGGTAAGCATGGCTCAGTTCATATTGTGCTCGAAATGGAAATATTCAAGATGACATCAGCCAAATATTTAATTATTATTTCGTCGGTGTCTACCTCGACATGTCCGTGAGGACCGAATCAACAGTAATCTAAATCGCCCACCAGTTTTGCGTTGCTTGCATTTAATGGCGGCAATTGGCTTGAAGACCAGCCATAATACTTAGGAAACGCCATGCGAGTTTGTACCTTCGGACATCTGCGTAATTTCATTAAATACGTTTACAATATTGTGCATAAATAAAGTCAAAAGTTGACAATATTTTGAGAGTACATGCGGAATATAATTCCGCATGTACTCTGAAAATTGTGTCAACTTTTGATGGCCATTTACGGAAAATATTGTAACTTTTGTAAACGTATTTAATGAAATTACGCAGATGTCCGAAGGTACAAAATGTCATGGCGTGTCTCATATATGAGACAAGCCATGTGATTTTGTACCTACATCTACACATCAGACGAAATGCGATATCTCATGACAAATATTTACAAACTTGTTTCTTCGCAATGACATTTATATTTGATGGAATTTCAAGGTGTTTCATGAAAAGAAACATAAATTATTAGACATTCTAATGCACTCTATAAATATCACGCAATCTGATTGGCTAAAGGCCACACATTACAGGTATAGTATTGTTGATGAACGGTCGCAAAGTGTTTACAATATATTCCCTGGGGCACTTTACCCACGCGCGATGAATATATTCCTACGCCAAATTTGTTTACTTTGGAGACGCGAATATGTCATCGATTGAAAATCTGATTTGCGGAAATTTTAACGTTAACTCACAAGTAAGACTGGAAATGGAAGAAAGACGGACGAAGATGACGAGTTTCTGACTACGGCATTATTAGAAATCGAAAAGGAGCTGTCGCCACCGCCGAAAATGGAATTTGAGGGCGGGCGATTCCCAACACTGACCGAATCTGACATAGACGATTTGGTTACGTCATTAGTGCATTACGTCATTAGTGCGTTAGAAAGATCGTTCACACACACATAAATTGTGTAATGTTGCAGCTCAAATGGTAGTATGTGACGATCGAATGATTAGACAAGTCATCACAAATTGACAAAGTCCGAGAGTTTTACAGGCTGCGGCCATCGACATTGTGATTGTTGCTAAGAGATCGCACCAGAGGGAAAGAAAAATTAAAAATTAAATCTTAAAATATTATATGTAGCAATTATAATTCTGACGATGTGTTTATTGAGTTTATTATTGAAATATTTTGAAAGCATGAACATAACTTTATACACATTCGTTCAAACATTGTATAATTCAATTGGAACTATTTGGCGGAACATTATTTGTGTGATTCGTCCGGTATGCCATGCGCAAACACCTTGCACTCGGTACGACTTTCACAAGTAGAATCGGCAAAAATTTGCAAAATGTTCAATTTGTGCATTAGAAATAGGTCGCGTCGCCATTAAACAGATTTTCCGACCTATCATTTTCTGATATACGCCGCAAATCTCAAAATTACAATACAGTTAACCCTATATTTACCCCCAACGTTAAGTTTGTGGACGCCAACAACGACGACGACGCCGGGGATATGCCATTTGCTCCTTCGGCACTTCGTGCAGGCGAGCTAATAAACGAGATTGCAATTGTGACTGGATACATAAGGCGTTAGAACAAATGTTTTTCTGGATTGCAATGCTGCGCTTACGAACTTCTTAGTTAGTTCAGTGAGAAACGGTCCCCAGGTTCTACAAACGAACGACTGTATATCGTTTACACATCGTTTTGACACCGTTATCGAATGTATCAGTTGCTAATTAAAAGCGAACGAAAACGATGTCAAAACGACGCGTTGAAGCCCGGTTTTGAAACGAAAATATCGTGTCCACATACAAAAGATACAAATGATAAATATTTATATGCAAATTGTTGTACTCAACGATCTTTTCACTTCGTTTATCATTCGTTTTCGTTTGTCTCGTTTGGAAACCTTTCACCATTTTGAAATTAAATAAGATATGCAATAGTTAAATGGCTAGTTGTAATCAACTGGTGACCGTTTCACTAAACTTCGTACGACTAAATTTGCGTAAGTGCAAACTTGCGATAGTCTGTAAATATCACATTAACAATGTTTTCTTGTAAACAAGTATTGAATTTATATTTATTGAGCATAGGCTGCATATGCAGCGTATGCTCAATAAAAGTAAATCCATCAATTGAAATTTCACATTACCACTCTTTTTTGTAAACAATTACTGGATTTACGCAGTGACATTTAAGAAGCATATGCAGCCTATGTTCAATAAATCTAAATACACCAATTAAAACTTCCAGACAATCCTAATGTTGCACTTACGAACATTTAGTCGTACGAAGTTTAGTTAAACGGCCACCTGATAGCCAGTCGGTGTGGATATACATGTACATGTAGTTGCAGTAATTGCTTCAACAGCTCCGTGTATTGAGATATTTGAAAAAAATGCTTGTTTGTGTATTGGTGTTTACCTGTAACGACCTACCAACAGCGAAGGTCATTTAAGGTCGGGCCAACGGGTTCGATCCCGTATTTAACCTGCTGCATTGTCGGGATGAATATTAACATGGAGAACAAATATATTCAGCCCTGATTAAAAAAAATGATATTTTACGGCGGCCATTTTGAATAAAAAATAAAATGTTCGCACCGGTTGATATGTTAAAATCGCCCTTGTATGAACCATGCTGGGGATGTATGTGTCATGGACTGAATGGCGAACACTGTATTATCTGGGTATACGCTGGTCGCAATGACGACGCAATGACGAGAGTCCATATTCCCCATTCACAGACACATATACATATATACACAGTACCAGTAACCGGCCACAAGAATATTTTGATGAGTTTCTTAGTCATTCAACTCGGGTGATAATGTATATTCATAATCGCGTAGCACACAGCTATGGCTCAGCATGATCAAATGCCTCATTCTCAGTGAAACCTCTCTAAACCGGACACCCTGGGACCTCCCAGGGTGTCCGGTTTACAGAGGTTTCACCCTGTAAATAATCCAGGAGCTTCATTAGGAAGGCCATCATTAACTTCCGAATAAAACGGAGATTACAGACCAAATCATTAGCATGCGACAGTCGAGTGCACGTTTCTGGCTGCAGCAGTCTTTGATCTATTGTTTTGTCGTCTTATATTCTCGGACTAACGTACAATGACCCAGGGTGTCCGGTTTAGAGAGGTTTCGCTGTAAATCAGGCATATGACCATTCTGAGACATGTGTGTGTGTTAAATGTATGCGATCATGAACAGACATTGTCATCCGAGTTAAATGACCAGGGAACACAAAAACATACGATCACAGATGTTTTCTTGGTGTTCGGTTTAAATAGACAGAGTCCACTGTACAATGTATGTGTGTACTTGAAAAACCGTAGACATTTCCATAGTTTAATACAGTTTGACATGTCAGTTTCTCACAATGCTCTTGGAATATAAATGTATTTACCATATTCACCTTGAAGATTGGCATTAACTCTTACAATGCTGAATTAAAATTTGTCGTCCGCTGTTTATTTTTTATTTTCCATTTTTCTCATCAAAAACATGGGTTGACAGCACTTTAGAATCATTTCCAATGGAAATGATTCTAAAATGCTGACAAACCATGTTTTTACTGAGAGAAGAGTAATACATTGTATAACTATACTTAGTCATATGGATCGTTATCAGACTACAGGGGGCCGTTTCACTAAACTTCGTACGACTAAAATGTTCGTAAGTGCAAAATTATGATAGTCTGTAAATTTCACATTAACAATGTTTACTTGCAAACAGTTATTGGATTTACATTTATTGAGCATAGGCTGCATATGCAGCCTATGCTCAATAAATGTAAATCCATAAATTGAAATTTACAGACGATCTTAAATTTGATCTTACGATCATTTTAGTCATAAGAAGTTTAGTGAAACGGGCCCCAGGAGTGTGTTATTTGATCAGGAGATACACTGGTCACAGATCCCATAAGCACCATTTCTCCATTCACAGCCACACTATCATGTTTAGCTGCTAAGATCGTAAACAGTCAGTTCTGTTTCAAAGTTATTGTCCATTTCCATACATAAGCCATAAAGATGTCACAAAGATGTCAAAAAGATGTCACAAATGCGAGTATTATGCCGTGTGTATTTGCAGAATTTGTAATTAAATACAAAATGAGGCACGGTTTACAAACGGATGAAAACGAAAATGCGCGATTTAAAGGCAGTGGATCTGGGGGCCGTCTCACTAAACTTCGTACGACCAAACTGTTCGTAAGTGCAAAATTATGATAGTCTGTAAATTTCACATGAACAATGTTTTCTTGTAAACACTTATTGGATTTGCATTTATTGAGCATAGGCTGCAGCCTATGCTCAATAAATGTAAATTCATTAATGGAACTTTCCAGACGATCCTAAATTTGCACTTACGGACATTTTAGTCGTATGAAGTTTAGTGAAACGGTCACCTGAAACATAAATAATGTGATTAGTTTAGGCATAGATATACATGTAAGTACAGTAGGCTATGTCCTTTCCAGAGGCCCATTTCACTAAACTTCGTACGACTAAGAAGTGCGTAAGTGCAAAATAGAAATATACAATAACAATAACACTGACATCCGATGCAAGCAAATCGTTTGTGGATGTGGTCACACATACGTTTGTGTACATGTACAGGTGGAAATATGTAGTATTATTAATTTAGTGACTAAAATAATTCATAAAACCTTCGTAAGACGTTTAATGGAACAGGCTCCATGATTATGGAATCATTAATATAATTGTTGATTGGTATCGTATTTCTGGAACCAATTGAATCGCCTAAAAGAATCGGGGGTTGTTAGAAAATAAATGGTTATAGTATTGAAAAACAACTGGCTTTTCGAACACGAATTGTTCTGCCATCCACGGTAATCAAAACATGTATTTCAATTAATTTAACACGTATATACTGGAAAATTATTTATATATGTGGTATTGTATACGTACAGTGGGGTCAGCGTGTAAGTACACACACGAACGAACACGACAAGTGTCCACAGTGCATTGTCCAACCTGTCGTTCGTTCGTGCGAAGTGTGCACTTAACACGCAGACCAAACCTGTCGTGTTCGTTCGTGTGGTTGCAACGTACCAACGTCATGGAGTGACCAACTTGTCGGTTGTTCGTTCGTGTGTGCACTTACACGTCAAACAACGAAAGATTTTGGTATCGGTCCACAAATAGACATATTTTTTAAAAAATCCATTTTAGCCCCATGTTTAGCCCCATTAAATAGTATTTTCGCAATAAAATATTTGATGGAATTTCTTCAAATATTTTTTTTTAGGAAGGGTGACTTTTTTGTTATTGATGGAAAAGTACTTACATTTATATATTTTAATGATTTAATGTGCTTAATGGCCAAAAGTTGGTTGGCAGAAAAACGTGGAACAGACAGTAAATGAATTTGATCGAATAAAGCGAAAACACCTAATATGTTTAATCATGCTTTTCTCGTATTCAAGATTCAAGATTCAAACATTCAGAATACGAATACATACGTTTATTTCGTGAAACTCCCTAACGTCATGTCTAATTACGTCTCTGAGTTTCCAGGAAACAACATGAAACGTGAGATACATTATCCTGCTTAATGATGGTAAAATCAACATGGACGACGACGAACAAATGGCACGTTTGCGACCAGTGTAGTCCCCGATCAGACTGCGCACGCGCATCCGCGCAGTCTGATCAGGGCCTACCCTGTTCGCCATTCAGTCGCTGAAATCAAGTGTGGCTCATCGTCGTCAGAAAAAGATGACATACGTGTATGTTCATTTGCATAAAAGCTGTAAGACGTCAAATTTGGATGTTGGTTGTATCGGTTCTGATTTTTGGATTTTCTACCCATCACAACATGTTCTATATGGTATTCAACACAATTAACTCGGTATGAAATGACCTTAGCTGCTGTTGACAGGCCGTCAACATCATTAAATAAATAACGAGGATGGCCGCGGCCCGCATGTCGAGTCCGCCCAGGCATTTGATGGTCTCAGAGTGTATTTATTTGAAGTTTGATGCCCAATAAGCATACAATGTTTCAAGCAAATCTGACTTACGGTTACAGAGATAGTAGGTATGTGAAAACGTTAACGCAAATTTTGACAGAAACTTTAACGCAAACTTCTAAGTCATTTGACCTTGACATGGGGGCACAGGGGCCGCATGAGTGGGACACAGAATGAATATATGGATGATGACTAATAAGCATATGAAGTTTCAAGTCAATGTGACTTAGGACTGCAGAGATATAAGGTATTTAAAAACTTTAACACAGATTTCGGAACGCAAACTTGTAAGTCGCCCTGCGTTACATACAGAGAATTCGGGTTACATCTGCAAATGAAATCGAAGGTTGAACAAAATCAATTCAGTCTGTTCTCTGAAATTTGTGCCACATGTCGACGTCATTTACATAAATAATAGTGTTGCTCGGCTTCAAATTAAGCATTACTGTCTGTTTAACGAAACCTGCCCACATTTTACGGCCATATAAACAATGCAAAAACAATATTTGTTTCGATAATATTAAATTGTAGCAAAATTTAAGAATGAGACTACTTTTTATTTCGTGAAATTTGGTCCAATATTGATTTTATTACGAACAAGAGTTGTCAGAAGACAACAAAGCTCGCCTGTTGGCAGCCTTCACTCAACCTTGGAACAGTTGCATACAAAAACATGAATATTATATAACTTGACCTTGGGTTAAGGGGCGTGCGGTGGACCTTGACATTGGGGTCAGTGGTGCAAGGTGGGTCGTGGGTTTGCTATAGCATAATATAGCATATCAAGATGAATGCATGTATGAAATATCAATGCGCTCCCTGAAAACAGAAGTAAAACAAAATTTAACCCAACGTTAAGTTTATGAATGCACTAAGTTGGTGATTTTCTACAACATGATAGCTATTCACATGAGGAATGCATGTATGAATGTGCTAAGTTTGTGACCTTGACCTTGGGAAAAGGGATGGAGGTGGGTCATGGATTTGCTATAGCACGATAGAGTATCATCAGATGAATGCATTTATGAAATATCAAGGTGTTCCATGAAAGGAAACAGATGTTATAAGACATTTACCCCAACGTTAAGTTTATGAATGTGCTATGTTTGTGACCTTGACCTTGAGGGAAAGGGGTGGAGGTGGGTCATGGATTTGCTATAACACGATAGAGTATCTTCAGATGAATGCATGTATGAAATATCAAGGCGTTCCCTGTAAAGAAACAGAAGTTATAAAAATACATTTACTCCAACGTTAAGTTTATAATGTTGATCTTGGGGAAAGGGGTGGGGGTCATTGATTTGCTGTAGCACAATAGAGGATCATCAGATGAATGCATGTATGAAATATCAAAGCGTTCCCTGTAAAGAAACAGAAGTTACACAACAGTTACCCCCAACGTTAAGTTTATGAACATGCTAAGTTTGTGACATTGACCTTAGGGTAAGGGTTGTGCGGTGGGTGCTGGATTTGTTACTCCACGATAGAGGGTTATCTGAGAAATTCATGTATGAAATATCAAGGCATTTCAAGAAAAGAAACAGATGTTATAAGATATTTACCCCAACTGTTAAGTTTATGAATGTGCTAAGTTTGTGACCTTGACCTTTGGGAAAAGGGGTGGAGGTGGGTCATGGATTTGCTATAGCACAATAGAGTATCATCAGAAGAATGCATGCATGAAATATCAAGGCGTTCCTTGATAGGAAACAGATGTTAAAAGACATTTACCCCAACGTGAAGTTCATGAATGTGCTAAGTTTGTGACATTGACCTTGGGGAAAGGGGTGGAAGGTGGGTCATGGATTTGCTATAGTACGATAGAGTATCATCAGATGAATGCATGTATGAAATATGAAGGTATTCCCTGTAAAGAAACAGAAGTTATACAACATTTACCCACATTTAGTCACATATAGTGGAATTTGAGCAAATAAAATGGTGTGATGTATTGATATAGGTCATAGGCAGTGCATGAAGTGAAACTCACGTATTATATATATCATCCCTCATTTGAGACACAGTGCATTTAAAGGCATACCAACGTTAAGTTTATGAATGTGCTAGGTTTGTGACCTTGACCTTGGGGTAAGGGTTGGGTGGCGAGTCGTGGATTTCCTACAGCATGATAGAGGGTCATCTGAGGACTGCATGAATGAAATATCAAGGCGTTCCATGAAAGAAAACAGATGTTATAATACATTTACCCCAACGTTAAGTTTATGAACATGCTAAGTGTGTGACCTTGACCTTAGGGTAAGAGATCGGCGTTGGGTCATGGATTTGCTATTGCACGATATAGTATCATCAGGTGAATCCATGTATGAAATATGAAGGCGTTTAAATAAACAGAAGTTACACAACATTTACCTCAAAGTTAAGTTTATGAACATGCTAAGTTTGTGACCTTGACCTTGGGGTAAGGGCTGGTTGATGGATCGTAGATTTGCTACATGATGATAGAGGGTCATCAGATGAATGCATGTATGAAATATTAAAACATTCCCTGTAAATAAACAGAAGTTACACAACATTTAACCCAACGTTAAGTTTATGAACATGCTAAGTTTGTGACCTTGACCCTGGGAAGATGTCTATGGGGTAAATAATTTAACATGGGGAAATTGTATTTTCGTAATAAAATCAATATTGAACCAAATTTCACGAAATAAAAGGAAGGCTCATTCTTAAATTTTCCTTTAATTTAATATTATTGAAAAAAATATTGTTTTTGAATTGTCTATATAGCCGTAACATTTGGGCAGGTTTCGTGAAACAGACAGTAGGCGAAATACGGTGATTGCGAAAAGACGGAAAAACACACTGACCACTTACACGTACATGTATGTTTGTTTGTTTGTTGGGGTTTCACGGCCTATCAACGGCTAATGTCACTTAAAGCCGGGCCAATGGGGTCAGTACTAAATCCCATATATTACCTGTACAAACGGCGGTGCCAAAATCATAACGGAATATTTACAATAAAAAAAACATATATTAAGCCCTGAAATCTGATGCCAGGTCCTGGCCACACCAGAATCACTTTGTCCCTTCCCAAAAGCAGTAGAATCAGTAATAATCTGACTACTTTTATAACGGGCAATAACCCAATTCAACTCCCAGGTAACAAAAGAACTTGAACATGCTATCATCATAAATATACACCAATGAACGCCATAAAAATAAGGATTCGCAGACTGCCAGAGTGTCCGGTTTAGAGAGGTTCTACTGTATATCAGTTTCTGTAAATATTTTCATGAAAAAATCGCACAATCTTCTTATGTACAAGATCACATGGCGTCTCGTATATCAGCGAAGAATGACAGCTTCTTCCTTGTATCATCCCGGTATCGGGATATATTTCCGCCATCAACAGGTTTCGCAATCAGAACAAAAAATGCTATCAATCTTATACACCGCCGTTTGCGCTAATCTTGCCAATGGTGTCAATTTCTTTGTTTAAAGATACCAGAATAATGTGCTTGAAATAAAGCCGCTTGATTAGCTGAGCCTGAACAACACATCTTGGTATTTCATTAGAATTGTCTCCAACGAGACAATTCTAATGAAATGCCAAGATATGTTTTCATGTAGCACAAATTGTTAATACCGCCGGTGCTAATATTACCGATATATGTCAAATGTATTTTTTTTCTTTTTCTTTAAATTACTTGAATATTGGGTTTGCAATCAAGCAGCTTGATTGCCTGATCCTGAGCTGTGTTACAGCTCAGGCTCAGTCAATCAAGCTGATTGATTGCGAGTTGGTATTGCCAATAGATTCTCAGAAGCGATGTTAATCTGGGCAATACAATACAATACAATACAATACAATACAATACAATACAATACAATACAATACAATACAATACAATACAATACAATACAATATACAATTAATGTCTTTTGAGGAGGTGTACACGAGCTTTACGGACCCGAGGAAAGTCATATTCACCGAGGCAAAAATATGACTTTTCGAAGGTCAGAACATCTCGTGTAAACCGACTCAAAAGACATTACTTATTTTATTATATGACTTATGTGTTTGCTGAAACCCAACTGACATTTAAGTACACGTTTTCTTCAGTTTGCATCCATTGTTGTTATTTTGCTGTCAACGGCGAAGTATATTTATAAGCTTGTTGCTGATTGGATGATACTATTTACGCAGTTTTGTTCAATTGGCTCGTCGAAAAACCGTGTCATGTTTCCATTGCGTGATCAGTGACTCGCGCATCCAGATCAATATCACATTTAGAATATCACTCTCCGAGACTGATATTCAGGGGCCCGTTTCACTAAACTTCCTACGACTAAAATGTTCGTAAGTGCAAAATTATGATATGCAGCATATGCAGCCTATGCTCAATAAATGTAAATCCATCAATTCAAATTTGCAGACAATTCTAAATTTGCGCTTACGAACATTTTAGTCGCAAGAAGTTTAGTGAAACGGCCCCCTGGTGAATATCATATATGTCCGCAATCATGTGACCCTCTATTGGGCAATCTCATTGGCTGGACTTCTCAGTCATATAATAATATTCATTTATTCACCCAGTCCATACATAAGGCAATACGAGGTATATAGTTTCAACAAATGTGAACAAGGCTTCGGGAAAATTTTATTACGCGTACTAAACCGGAGACGTGATGATTATAAAATACATGTATATGCAAGTAGATAACCCAACTGTCAGTGCCTTTAAGAATGTTCATACACCACCGCCTGCGCTAATTATACCGATATTTGTCAAATGTTTTATTTCAAAATACTTAAATATTATGCTTGCAATCAAGCAGCTTGATTGTCTGAGCCTGATCTGTGGTACAGCTCAGGCTGAGTCAATAACACTGCTTGATTGCGAGTTGAAAATACAAATAGATGTTCGGAAACGCTGATATCTCGGCGAGATTAACGCAGGCGGTTGTGTAAAACAAAATGTTAAGAAAACGTGCTGTACATACATGTATCGTAGACCACAGGGACCCGTTTACGCTAAACTTCGTACGACTAAAATGTTCGTAAGTGCAAATTTAGAATCGTCTGAAAATTTCAATTGATGGATTTACATTTATTGAGCATAGGCTGCATATGCAGCCTATGCTCAATACATGTAAATCCAATAATTGTTTATTAGAAAACATTGTCAATGTGAAATTTACAAACTATCATAAGTTTGCACTTACGAATATTTTAGTCGTACGAAGTTTAGTGAAACGGCCCCCTGGTGTTTGAACAGATGGTCATTATGTTGGTGCCATGTGGGTATTTGGGTGGATTTGGGTGGATTTCCTTGGTTTTGTGCAATTTACATAGTTTTGTGCAACTACTAATGCTCAATCGTTACACACGACATAAATCGTCAATTATCTACACATTCACAGTTCCGAAGTTTCGGAACGTTTTATACTGTCAATATATCCGTGTAATTCGCGGGAGATGACGTAAAGTCTATGTTGGTAACAATTACACCCAAACCACCAGAGATACCGAAATACTCCATAAAACACCGAAATATGAACCGTTCTTGAAGAATGTGTGTCGTAGACAGGGCCGTAAGCGAAATAGTCAGTATTTGAAATGAAAAAGCATCCCATTTCCGATAATTTCCCCGTAAATTAAAGCACAGTTTCCACGTAATTTCGTGTTCCATATTTAGAGTGGCAGTTTTGCTTTCGGCAACATATAGCGATATACGCAACCGGCTGCGTTAATCTTGCAGAGATTATCAACATCTATTGGCAATACCAACTGTCAAGCAAGCAACTTGATTGTCTGAGCCTGAGCTGTAGCACAGCTCAGGCTCCGACAATCAAGCTGCTTGATTTCAAGCACAATATTCAAGTATTTTGAAACAAATTAAGCTTTCCACAGTAATACGATACGTTGAACAATTTTGCAAAAACCAGGAACCCACTTTTCCAATGTTTCGGCACAAGGCCTTTACCAAGGAATTAGTTTCTGCTAAACGCTAAGTGGCACCTAAGTGGAAATCATAAATGGATGCCACTTAGCGTTTAGTAGAAGCTAATTCCTTGAGAAATTCCTTGTGCCGAAACGTCGGAAAAGTGGGTTCCTATGTGCCGTTTCACTAAACTTTTTATGACTAAAATGTTCGTAAGCGCAACATTATGATAGTCTGTACATTTCACATTAACAATGTTTTCTTGTAAACAATTATTGGAGTTACATGTATTGAGCATAGGCTGCATATGCTCAATACATGTAACTCCATCAATTGAAATTTCCAGACGATCCTAAAGTTTCACTTACGAACATTTTAGTCGTACGAAGTTTGGTGAAACGGGCCCCTGTTTTTTTTCTGCAGAATTGCTCAACGTTTTGAAACGAAGACAATGACAGCTATTGGCAATTTTAGCGTAGGCGGCAGTGTAGTTTTCGTGTAATTTCGCGTTCCATATTTGGAACAGTGTTGCTATCGACACCATATCCTAGCGCTATAACTCACCACGCGTGAATCCGGTTTTATCCCGTCAACACAGTGTGTATGTGCCGTGAAACACGGTGCCATGAAACACTTTTGATATCCAGAAACACTTTTGATATCCAGTCAATACAATTTTTGCATTTAACAGCCATATGTAGGTGTTGACGGGATAAATAGAATAGTAGGTTAGTGCCGTGAATGGGAAAAAATATCTGGCGCGGCACGGAAACGGGATGTGCTCGGCAGAACCTCGCCCATCCCGTTTCCTGAGCCTTGCCAGATATTTTTTTCCATTCACGGCACTAACCTACTATTCTCTATTTGCGTTTGAACCGTTCTTTGTTTACTTTCTATTTTGTGGAGAGTGACTAAGAATCTTGCTCATACACACTTTATTAGGTGAGTATTTTGTCTGACATTGTAGAATTTACTGCGCAAAATAGAAAATATATTTCGCAAAATTATACCGCTGACTGTGGTGTAGCGATATAGTGCAACATATTACCTATACAGCGGAAAACGGGCAGTTGGGTCTAAAATGCGTATTTTCGTTTTATCTCTTTGAAAGTACAGTTGAAACTCTCGAAGAAACACACAGAAACACGCACTGTACTTAACTCTTTCAACACTATGTTTGCAAAAAGTGTAGTTTTTTGTTTTTGTGTATTGGTGTTTAACGGCCTATCAACAACTATGGTCATTTAAGGCCGGACCAACGGGTTCAATCCCGCATTTAACCTGCTGCAATGGTGGGAAAACAGTGTATACCCAGATGATCTGGCTCTAGTTACGAACAGTAACTCTTGCAATCTACTCCCGTACCGTCCGTAGCCAGACTGGCTATCATCAGGATCTGCACTGTTTGTGGATAATTTCTTATATTTTGATCTTTTCTGATGAATGGACTAGCTCAAAAGTGTACACCAAAGAGTCCATACCAGTTTCTTAGGGGTGAGAGGGTTAATTGGGATCAGCTACACGTACACGTATGGATATTTTTCACTGTAGTTTAGCTCAAGACAACGTATATGTGGCTGTGACTGGAGAAATGGGGCTTATGGGATTTGTGACCAATGTAGCTCCTGGTCAAATGGCGTTGCCTGATCTCATTTATGAAAATTGTGGAAGTGTTATGTTTGGCAATCGTGGAGGGTGTCCGGTTTAGAGATGTTCCGCTGTAATATTCCAAACAGCACTGTGGAGCAGGCTAAACGATACATCCCAGCAACGTCGGTAGCATTTCTGACCATCATTTGGAAATGCCAACTCGTAATCACGCAATTTGTCTGAGCCTGAGCTGAGCTACATCTCAGACTCAGACAATCAACCCGATTGATTTCAAGCAAAATATTCAAGAATTTTGAAATACATGTAAATACCCTGGCATATATAGACACTATTTGGATAGGCGGTAGTGTCCCTGAGTGACATCAGAGTACAATGTACATATATACGGAAAGTAGTTCGGCGTGGGAGTTTACTGGGATATAAATTTTGGATGGGCGTTGCGTGGCGTGTTGCAGTTGACGCGACATCGCGTCTCACTGCGCGTGTATTGTCATTTGTTGCTATGGGCGTGGCGTGGCGTATTGCAGTGGACGTGCCATCGCGTCTCACTGCGCGTGTATTGTCATTTGTTGCTATGGGCGTGGCGTGGCGTATTGCAGTGGACGTGCCATCGCGTCTCACTGCGCGTGTATTGTCATTTGTTGCTATGTGCGTGGCGTGGCGTATTGCAGTGGACGTGCCATCACGCCTCACTGCGCGTGTATTGTCATTTGTTGCTATGGGCGTGGCGTGGCGTATTGCACTGGACGTGCCATCGCATCTCACTGCGCGTGTATTGTCATTTGTTGCTATGTGCGTGGCGTGGCGTGGCGTATTGCAGTGGACGTGCCATCGCGTCTCACTGCGCGTGTATTGTCATTTGTTGCTATGTGCGTGGCGTGGCGTATTGCAGTGGACGTGCCATCGCGTCTCACTGCGCGTGTATTGTCATTTGTGTATGTGCGTGTTGGCGTATTGCAGTGGCGTGCTCGCCTCATGGCGCGTGTATTGCATTTGTTGACGGTGCCTGGCGTATGCACTGGACTGCCACTCGCATCTCAGCGGTGTATTGTCATTTGTTGCTATGTGCGTGGCGTGGCGTATTGCAGTGGACGTGCCATCGCGTCTCACTGCGCGTGTATTGTCATTTGTTACTATGTGCGTGGCGTATTGCGTGCGTGCACGCCTCTGCGCGTGTATTGTCAGTGGCTAGGGCGTGTGTGGCCTATTGCGGGACGTCCATCGCTCACTGCGCCGTGTATTGTCATTTGTTGCTATGTGCGTGGCGTGGCGTATTGCAGTGGACGTGCCAGCGTTCACTGGCGTGTATTGCATTTGTGCTATGTGCTGGCGTGGCGTACTTGCAGTGGGTGACGTCTCACTGCGCGTGTATTGTCATTTGTTACTATGGGCGTGGCGTGGCGTATTGCAGTGGGCGTCCCATCGCGTCTCACTGCGCGTGTATTGCCATGTGTTGCTATGGGCGTGGCGTGGCGTATTGTAAGGGCTACTATATCCACGGCGTCACGTGACTGCACATGCGTAGGCTCCAATTCGATGTCTGTAATTGTAGGCTTCTTCAATACATAGTTTCGCATCTGTAATTCAAAGGAAGGCGAAAGTATAGTACAGCTATAAATATCGGATTGGAATTTAACCCTTTAAACCATACAGTTTATCACACGATATCTGAAGAGGAATAACAAAAAACTTAAGTTCCAAATAACGAGCTATGAAATAAATAATGCTCGGTTATTGCAGTACATTAATATGTCAGTACATTGCTTTTATGAAGCTATAAAATACAGCATACGCCTTGTGTTAAACCACTGATAAGAATGTGCATGTCAATATTTGATATTAAAGTTTCTGAAAATGTAAAATCAAAATAATATAGATCCGTACTCACGCAATCACGAAAATTTCAAATCAAAATATTATAGATCCGGAACAAAATACATATTCTACTTGTAGTTGCGAACAGTAACTCTGGCAATCTACTCCCGTACCGTCCGTATTCTGGCTACTTTGATTTGACATTTTCGTGATTGCGTGAGTTACGGTTCGGAACTAGTTATATTTGTATCTGAATTATTATTTGTCAATTTCATGACTTCAAAGTACCTGGATACTGTGTTTGAAATCAAGCAGCTTCATTGGCTGGATCTGATCTCAGGCTTAGATAATCTAATTTCATTGTCAATATATATTTGGAGGCCATATTGGATTTATATTGGTTTATTAATTATATATATATACAGTGTAACCTCTCAACATCGGACACCCTGGGAGGTCGCCAGAGTGTCCGGCTTGGAGATTGTCCACTGAAAATCAGACATGTGAGCACTTCATGACACATTCTAGTGTTTCCAAATCATGAAACGTCATTGTAATCAGAGATACATAACAGCGAAACACATCTAAGGTAAACATCAATATTTTCTCGATTGTTCGGCTTAGAGGGGTTCCACTATATTAACTTACAAGGACTCCCATTGTTGGAACATTCTGACGATGCGGATCCGGCTGCGCACAATAGCTCTCGAGCACCGAGAATGAGCAACTCTTCTACAACATTCTGTGACAACTCCCGCCTCGGATGGCCAGGAAATCGCAGACCTTCCGGACACCTATCGCAGCCCTGGAAACCAAACGGGAAATTAATTAAACATTTTTCGTAAAACATAGGAACAGAAAGTATGGTGGATCCTCTCTAAACCGGACACCCTGGTGACACCCCAGGGTGTCCGGCTTACAGAGACTCCACTGTGAAACATGTATATAACTACTTAAAGACACGCATGGGTGCTTTCCGATCATGAACAGACATTCTATGTTTGAACCTGTTGCAATGGACTGGCAGTTACGAAGATATTTAACAAAATATTATAGGAATGAATGTGCTTTTTGTGGAATTTATCGGGGTATAAACTTGGAAAAGTCGCGGGAATACTGGACGAAGGCCGGAAGGCCTCGTCCAGTATTCCCGCGACTTTTCCAAGTTTATATCCCCGATAAATTACACAAAAAGGACATTCATTCCTTATAATTCAAGGATTTGAAATAAATTAATCAAGAAAATGTGTTTATTTTCCGTTTCCTTAAGAATTATTTTAACTGCGCCTCACGGTTACGGAAAGTAGTTCGGCGTGGGAGTTTACTGGGATATACATTTTGGACAGAGACTTGCTACGGGCCAATCAAATGTTAGGGAATTGTGTAAATTTCTTTGTGCTGGAATTATATGTCAAACAATAAGGGATAAATGGAAGATTGGGGCTTCATGTTCATAACAGACTTATCCCCTTCTTCTGCTGAGATTTCGGGGAAAAAATAGGGCATAAATGATGGGATCATCGGAAGATCCTAAGTCAATAATGGACATAGCCCCCTTCGTCCACTAATATTTTGAAGAATCGTCCACTAATATTTTGAAGAAAAAATAAGTCTTAAATGATGTGATCAGTGAGAAAATAGTACTTAGCCTTCTTTTTCTACTGGCCCCTTCAATACGTGCATTGTCCATCGACACTTACCGGAGTCAGCGGGTGGCGAGTAGAAGCCTCTGCCTTCACAAATTATGTCAAGAATATCAGCCAGCTGAGACCCGCAATATCGAATCCTGTCCAAATTCGCCGCGGAAATGGTCACTATACATGTATGTACACAAATGTACACGCTGTACAATGTGCGCATTAATATTGAGCGAATATTAATCTCAGGCGAATATTAAATAAATTAAAATAAATGTAAGTTAATTTACGGTTGATGGCTATGTTGAACTGTACGCATTATAATCACAGTAACAAAATGTTCATGGTAAAGGTGTATATATTACCAGTGCAAACTGCGATTAAAAGTTCCCGTAATTTAATATTCCGTTGACATCAAATTAATGAACTAATTTGCAGAATGGTTTCTGGTTACTTTATGTTAATTAAATTGCATGTGGCATTCGTCTCTGGATGCTTCAGGTATGGTGTGCTGTGCGTATCCGTTTTTTAATTAAGTTCAACATAGATAGAAGCAGTACAGTGGGGTCAGCATGTAAGTGCACACACGAACGAACACGACAGGTTGGAACCAACCTGTCGTGTTCGTTCGTGTGTGCACTGACTTACACGCTGACCCCACTGTATATCAGATCTCCAGTTAAGGTGCGTAATTTGATCAACTTTGGGGGAATTTCGTTATTTCTTCGCCAAAATTGGCAAGTTGGGAGTGCTTTAGAATCGTCTCGATGAGACGATTCTAAAGCAATCCCAACTTGCAATTTTTAGTGATGAAATAAGAAAAATACGTGAACAATTTGGTCCAATTACGCACCTTAACTGGAATTCTGGTATATACAATGTGTGGTGTTTAATTTCTTATGGCGTTTTACACATATTGAGTATTTACTTCAGGAATATGCACAGTTTTGTCAACGGACCGATCTTTGATTCATTGAACAGCTCATCTAGTTTAAAATCATTCCGTCTATTAAGAGGTATTTTGAGAGATATTCCTTTCTCAAATCGCCGAAATAAGCACATTGAAATACGAAATGGATCTCGTCACCAATTGTTGAGGCGTCACACAATTCGTTCCCTCAATTTAACAATTCGTTCCGTCGAAATAACAATTCGTTCCCACGGGAACGAATTGTTAATTATTGGGAACGAATTGTTATATCGTGGTAACGAATTGTTAATTCGAGGGAACGAATTCTTAAATTGAAGGAACAAATTGTTATTTCGTGGGAACGAATTGTTAATTCGAGGGAACGAATTGTTATATTGTGGTAACGAATTGTTAATTCGAGGGAACGAATTGTTAAATTTAGAGAACGAATTGTTATTTCGTGGAAACGAATTAATACAAAAAATCCATGTCACCTGCGGGGCTCCGTACAATTGGGTTGCAAACAGGAAAAAATATATAATGAAACTTGCTTTCCTAATCTTTTTCATCGTTATCTGTACGTGTCCGTGATCCAGTGCCAAGGTGCATGATCACGTGGTTACAACAACAACAACGCCGGCCACTCCAAAGTAAGTATTATTTGATATTTTCCTTAATATGCAACGGATTTTGATGAAATATGGCGCATCAAACGCGTCTTGTTAAGCTGCATTTGGTGGTCTCTGTATTTTCGCCCAAACTTCTGTCGTTTTTGCGAAGAATCGATTTCCGTGTCGTAATAAGGACACTATAAAAGAATACGTACTTTGAATCGGTACTTGTTGTTGTTGTTAGTACCACGTGAGCATACACATTGAGTGAATTTAATGCGGGATTTGTCGTTATATGTGACTGGAGAAATGGGGCGTATGGGATATGTGACCAGTGTAGATCCAGATCAAATACGACAGTCATTTTACAGTGTAGTCTAATAACGATCGAGAATGCTTGTTAGAAGCACCATGGGTGTTTCAGTGATGGAATAGCGAACACTGCAGATCCTGATCAGACTGTGCTGATCACGGGCTGATCTGGATCTGCACTGGTCACAAAACACATAAGCACCATTTATCCAGTTACAGTCACATGTATATAACTCGCATACCGTCCCATCCCCAAACAAGGCTTTAGGAGTGTGCTTAGCCTGGCAGATCCGGAATAAACACAAATGCACACCATTGTGTAAGCGGACAATCCTAAATATTTTCCCTCTATGCACTCAGAAGTATACGCTGGTCGCAACACATATACATTCATTGAGAAATACAAAACTGAAAATATAATATTTAAACAAACATCATACCCGTAAAAGTGTATCTCTTGACATATCCCTTTAGTTTGGGACCAGTGTAGCCACGGATCAGCATATGCATCCGTGCATTCCTTCCCCACCCCCACTCCCACCCCCGTCACCACCACCACCTTCTTTTTCTTGACTTCTTCTATGAGCGAGAAGTCCGATTTCTCAAGTCATAGTCATATGTGTCTCGGATGGCGCCAGCGGAAAGGAATATCTTTGCATACCGAAGACATGTCTCTGAATAACGCCGAGATGTGTATCGAACACCAAATCTACATAAACTCAAATAATTTATGCCAGCATTACATACAATGGAACCTCTCTAAACCGGACACCAAGGGTGTCCGATTTAGAGATGTTCCACTGTAATTACTCATTCTATGAACATTTTTTTGTTATTTTCAATCATGTACGGACACGACAATGAAATAAATTACAGTGATTCCTACCTAACATTGAACACAATGGGGTAGCCAAGATGTCCGGTTTATAGTGCTTCTACTGTAGTGCTAGTTCTAGTGCTAGCATTCAATATTTAGGGCTAGTATTAATTGTATCGCCCAAACACAGTGCGTATGTGCCGTGAAACACGACGCCGTGGAACATTTTTGATATCCTGTCAATACGACAATCACTGCGTATGAATATGTGCGGTCGTCATGCTAGTCGATTCTCCGATTTTGCGGATGCGGCTGGGGTTACTTTTTGCATTTTAAAGCTATTTGTAGGTGTTGACGGGATAAATAGAATAGTAGGTTAGTGCCGTGAATGGGAAAAAAAATATCTGGCGTGGCACGGAAACGGGATGGGCGAGGCTCTGCCTTGCCAGATATTTTCCCCATTAGTGGCACTAACCTACTATTCTCTATATTTGAGTTTATGTAGGTATAGTGGGGTCAGCGTGTAAGTGCACACACGAACGAACACGACAGGTTAGTTCCAACCTGTCGTGTTCGTTAATGTGTGCACTTACACGCTGACCCCACTGTATGGCGTTCCACCGAGATGGAGCATCGAACATGTGGCTGGGGCTGGAGAAATGGGACCTATGGTATTTGTACTCGGTCTACATGTAACTCGCTAATATATATATACGAACATGTTCCTAAATGCTCGCCTCGTATTCATCCGTTTTACATGTACATGTGCTTGAACTGTGGCCGTGACTGGAGAAATGGCGCTTATTGGTTTTGCGGCCAGTGTATGTCCAGATCAGCCATGCATAATAAATGTAGGTGGGGCATCCGTCACGGATGCCCCACCTACATTTATTATGCATGAGCACATTCTCTAGTTTCTACTTTTTGTGTTTGGCATTGTAGGCACAGCTAAGATATGGTACATGTATATGTAATGTGACTCTGGCTGGATAGATAGGACTTATGGGTTTTGTGACCAGTGTAGATCCAGATCAACCTGTGCATCCGCAAGGTCTGATCAGGAAATGTACTGTTCGCCATTCCATCAATTAAACACCCGTTATGTCTCTACCAAGCAATATAGATCGTTATCATGCTACAGGACTGTGCTAGTTGATCACTAGCTACACTGGTCACAAATCCCATACGCCATATTTCTCCAATCACGGCCAAAAATGGCCACTGTTTGGTAGAAAATCTTAAACAAGAGACGGGACAAAGCCACGAATGCCTTCTTATCGTACATATCTAAACAAAACACTCAACATTACTAGTAATCAAAGTACTGAAAGTCCAGTCACCCGAGTCTCAAAAAAGAAACGGACGTATAGCATGTGACATTGACCTACATTTTCTACTTAAATGATTTAGCCATTGTAACCATTGTGTGTGTTAAATTCTTTCCTAAGCCACTATAATACACTTATTTGGCAACATTTAACTAAGCAATATTGCCTAATTTCTTGTATATTCTTGTGGATATATTCAGCTATTCTTAACATTCAACCCATTCTAGGGATAATCTCGTCTCATTACTTTCAGTTTCAGTTTGATCTACATGTAATGTATGTTACGGTAACCGCTGGAAACTGCCTTTGTTGCATGGTTAGACTACAACCCGTTGCAAAGCTGTTAGAACTGACAGCCCGCTGCAAAACTGATTTCAAAGTGCTATCCGTATTAGGAAAACGTAGTAAATATTCCGTAGCAGAAATACCACGTACCAGTAGCATATTTCACCAAAATTGCAAAGTATACTTATCTAGCAAAGTGTACTTTGAGGGAGAAATTTTCAATTTAAGGATCAATTTATTAATTTTTATCATACTGAATTTATTACATTATCACAGCCAAAATGGCTGTGATAATGTAATAAATTCAGTCATGATAATAATTCTGCAAACTTTTAACCATCAAATACATGCAGTCGTTAGTTCTATATGAAATAATGCATTTCGGAAAAATTAAATGATTACTCCCTCAAAGTATACTTTGCTAGATAAGTATACTTTTCAATTTTGATGAAATCGGCTACTGATTGAACAATCCAATGACAATTGCCCTGTCTAATTGAGGACTTATTTGTCGTTGTTCCGGAGATCAGTTACCGGCGAAAATAATCGTTAAGTGTCATTTTCTAATTTCAGCGAATGTCGCGTTCTTCATTCCAATTATTACAAATTATGAAATTTAAATACTCGTTTGTTACGATGAATAGTAAATATATCAGCTTCAGTGATTATATTTTGCAAACAATCTACCGATTTTGAGAGAACTTCGATATGTAAGAATACGCCACGTGGTACAGTAGTGTTGTCTTCATTTTGACGGAGATCGTCTTATAACCAGACAGAATGCTGTGGAAAAAAATCACCAAGTAATTACATGTAAATGCGAACAAAAGGTGGAATGAAGCTAATATGTCGTACTGAAGTTTCTGCTGTACACCATGATGTTGTCCAAGTTTGATGGTTTTGTTTGCTTGTTTGTTTGTTGGGGTTTAACGGCCTATCAACAGCTAAGGTCATTTAAGGCCGTGTCAATGGGTTTAGTACTAAATCCCATATAGTACCTGTACAAGTACATGTACATGTTCAAGTACATGTACAAATGTGGGGAAAATCCCAAAATCAGAACTGAATATTTACAATAACAAAACTATATATTCAGCCCTGAAATCAGAATAATCCTCATCTGATGCCATGTCCTCGCCACACCAGAATCACTTGGCCCCTCCCAAAAGCAGTAGGATCAGTAATAATATTACTACTTTTATAATGGGCAATAATCGAATTCAACTCCCATGTAACTAAAGAGACAAAGATAAAAACGTACCTGAGGGCCAAACCAGGCAAATCGTGATTCCTATAAGGAGGAACCCATACCGTTAATTTAAGCCGTCTCATTCGCCCGACCACCACCCACTCCAAGTTTGATGGTAGTATCCGTGACAGTGAGTGAGACATGGACTTAATATATATAAATATAAACACAAATTTAACATCTAAAATGACTAGGTACATGTACATTGTATTTCAGTAATACAAACGAGTAGGTCAATGCCAAATGAATGCCATATGTCGTTCGTTGGCTGCTATTGTACGCCACCAGCAGATGATGTTGTCCAAGTTTGGTGGTTATAGCTGTTGTATCGAGTGACTTAACCCTTTGATCCTTACTCAGTCTGTTCCACGTTTTGCTGCCGACGAACTTTTGGCTATGAAATTCCATCAAATATTTATTTTATTGCGAAAAAACGATTTTCCTATGGGAATTTAACATGGGGGCTAAAAATAGATTTTTGTTAACAATATTTTTTTGTATTCGTGGACCGATTTTCAAAATCTAACTTTTGTTTTCTTAGTTACATCATTTTCAAGCTATCTCGCCAGGTTTCGGAGTCAATTTCCAAATATTTTCGCAATAAAATCAATATTTGATGGAATTTCATAAACAAAATATTTTTGGGGAGGGTGACTTTTTTGTTATTGATGAAAACTTACTTTCTTTTAAATACTTTTTAGATTTAATGTGTTTAATAGCCAAAAGACAGTAGGTACCTGGAATGGATTTTGATATGTTCATTTTTCAACCAATCCAACCGTCACGAAATGATTTTCAGACTAGTCCATTTATGAAAAGGGGATATTTTTTGTTCTCAAAAATATGAAAGTTACTTCAAACAGTGCAGATCCAGATGAGACGGCTCGTTACGAGCCGGCTCATCTGGATCTGCACTGTTTGCATAAACCGCTATAGCGGGCTTTCGGGTTCAAAGGGTTAAAAATGAATACTTAACATTGAAAGTACTGATGCGAACAACGTAGGTCAATGTCAAATGAGGGTCAGATGCATGTATCATACTGTAGTGTCTGGTGTACACCACTAGCATATTATGCTAGCTGTTAAAATGACTGACAAACGGACTCACACACGAAAACTTAACATTGCAAATGACTAAGTTGTCGAAACGGAAAAAGTAGGTGAATGTCAAATTGCGCCAACTTTATTTGTGGAAGCAACTGTATTATCATCCAGTTAAGATTTGTTTAAAACTGTTTAGAGGAAACAAAAATATCACCTGAAAATGGAACCTTACAAATTTGCTGAACGCAGTAAGCGGCCATAACTGGGAAAACTAGATTTGTCAGTAAGCGAGGGGCTTACGGAATACCCCCCGCGTCAGCCCTGACCTAGAATGAATTCCAGCTCGCATACTATCATTTTCAGATAAAAGACTATGTCAGCACATATGGAGAGTGCGATGGTGGTTCCAGTTGAAAATATCACTGCATTCCGCAAAGGGAAAGAGAAGTTATAAGGAAATTTACATTTGTTAAGTTTTAGTTTTTTTCTAAGTTTATAAGTCCGTGACATTGAGCCCTGGCATAAATGGGGGTCGTAGGTTTGTTGCAGAATGACGTATGAGTGTCAGAGAAGGGGTGGGTAAAATATGAAAGATTTCCGCAAAGGGAAAGAGAAGTTAAAAGGAAATTTACAATTGTTAAGTTTTCGTTTTTTTCTAAGTTTCTAAGTCCGTGACCTTGACCCCTGGCATAAATGGGGGTCGTAGGTTTGTTGCAGAATGATGTATGAGTGTCAGAGAAGGGGCGGGTAAAATATGAAAGATTTCCGCAAAGGGAAAGAGAAGTTAAAAGGAAATTTACAATTGTTAAGTTTTGTGACGGACGGAAACACGGACGGACGGACGGACGGACGGACAAGCTGACTCCAGTATACCCCTCCCCCCCCCCCCCCCCCTTCGTTGCGGGGGGTATACAAATTGTTGGTACGGAACATTCTTTCCATGAACGAGCTGTATTATGATTAATTGAAGTCGTATACCAGACATAAATGAAATCGGTTCATGAAAACTAAAATCAACACATGAAAATCGACATGTAATAATGTGCTGAACATGGAACCAGAAGAAAGGGAAAACACTGAAACTGTGGCCGCCGCCGCCGCAAAAAAAAATTCAGAAACCAAATTCCAAAAGTAACTAAATTTAACGTTTGTGTTTTCATGCTAAAATTTATCCTATCAACGTGGATAGCCATTTTGCAATACTAAGGCAGTTATGAACTATATATATAAATATCACACTTAATACAATTTCAAAACATTTCATGAATGTACTAGAAGCCTGTCTTGGGAATTACCTAACTATCGGTGTCAGAAATGCTCATCAATAATGCATTCAGCGAGCCCACACTCAATCACCCTGACAATTGTCGAGTGCAATATTTAATTATTTAGCAAAGATTTGTGAATTTGAGGCATGGTAACGTATTTGCACTACCGAAATGGCGAGACTTGCAGACTATCGTCACACTGTTCGTACACCAATGCCCGCGTTAATCTTGCCAAGATTATCAACGTTACTTGCCCAGATCATTAACGTTTCTTGCCCAGATTATCATCGAATCTTGCCCAGATTATCAACGCATCTTGCCCAGATTATCAACGTGTCTTGCCCAGATTATCAACGTTTCTGAACATCTAATGACAATTTCAACTCGCAATCAAACAGCTTAGGCTCAGCCAATCAAGCTGCTTGATTTCAAACACAATATTCACGACACGTATTTTACAGATAGTGGCAAGATTAACGCATGCGGTGGTGTATGTGCAGGCTTACCTGGGTCTACACTGTTTTTTGTATCACTGTGCATGCGCAGTGAAGATATAGAGAATAGTAGGTTAGTGCCGTGAATGCCGAGCACATCCCGTTTTCGTGCCGCGCCAGATATGTTTTCCCATTCACGACATGACCTACTATTCTATTTATCCCGTCAACACCTACAAACGGCTTTAAAATGCAAGAAAATAACCCAGCCACCGCACATATTCATACGCAGTGATTAGGTCGTATTGACTGGATATCAAAAATGTTTCACGGCACCGCGTTTCACGGCACATACGCACTGTGTTGACGGGATAAAAAACGGGGAATGGCACAGACAACCACACAAGAAGCGGTGTCGTGCCTGCCGAGGCATTTAACCGTAACATGATCACGGACATGTGCTAAAGTAGGCATCACAAAAAACGTCAGAAAAATGCATGCTTAAAACACGAAAAAGATCAAGGTTAAATAAATAGTTTGACATAAAGTGACAAAGGTGTTTCCACAACCACCTGAAGGTAAGAAAAGGTACACGTCATGTTCATGGAATGCCTGTGTTCCAAATGCTCACATGTATTAAGTATTTAAATATTGAAGTAATCCATCAAGTAATATAAAGTTACATGATGTTACATTATATTTCATTATGTTACATTATGATGAAGAAACTTGTACACATGTTTTGACGTAAAGAAATGGCTACGTGTTTTCGCAAACATTTGAAGGTAAAAAAAGTCAAGATAATGTTAATGGCGGCATGCGTGTATTCCAAATGCTCGCATGTATCAAGTGTCCAACTATTGAAGCAATCCGTCAAGTATTATTGAAATTGTATCATGATGAAGAAACTTGTACAAACTGTTTAACGCAAAAACATGGCTAAGTGATTTCGCAAAATGTGAACGTAAAAACAGTCAATGTCGTGTTAATGGCCGCATGCGAGTGTTCCAAACATGTATCAAGTGTCTAAATATTGAAGCAATCCGTGAAGTAATATTACAGTTATACATGTATCATGATGAAGAACCGTGTATTAACGTGTTGACATTTGTTGACGAGGACGGCGACGACGACGCGGACGACACGACGCGGACGACAAAGACGACGACGGAAAAAGCGGCGACTATAAAAGCAGGCGCGACAAAAACTGGTTGTCTTGTAAACGTAGCGCAACTGTGAGTCAAACGTATGTCAAACCAAAACGGCATTGTAAACTCGGAACAAACTCTCAGACGCTACTGTATTCATTTAGGCGTGTAGACCAGGGGCCCGTTTCACTAAACATCGTACGACTAAATTGTTCGTAAGTGCGAATTTAGCATCGTCTGGAAATTTCTATTGATGGATTTACATTTATTGAGCATAGGTATGCAGCCTATGCTCAATACATGTAAATCCAATCAGTGTTTACAAGAAAACACTGTTAATGTCAAATTTACAGACTTTTGCACTTACCAACATTTTAGTCGTACGAAGTTTAGTGTAACGTGCCCCAGGAAGTTCGTATAACACTGATTTGTTGAATCGGTTTCGCTACATGTATCCGAGTAAGCGTAAGTAAATCAAGAAATGGCATCGTTAAACGAAGCTAATCTGACAGCCTAGATAATAACAAAAATAACATTACACAAATGTGACCATAAGTCCTCAGTGACCTTGACATTGGGCGGTCGACGCGGGTCGTATGAAACACAAAGTTCCATCCCTAGACACAAATTGTGACCGAATTTTATCAAAATCGGTGAAGCGGTTCATAAGTTATTGAAAAATGAAATGTGTTACTAACGTACGTACATGGACTGACGCTATATCCACTCTTCCATATCGGCGTTATAATTATACACAGATGGCTGTGACTGGAGAAATTGGGCCTTATTGGATTTGTGACCAGCGTAGCTCCCGATCAAATATCACACTTATGTAGCCTGATAGTGATCTATTTTGATTGGTGCATGTACCAGCATCCCAGGGGGCCGTTTCACTAAACATCTTACGACTAAAATGTTCGTAAGTGCAAAATTATGATAGTCTGTAAATTTCACATTAGCAATATTTTCTTGTAAACAATTATTGGTTTTACATTTATTGAGCATAGGCTGCATAAGCAGCCTATGCTCAATAAATGTAAATCCATCAATTTAAATTTCCAGACGATCCTAAATTTGTACTTACGAACTTCTTAGTCGTACGAAGCTTAGTGAAACGGGCCCCTGGTGTTTCATTAATGGGATGTCGAACTGTACAGATCCTAATCAGACTGTGCGGCTGCACAGGGTGAGCTGTATCTACGCTGGTCGCAAAGCCCATGAGCCCATAAGCCCGATATCCCCAGTAACAGCAACATTCGGATAATCTAAGTGTGTACTAATACCAAGGTGTATGATCACGTGGTTACAACAACAACAACGTCGCCCACTGTAAAGTAAGTATTATTTGATATTTTCCTTCATATGCAACGGATTTTGATGAAATATGGCGCAGCAAACGCGTCTTCGTGAGATGCATTTGGTGGTCCATCGAGTTTGGCACAGACATATGTCGTTTTTGCAAAGAATCAATTTCCGTGTCGCATACACGGAAATCGATTTTTCACAAAAACGACATAAGTTTGGGCGAACATACAGAGACCACCAAATGCAGCTTAACAAGACGCGTTTGATGCGCCATATTTCATCAAAATCCGTTACTTAATAAGGACAATATAAAAGAATACGTACTTTCAATCGGATTTGTTGTTGTTGTTAAATGTAGTACCACCTTGTAATACTAATAGTATAGAATCTATGGCACGGTTCCAAGAAATTCCCGTCGAGCCTGGGACAATATCGCATCGGGTGATACATTGTTTTAACCCATTTGTTGACATACATTTTGCGAATAAAAAGTTGAGTCTTATTATGGGTCAGATAAATATTCTGAGATTCGCAAATATCTTCTATATAGGGGCGCGAAAACGTATGCATCATGTGCCCTGCTGAGGGACAAGGATATTCCACACTCGTGATCAGAATATGTCGTCAAAAACTCGGCAAAAACTCGGCGTGGGTGAGAATATACAGTGGAACCTCTGTACACCGGTCACCTTGTACACGACTGTGTGGGTAAATGTTAATGGGTTTTATTTTCATTTATCTCCGATGGTACAGTCTGTTCGTGATTGCAAAGCATGAACACATGTTTTGGAGTGGTCATATGACTGATTTACAGTGAAACATCTCTATATCGGACACCCTGTGGGACGTCCGATTTAGAGAGGTTACACTGTACTGTACAACGCTGCTTTGCTGATGTGCGTACTGTACATGTATTGTATTGTATTGTATTATATTGTCGACCATAAACTATCAACAGAATTTGACTTTGTGGCAAAATCTAGACCGGATCATTTTCTGATAGACCCAGGAGACCGATATGCAATCTATATTTCTTTCGAACTTACGTCTATGATTTCCAAGGGGACATTTCCATCATGATTTGAAGTAAGTAGTTACTTAACATGTCCGTCTGTGCTCGTTTATTATTACAACCTATTACATTTATAGTCTTTATAACGGTCAGAACTAAACGCGTGTGTTTGCCTGTCTGTTATTTGCATAATTCATGTACAGTTACTTAACATGTCCGTCTGTGCTCGTTTATTATTACAACCTATTACATTCATAGTCTTTATAACGGTCAGAACTAAACGCGTGTGTTTGCCTGTCTGTTATTTGCATAATTCATGTACAGTTACTTAACATGTCCGTCTGTGGTCGTTTATTATTACAACCTATTACATTTATAGTCTTTATAACGGTCAGAACTAAACGCGTGTGTTTGCCTGTCTGTTATTTGCATAATTCATGTACAGTTACTTAACATGTCCGTCTGTGCTCGTTTATTATTACAACCTATTACATTTATAGTCTTTATAACGGTCAGAACTAAACGCGTGTGTTTGCCTGTCTGTTATTTACATAATTCATGTACAGTTACTTAACATGTCCGTCTGTGGTCGTTTATTATTACAACCTATTACATATATTGTCTTTATAACGGTCAGAACTAAACGCGTGTGTTTGCTTGTCTGTTATTTTCATAATTAAGTACATGTACAGTGAAACCCCTCTAAACCGGACACCAAGATTATTTTTTAAGAATTTCTTGGTCATTTATCTCCGACGACGATGATGTCTATTCGTGATCGCATAGCACACAACTACATGTATGGCTCAGAATGAGCAAATACCTGATTTACAGTGAAACCTCTCTAAGCCGGACACCCTGGGGACCTCCTAATTCTAATGAAATACCAAGATGTGTTTTCATTGAAAATAAGAAAAATATGCAATATTTGTGGTTTGGTTATTGTTTTCTGTAGCATGATAAATGTACCACAAATTTGTTATTGCTTTTTGATACTCGCTACTTCTGATTTCAATTGGGTTTTTGACAATTTTAATTGGGTATTTACGCAAATACGCAGCTTATCTGGAGCTCTGGAACTTTACATATTCGATGTGTAAGGAATTAAATGAGATGAAGCGCTAGCCACCGCAGCATTTATTTCCTGAAAACAAAATCCAATATGTGAACAATAACATAATAGGGCTTATGGATTCTGCGACCAGTGTAGATCCAGATCAGCCTGTGCATCCGCACAGTCTGATCAGGATCTGCACTCGTCGCCATTTCATCAATGAATCACACATCATGCTGCTAACAAGCAATGTAGATCGTTATGAGGCTACAGGCGTGTACTATTTGATCAGGAGCTACGCTTGTCACAGATCCCATAAGCCCCATTTCTCCAGTCACAGCCACATTTAAGACTCTATGTCCTTTCTTACGGTATTGTCAGAGTGGAAACTGCAATTTCAGACGATGCAAGTAACAAATATGCAAGCTCACAATACTGGCAATGTAGTCGATTATTAGAAAAGCGTCTGACCGTTAAGAGTATATAATGAGGCTATTCTGATCGCAGAATAATTCCATTCGGTCAATGTTGTCCGCCATCGACAAATTTGCCCATAAATAATAGGGACATTGTGTGGTAATTAGCCATATAATCGTGGTACACTGTACAGTCCGCATTTCTTCTTGGTTCCACAAACGAACGATTGCCTATCGTTTACACATCGTTTTGACAACGTTATCCGGCGTTTTTACAATTTGAAAACGGTGTTTTCGTTGGTTTCAACGTGTCACGAGGTGTATTGAACACATATCCAGACTTATCTGCTTTTGACTATGTTCAAGTGATTCATGTGTCCAAGTATGGAAGCAATCCTGCGCTTAATATTGCATATTGGAGAACCTCTTACAAACTTTTTGACGCAACAAAATGGCTAAGTGTTTGCGGACATTTCGAAAGTGACAAAGGTCAATGTCGTGTTAATGGTTGCGCGAGTATGTGACACATGTTCAGGTGATTCAAGTGTCCAAGTGTCGAAGCAATCCTTCGCGTAATATTGAAGATATTACATGATGGAGAAACTCTTACAAACATGTTGACGCAACAAATTAAAATGACTAAGTGCTTCAGCGAAATTTCGAAGGTTACCAAGGTCAATGTCGTGTTAATGGTGGCGCGAGTGTGTGACAGCTATTCAAGTGATTCAAACGTCCAAGTATCGAATAAATCCTTAGCGTAATATTGAAGATATGAAATGTTGGAGAAACTCTTTCAAACATTTCAACGTTAATGTACACGGACGGACGGACGGACGTATGGACGTACGGAACATCAACAGCAACGCAATATGTCCGGCTCCCTTGATATTGCATAGGGGGGATAATAAAGTATGTTTATCCGGTTAGCGCAATCGGTAACGAGCGCGCTTCTCACCAATGCGGTCCCGGGTTCGATCCTCGGCTGGGGAAGTATGTGATGTGGTATGGTGGTCGCTAGATCGGACAAGTGGGTTTCCTCCGGGTCGGGCCGGCTCATCCGGATCTGCACTGTTTGGAAACGCCGCTATAGCGGGCTTTCGGGTTCAAAAGGTTAATCTTGCCTAGATTATCATCGTTTCTGAGCATCTATTGGCAATGCCAACTCGCTATCAAGCAATTTGCTTGTCTAAACCATAACCACCGACAATCAAAATGCTTGACTTCAAGCACAATAGTCCGAAGGACCAGAGGGACGGAAATACTATGACAATATTGTTCGCGACTAGGGCGGAGATTGAACTCGCAACCTCTGGTATTGAGGTCCAGAGACATAACCTCTACTGTCTGTTCCACGTTTTGCTGCCGACGAACATTTGGCCATTAAACAGATTAAATCTAAAAAAAAAGTAAAAGTACATGTAAGTACTTTTTCATCAATAACAAAACAGTCACCCTCCCCAAAAACAATTATTTGATGAAATTGCATCCAATATTGATTTGATTGCGAAAAAACGATTTTCCTATGGGAATATAACATGGGGAGTCAATTTCTAAAACTTTCAGGATCAAAAAACGAAAAAAATTGGAAATTGACTCCAAAACCTGGCGATATAGCTTGAAAATGATATAACTAAGAAAACAAAAGTTATATTTTGAAAATCGTTCCACAAATAAAAAAAAAAATAAAAAAATCTATTTTTAGCCCTCATGTTTTGTTTATTTATTAGTGTTTAACGGCCTATCAACAGCTAAGGTCATGTAAGACCGGGAAAAGGGGTTCGTTCCCATTTTAACCTGCTGCATTGGCGGGGAAATCCCAAAATCAGAACGGAATATTTACATCGAGAACAAATATATTCAGCCCTGAAATTAGAATAACCTGACCTGGTGCCAGGTCCATACCACACCAAGTCACTTGGCCCCTTCTATTCCCCTAAAATAGGATTACGAATATCTTAATACTCACATACATGTAATAGTCGGGTGATTTATGTAAAGTCGTGCGATATGTCTGCCGAAAGTAATTTTTTTGGCTAAAAGTATTGTTTAGGGACTTAATAAGCAGAAAAAACGTGGTGGCAATTTTACTTTTCATTTTTGATTTATTACGGGCCCGCGAAAATACCCCACCCACTTTTTTGCTATTATAAACGGGTTCACATTTGCATCAGCGATATATACGTGATAAAAATAATATTTGTACCCAGACAATATATATTATGACACACAATAGACAAGATAATATCATAAATGTGTATTTACATTTTTTTCAACGTTGTATGCATCCGTTAAAATACCCCACCCACCCATTACCTGTATGAATATTTGCGTTAGTTGACATTTTACTAGATGTGAGTAAGTCTCCGGCAATTCACATTTTCTTTGTCCTAAATTGATGTATTGTGTCCTCCCAGATAGACACACTAATGGACGACCCGGCGTTTCCATTCGTATGCGATGTTCTGTTCTGTTACCCCACCCCACCCTCTCCACCCCACCCCTCTCCCTCTCATCATTGTATTGTATACATCTGCACTATTTAATTTGTGAAATAGCGTCAATATATAACGAATAGTGTAAATTGATTGGCGGTGTATCTTTGAATGTTGCATATGTAATACTATAGTATACTGACATTAGTATGTCAACATATGTAAGAGTAAACAAACGAGGAGGAAAAGAAATAACTTCTATATATATTAACACGATGCCAAAACAATATATGAACCACAAGGGCAACATTCTCAGCGTGTACGGCGATAATCGCAGATTAACGGGTATAACCAGATTCAACTGTCACATACAAAATGCCAAAGACGTACGTGAGGGCCAAACCAGGTCTCCAGCCGGGATTCCGGAAAGGATGAACCCCGATCGATAAATTACTCATCGCGTGCTCCCACCTGCCACCCACTAGCCCTCATGTTAAATTCCCATAGAAAAATCGTTTTTTCGCAATAAAATCAATATTTGATGGAATTTCATCAAATAATTGTTTTTTCTTCGCAAAAACAACAGAAGTTTGGGCCAAATAACCGAGACCACCAAATGCAGCTTAACAAGACGCGTTTGATGCGCCATATTTCATCAAAATCCGTTACATAATAAGGACAAAATAAAAAATACGTACTTTGAAACGGTTAGCTTCTGGAAGTTTCTGTAATTTGTTGTTGTTGTTGTTGTTGTTGTTGTAACCACGTGATCATACACCTTCAGATCTGATACTACGACAGTCATGCAAATTGACTGGAGGTAGATTGTGGTATGTGTAATGGTCGTTATCGTCTTTTATACAAACAGAATTGATCCCGGAAAAAACAACAGAACAATGTTTATCTGTTTACGGACATGCATTTAACCTGATCGCATTAAGTTGTCTCCCAAGGCTTAAATGAATGGTGTGGCTGTGACTGGAGAAATCCGCACAGTCTGATCAGGATCTGCACTGATCGCCATTCCAGCCATGACACCACCGTCATGCTTGTAACATGTCTCTTTCGATTGGAATCTAAATTTCTAGTATTTATATTCAATTAACCGCCAATTACAGATACCCTCTTTAATGACTGACTTTATAGAATATGACCGTTTGTTTTAAATGTAGCAGCATCATACATGTGACTGAATATCTACAGAAAGTATATATGACCCTGTTCGTCTTAGTGTGTATTATACAGAGCTGATTTGCCGTCTCCGCCATTTTAGTGTGTACATGCTGTCAGACAGTTTCACCACTTGCAGCGTTTGACACATACAGCAATATTATGGCAGAACATGTAATACAATTTGGTGCAATACGTCCCAGATATAATTGACGACAACGTTATACAACTATTATGTCAGCAGACTGCACACAATGCTAGATATCTGAGCTATTCTACCATCACTCACAAGATATACAATGTGCAAAATGTCAAACTGATGCACAGTCTATTATTAGAAGTATATGTGACACATACAACACCTTATGTACTTGCATAGTACTAGACATTATACAGCAGTGACAATACACTCAGATAAATGCTTACACGTCACTGGATTCGATATAGTTTGGTAATACAGGTATATATTTACTGTACCGTGTATTGCTCTTACTGTTGCATTGTCGTTACTGAATTTTCATTTTAACAAAGGGTCAGATATCAGACTTTGTATATAAATATGACGAGAACAACGCATAGCACGCTGTTATCTGATGTCTTCCGATCATGTTGCACGAACCTTTATTCATGTATTTATCATATTATTACTGGTATGTATCAAACACCACAAGAGGTAAAACTGGCCGATGGCTTGTACACACTAAGATGACCGACATGACAACTACATGCAACATGTACATGTAGGATATATTAAGAAGAGAATGTTCACATATATGTTTTGCACATATCCCATCACATTTACGAAGCAATTATGAAAGGATCATATGATGATACTGTGTGCCACAGATCCTTAATGTTTACTACCTTACATGTAGTGGCGAAAATCACATATTGAATAAATGAGACATCACGAGACAGTGTCTTTAAAATGATCGCATTTATTCCAACATCCGTGATGGATAAATACATAAGTTGAGTGGCACGACTGTATTAACCTAACCTAACGTGGGAGACGAATTCGTATAAGCTTCACGCTTGTTTTCATATCGCTGTCATTGTATACCTTGTATTGTACCATATACTGTCGAATAAATATTGTTTAAACTAACCTAACCTTTAGAATGCCGGAAACGAAAATTATCGTCTGCTCTTTTGTATATTTTGTTCTTTCTCAATAAAACACGATTTGACAGAACTTTAGAATCATTTCCATTGGAAATGATTCTAAAGTTCTGCCAAAGCATGTTTTTGATGACAAACATTAATTCAGCATTGTAAGGGTGAACATAGGGTACTACAAGATTAAACTAGATTGATTGATTGATTGATTGTTGGTGTTGCAGTTTCATTGACCCTTAAAGGTACATGCCCACTCAGTAGGTACAAAATGTTCTTTACATCAGAGACATCATCTGAAACATTTCCTGGCAAAACATTCATGCGCCATTATCCCACGTACTGATTGGCATTATTATACATTTTATATCAGACGTAAATTTACACACTGATATCATGGGCGATAACCGTGTTTGCTTAAAATGTTAACGGACATTACTATTTAATCTCTGTATTTATTTTATGATGTGCAATGATCATACTTTAAAATCTGTCGAAAATATTATTTTTTCAGGTGACGCATTTCTTTAGTATAAATAATTAAAAAATATCATGCCTCATTTGCATATGAAAATAGCCTGATACCACCGCGCGTCACGATCAGTTGTACACTTATTTAATTCCTATAAATGACAGTTTGGGCTTACTGAGTGGGCATGTACCTTTAATGCGCTGGAAACGACAATTGTCGTCTGCTGTTTTAAATATGTTTATATTTTCTCCTCAAAAACATACTGAGACGATTCTACTTCGCTGCCAAACAGGTTTTTAAAGAGATTAAAATATACAAAATGAGCAGACGGCAGTTTTATTTTTCAACGTTTTAATGGTTAAGGGGTAAACTATTGATATGGCACAACTTGAAGTACAGTATGCACTGCTACAGTATGTACCAAAACATTCAACAACATTACAGATTATGCATTGCAATATCAGAAAGATACGGTAACACATATACAAGACATCATCAATTCAAGTATACAGATTCCAGATATCTATGATCTTTATAGATATATTGAAAACTGATTGAAGAGCAATAGTTACAATAATTCCGCCACGGAAGCGGTGTCGCGCCTGAAAATGCCTTTAATATCGGTACATCGTCAAGTTTACTTCTGTTTTGTGAATGAAATAGTTGGCCCCGGATCGAGTATATTAAAACATACAAATGACGTCATTGGGGAAACCGCTGACAAAATTTTCAATGTATGGAAGCCCAAACTTGTTAGATTTTTTGTTGTCGTATTTCAGTACTTGCATTAATATTGGTATTAATATACGCTGGATGTGTTATACTGTCATTAATTTGTTCCCTGACTGTAAATTATCACCTTAAATACTGACTTATTGACCCCCTTCCCTGAACGTAGAATTGACACTCATGTTGGCGTGTATTGGCCACCATAGACAAATGTCAATCGGGCCGAATTCGGGAATGTCACTAAAATCCGCTGTAAATCCATCGATAGAGAGAGAATGAGGATTAAACATCAGTTAGACCTACACGTGCGAGTTTTGTTTCGCACAGGTGTCGGTGAGTTTAAAAATAGGTTGTCGGAAGGTCAAACTTGATGTAGTTTGTGTGTTAAACGCTTCGCTTGTTTCGGAGAGTATTCAGAGGGGAGTTAACTCTGTTACTAAATTTAGCGATGACCGCAACTGGGGGCAAATCACGCGCAACAAAATAATCCGATGTATTTTTGTGCGTAGAACATCCGTTGTTCATATTGTGCAGTGCAAGTAGTTTTTCATAATATTGTTTTCAATTAGCGGTTGCGTATGACAGTTAAACGTTGAATAACACAATGCATTTTGTTGTTATGGTTATTCCAAGATATCACTACGGACGTGCCCATCGAAAGGGGTCTGGGGCGTGGCTAACTGTCCGACGCGATTCCAATACATAGGCTACCCTATGTAAAAACTATCGTTGGCCGGAAAAGAACAATTTTACAGGTAAGGCGCAGATTTGTTGATGGTTCCCAAACGAAACAAATACGAAAATGAATGGAAACCGAAGCGAACGCGAAGTGAAAACGGTCGTTTTGTACATCGATGTGTATACCAACGATTATTGTTTGTATTTTGTGTACGTGTAAACGATATTTCCGTTTAAAATACCCGGCTTCAACGCATCGTTTTGACATCATGTTCGTTGTTTTAAATTAGAAAATCATGATGGTTTCGTTGGTTTAAACGTGACACAAACGAATATAACGATCGCCTATCGTGTACACATCGTTTTGACACGGTTATCGCTTTTATAATTAGACAATGAGGTTTTCGTTAGTTTAAACGTGGACCAATGCAAACATCATTTTCCAATTAAAACAACGAAGACGATGTGTTTAATCCGGGTATTTCTGTACAAACAATACAAACGAAATCGTATATATGCATATCGTTGTACAAAACGATTGTTTTCACTTCGTTTTCCATCGTTTTCGCAAATATTCGCTATACACTAGTCTAGTCAATTGGGATTAAAATGTCAACTAGCATTTCAATATTAATTAACACATGTAATTATAATCATGTTAATTATTATTAATTTAACCGAGCTGATGAATAACTTAACTCAATTAACACTTGCGTAATCCATTAATCTACTTACAGAAACTAAAATAGCAACTATCGGGTTACATGTACATGTCCCCGCAGGGGACGTAGAATTCTTTTTTTGTTATTAATTCGTTCCCACGAAATAACAATTCGTTCCATCAATTTAACAATTCGTTCCCACAAATTAACTATTCGTTCCCACGAATTAGCAATTCGTTCCCTCAAGTCAGCAATTCGTTCCCACGAAATAACAATTCGTTCCCACGGGAACGAATTGTTAATTCGTGGGAACGAATTGCTATATCGTGGGAACGAAGTATTAATTCGAGGGAACCGATTGTTAAATTGAGGGAACGAATTCTTAATTCGAGGGAACGAATTGTTATATCGTGGGAACGAATTGTTAATTCGAGGGAACGAATTGTTAAATTGTTAAACGATTCGTTCCCACGCGGGGTGCCTCATCAGTGGCGAAGTACATTTTCTAACCCGGTGGCCCGCGTATGAGTGGAACCTTTCACCACTATTGATGTTAGAAATAAATAATGGTCCCTTCTTTCAGAGAGAATTGACCGTGCTTACAATTGTAGGCCGTAATGGAAGGACATTGTCGCGTCACAAATGTCAGAGGCGAATGATTGATGTTCAATTTGTACATCACAACCAGTTGTTAATGAATGCGACAGTTGTCCCAGTCTTCAGAGACCGGTGGCGTAGCCAGTTTCTTGCCGAGTGGTGTGTGGGATGCGAAGTATGGATCAAGATTGAAAAAGAGTGCGGGAAAGGAACTGATTTCTACATTCAATTTCCTCGATTATAAGTGTTTTTAAAGCTATTTCCTCATATGTTTTAGTGCTTTTCCTCCGACAAACGTAAGTTATATATACTTTATTCAACTATCATTATACCGGGTTTATTTCCCGAGACATCCGGAAATCCGATAAAGAAACGAGTGCAGAGCACGAGTTTCTTTGTCGGATTTACAGATGTCAAGGGAAATAAATCCGGTATTTTAAAATGGTAGTGGAATAAATTGTATATTACATACTCTTCGAAAAATGTGAACTTTGCTCTTTGACCAGCTTATAACGTTGTCAAAATTGACAATTTCGACGTTAGCGTATGAATTGTTTCTTCGCCGGAAATGACGTCAAAACGTGACATCAATTACGTCTAGCGAACGTCTAGGAGAAAATATGTCCTTCAAGGAAATAAATATCTCCAGAATCACGGCAAATCACTGGGTGGCATGCAATATAGTAAAAATACACACCTGACAAAACTTTAAGGGATGCATTCGCACCCCTTGCGTCCCCTTGCTCCGCCACTGAACGTATTAGAGACATGTGTGTATGTATTCAATGGAAACACATGGGGCTAAACTATGTACGCCTAAAATGTCCATAAAAGCAAAACTATGATAGTCTGAAAAATTCACATTAACAATGTTTTCTTGTAAACAATTATTGGATTTAAATGTATTGAACATAGGCTGCATATAAATGTCAATAAATGTAAATCAATCCATTGTAATTTTCAGACAATCCTAAATTTGCACTTACGAACATTTTAGTCGTACGAAGTTTGGTGAAACGGTCCCCTGGTGTACAACTGTAAGATCTACACCAATACACGATGGTCATGCAGAACCACCTGCGTTAATCTTGCTAATATTACAGTATCAATGTTTCTGGACATACATGTAGGCAATGCCGACTCGCAATCAAGCAATTTCAAGGTGCATGATCACGTGGTTACAACAACAACAACGTCGCCCAATCCAAAGTAAGTATTATTTGATAGTTTCCTTAATATGCAACGAATTTTGATGACATATGGCGCAGCAAACGCGTCTTCGTGAGCTGCACTTGGTGTTCTATGGAGTTTGGCACGGAAATCGATTCTTCGCAAAAACGACAGAAGTTTGGGCGAAAATACAGAGACCACCAAATGCAGCTTAACAAGACGCGTTTGATGCGCCATATTTCATCAAAATCCGTTACGTAATAAGGACAATACCAACGAATACGTACTTTGAATCGGATGGATTCTGGAAGTTTCAGTACTTGTTGTTGTTAGTACCACGTGATCATACACCTTTGAATTTGATTGTCTGTTTGAAAGGCAGGACTAGTTCGCCGTACTAGCCAAAAATGGCAATTTCGGATTCGAAAAAGGTGATAATTCCGTAAGGGGATAATTCCATAAGGATTTGAGGTGGAGTGAACATGTTTGTCATGTATGTGAAGTATGTACTTGATCAGTGGAAAACGGTGTGAAAACGATGTGAAAGTGTGAAAACGATGAATAAAACGATAGGCAGTCGTTCGTTTGTGGAATCAGGAACACATCCGGGGCCGTTTCACTAAACTTCGTACGATTAAAATGTTCGTAAGTACAACATTAGGATATTCTGGAAATTTCAATTGAGGGATTTATATTTATTTATTGAGCATAGGCTGATATGGAGCCTATGCTCAATAAATATAAATCCAATAACGTTTTACAAGAAAACAATGATAATGTGATATTTCGTCGCGCATACAACAATATAGAAGGTTATCCGTATCACTAAACTGCGTACGACTAAAATGTTCGTAAGTGCAGATTTAGGATCGTCTGTAAATTTCAATTGATGGATTTACATGTATTGAGCATAGGCTGCATAAGCAGCCTATGCTCAATACATGTAAATCCAATAATTGTTTACAAAAACACATTGTTAATGTGAAATGTACAGAATTTTGCACTTACGAACATATTAGTCGTACGAAGTTTAGTGAAACGGCTCCTGGACTGTATGCATTCCATAGGAGAAACTGTAATTGGTCGTGTGGATTGTTAAGTCCAAATTGGCGTGCTTTCGATGATGTTGCATTTTACTTTGTAAAAGACGGAATCGCAAAAATCACGTCACGTGTGTCCAAAATATTTAGAGGATCTTGCATAAATGAGTATTTAACCCTTTCACCCCTAAGTAACTGGAATTATGATCTGTTAATTTTGCAACCAACCCAACCGTCACAAAATGGTTTCCAGACAGTCAATTTATGAAAAGAGGGTGTTTTTGTTCTCAGAAAATGAAAATTACTTTCAAAAGGTCTCCTGATGAGACGGCTAGTTATATGTACGAGCCTAATCATCTGGATCTGCACTGTGTGCATACATGTAAACTGCTATAGCGGGCTTTCGGGTTCAAAGGGTTAATACAATATGTATTAAATGAGTTTGCGGATTTCATTTTAAACGAGACAATGCCGTGTTTCTTATGAAATCAGTCAACGAGTTTAATACATATCATATTAAATCAGCACAAATGTTAGATTATATTTATGGTATAAGCAAAGCGTTATACATTGAAGCTGTACTGGTAATATATCATGTAGCGGATTTGCATATTTATTACACTAGTGTATTATGATTTTAATACATCGTGTTAAGTAATACACTGCAAAGGCCAATTTTGTGAAATATAAATACAGTGGAACCTCTCTAAACCGGACACCAATAAAACACCTGTGATATTATTGTTGATGAGTTTCTTGGTCATTCATCTCAGGTGATAATGTCTGTTTGTGATCGCATAGCACACAACTCAGAATTATGAAATGCCTGATTTACAGTGAAACCTCTCTAGGACGGACACCCTGGGGACCTCCAAGGGTTTCCGGTTTAGAGAGGTTTCACTGTATGTCGTATTTTACCCACCGTGACATTATGACATTATCAAGGTGTATGATCACGTGGTACTAACAACAACAACAAATACCGATTCAAAGTACGTATTATTTTATAGTGTCCTTATTACGTAACGGATTTTGATGAAATATGGCGCATCAAACGCGTTTTGTTAAGCTGCATTTGGTATATTCGCCCAAACTTCTGTCGTTTTTGCGAAGAATCGATTTCCGTGTCTCCGACACCAAATGCAGCTCATGAAGACGCGTTTGCTGCGCCATATTTCATCAAAATCCATTGCATATTAAGGAAAATATAAAATAATACTTACTTTGGAGTGGGCGGCGTTGTTGTTGTTGTAACCACGTGATCATGCACCTTGATTATGATCGTCTCCTGAATGTCGCAACAAGAGGGCAATAGAATGATGTAATGGTGGTAATGAAACAATAGAAAGGCAAATTTAACAATAGGGTGCCACAAAACCATTAATTATGGCTCGTCTACGAAATGCACATTATGTCATTATAGCTGTATAACAAGGCTGTAAAACATGATGTAAATAGCAATTTGAATAGCAATAATACATTTCGCTGTTTCGAGCACGTAAGCAGAAAGTCTTGTAAGAAACGGTATTGGTTACAGTGGTGTTGCACATCGCACCGGCGTAAAACGTTTCATGTCGAATTAGGCACCGGATTCCTGACGAAGAAGAACTGTATAAACACATGTTCGTCTAGTAACCGGCGCAAGACGCCGGATTCCTGACGAATTTACATTCAGCTACATGCAGACATTCAGAAGAACTGTATAACACATTTTCGTCTAGTAACCGACGCCAGTTACTAGATGAAAAATGCGTTTATGCGATAACTCCAAGTTGAGATAAAATGGCTGTGATAATGTAATAAATTCAGTATAATAACAAGAAACGAGGCAAAGCCACGAAGGCCAGGTTTTTTTCCAAGCATGGACACTTGGATAACATAATTATACTCACTTTTTGTAGACTAGATGGCCGTGGCCTGCATGTCGCGCCTTGGGGCGAGGCATGGACACTAACAAAATAGATATAGTAGATGGAAAAACTTTAACGAAAAAACTTTAACCGGACACACGGACGTACGGACGGACGGACGTATGCCAAAATGCCGACGATATCGCGCTTTCGCTTTCTGCAAGCGGGTGCGACAATGATGATAAACACCCATGTGAAGTATGAAGGTAATGGGTGAAGCAGTTGCAGAGATATAGTACACGAAAAAACTTTAACAATAAATTCAAAGTAATTTGACCTTGACATTGCGCACAGGGGCCGCACGGTTGGGGGTTAGAATGAAAATATGGACGATGATAAACACCCATGTGAAGTTTCAAGGTAATTCGCGAAGCAGTTGCAGAGATATAGTATAACGAAAAAGTTTTAACAAAAAAATATAACCAGACGTACGTTAAAAAGTTAACGTTGAAAATGGCTAAGTCAATTACGTAGAAATAATAGGTGAAGGTAAAAAAATGGTCACATGTTGGATAGTTGTATGTGGTAGGCACCCCTTGATTATGAAGCTGTGAAAGTTTGGTGGTCCTAGGTGGTACAGTACCAAAGAAATGGACTTAAACACAAAAACTTAACATTGTAAACGCGAAAACTTAACATTGAAAATGGCTAAGTCGACTGCGCGGAAAAAATGGGTCAAGTTAAAAAAAGTAACATGGTGGATAGTTGTATGTGGTAGGCACCCCTTGGTTATGAAGCTGTGAAAGTTTGGTGGTCCTAGGTGGTACAGTACCAAAGAAATGGACTTAAACACGAAAACTTAACATTGAAAACGCGAAAACTTAACATTGAAAATGACTAAGCCGACTGCGCGGAAAAAATGGGTCAAGTTAAAAAAAAAGTAACATGTTGGATAGTGATATGTGGTGGGCACCCCTTGATTATGAAGCTGTGAAAGTTTGGTGGTCGTAGGTGGTACAGTACGAAAAAAATGGACTCAAACACGAAAACTTAACATTGATTGTGGACGCCGCCCGCCCGCCCGCCCGGCTTTCGCCAATCCAATAGCCTGGATTTTTTTTAAAAAAACTTGGCTAAAAATTAATTAATTTATCCTTAAATTGAAAATTTCTCCCTCAAAGTATACTTTGCTAGAAAAGTATACTTTGAAATTTTGAGGAAATCGGCTACTGGTGAAGTGTACCTATATTACAGTAGAACCTCTCTACACCGGACAGCCAGGCAGTCTGTGTATTCTTAATTGCATGGGTTTTATTATAGGAATGAATGCCCTTTTTGTGGAATTTATCGGGGTATAAACTTGGAAAAGTCGCGGGAATACTGGACGAAGGCCGGAAGGCCTCGTCCAGTATTCCCGCGACTTTTCCAAGTTTATATTCCCGATAAATTCCACAAAAAGGCCATTCATTCCTTATAATTCCAGCATTTGAAATAAATTCATCAAGAAAATGTGTTTATTTTCCGTTTTCTTAAGAATTATTTTAACTGCGCCTGACGGTTACGGAAAGTATTTCGGCATTGGAGTTTACTGAGATATAAATTTTGGACAGAGACTTGCTACGGACCAATCAAATGTTAGGGAATTGTGTAAATATTTTTGTGCTGGAATTATTGGTGTATATTTATGATGATAATGCCTGTTCATGTTCGCACAGCACAGCCTCACACATTTGCATAGTCATATATCTGATTTACAGTGGCACATCTCTAAACCGGACACCCTGGGCACCTACCAGGATGTCTGGTTTAGAGAGGTTACACTGTACATGCTACGGACATGTATTCACCCGCGGTTTATTGCTATCGTTTGATACGCTATTTACGCGTCTACAAAGTTCGTAAACTGCCATGATGTTAAATCATACAACTATCAGGATGCACTGATGCAAATAACATCATATACTAATAGTTTGCACAAATGTTAATTTAATTCTGTAATTGATGTTATCTTCTTGTTCATCTGTCCAACAAAGTGCATCCATGTCGAAGGAATCATAGTGTAGCAGTTAGTGCGTTAGTGCACAGCTGGTTGCCGACTGAAACACACCTCTACTCAATAACAAACCTGTTTCGTTGTACCAAAATGTGGCTGTGTTTGTTTATTGGTGTTTAATGTATGCTGTTCATACGAGCGATGTGATATATGAATATAACTTATGTGAATATTGTCTTGTTATTGTATACTATATGGAGCATTGAGTTGCACATCCGCCATATTTGTATGTACAAGCCATCATACAGTAAAAACATGGTTTGGCAGCATTTTAGAATCATTTCCAATGGAAATGATTCTAAAATGCTGCCAACCCATGTTTGTTTCATCACTTATGCCAGCAAACTATACAAAAGACGAGATATCTGAGAAGGTCACCCATCAATCTCAAAATATAATTCAACGTGTAAGCTTTTCAATATGATGCACAGCCTATGTTACTGTACACGTTATCCATAGATAAAGCCATATTTACTCGCATAGTAGGTGAGTAGACACCAGGGCCAATACACTGAGGTAACTGTGTACATGTCACTGGATTTGATAGCTACTAACAGAGTACAGTAGTGGGTATATATGGTATGTGTTGATTGGTTTGCCAGCTAAAAGTGATACACTGTGCGATGTTTTGTGTATGAGGCTATTTATAATGGTGGTTCATGTTGTTAAAAACACAGGCACAAACCTGTCCAGAAAACTGACATATGTTACAGTTTGGTGTAATATAATTGATAGGAGTCCGTTCTCCTGGCTTTTCTACATGTGATTAGCTACATTATATTATATGTTCTATTTCACATTTTGAGTTCTTTGTCAAACGACAGAGCAGGTGAAACTGGCTGATGGCTGGAACACACAAATATTGGTCGACTTGGCTACCCCATGTGCCGTATAGGATACAGTAACGAGGCAGTGTTCACACGTATGCCATACATATATTCCATCACATTTACGAAGCAATTATCTTTGAATTAAACGATGATCAGGTGTATACATGTAGTTGGTCCTTAACGGCGTATCAACAGCTAAGGTCATTTAACGCCGGGTCAACGGGTTCAACCCCGTGTTTAACTACAGGTGATTCTAGCGTGTCTTGGATGGTCAATTATTGTTTGTATATACATGAAACACCTTTCGAAACAATGTACAAAATGATTCAAATGCGCCCGGGTATGAAGATTATGTATTTATGAAAGGTACAAAACTCGTATTCATCACCATTGAAAGAAAAAGCAACACGAAGGCGTAACCGTTACTCGCCTATACAACGTGTTACAGCGTGTCGAAACATCCGCTTATGTGGGTTTTCGGCATGGATTTTACAGTTGCTAATACATCAACATAAATCTCAAAGATTTCGCGTGTAAACTGCACTAAAAACGCGTCTCATTAATCTAAATTCGCTTTTTAAAATGAAACACGTTCACTTCCGCATTATCAATGATTGTTACATGGTTTACGTTGTTTGCACATATATAACGCGTGCTGTTTGCATATGACTTTAGGCAATGCTCATTCCGGGGCCGCGCGTAGACCAAGTGCCTTCAAGACGGCACTACTTCAGGACGTTCATGACGCGGCCCCGGAATATGAATACCGAAAATTATCTACGTGAATGGGACGATTTATAAAAGTACTGAAAATACTGAATATAATGCTCAAATTACATCAGTTTTTTGTTGGAAATGTAACAATAACGTTTGATCATGTCCATGCCGCGGCTTCAAACAGTTCCCTCGGACCACAGCAAACGTTTGCACACGGCTGGACATGATCAAACCTTATAATATTAGCCGCCATCTTTGAAAATATTTCAATCACGTGCACGCAATGGTTTGGTTGGTTACTGGAGACTAACGTCATTTCCCATTAGCCAACCAAATCAAGTGTCACGATATTTTTAAAGATGGCGGCTAATATTCATTGATAACGCGGAAGTGAACGTGTTTGATTTTAAAAGCGAATTTAGGTTAGTGAGACGCGTTTTTAGTGCAGATTAAACTCGAAATCTTCTATTCATTCCAAGGATTTCACTTAGAAGGACACGAAACATCCTCGGAAATCCCGGTGTGCCTATCACGTGTTATAATTACTTGGGATGATTAAGTTGTATCGTATTTATGTCTCTGCTTCAATCAAACGCAAACATTATTGGGGGGGGCCAATGTTAAGGGCCCGAAGGGCCTGATAGCGCTAGGGGGTCCGGGCATGCCGCCCCACCCCCCCCCCCCCCCCCCCCACCCCCACCCCCCAGTACTCATGATTACACAAATATATTAGAATAAAAAATAAACCAAAATTTACAGAATTATTGGGCCCCCCCCCCCAACAAAAAAAATTATTGGGGGGTCCAAGGCCCCCCCCCACCCCCCGGCCCCCGCTTCCGCCGCCCCTGTACAGTCGAACCCCTCTAAACCGGACAAAGACAAAAGTATGTTCTTGCTTAATTGTTATCGGGTTCATTGCCATTTACATCCGATGATTCTGTCTCAAGGTGTATGATCACGTGGTACTAACATCAACAACAATTACCGATTCAAAGTACGTATTCTTTTATAGTGTCCTTATTATGTAACAGATTTTGATGAAATATGGCGCATCAAACGCGTCTTGTTAAGCTGCATTTGGTGGTCTCTGTATTTTCGCCCAAACGTCTGTCGTTTTTGCGAAGAATCGATTTCCGTGTCGGAGACTGGAGACACGGAAATCCATTCTTCGCAAAAACGACATAAGTCTGTGCCGAACTCCCTGGACGACCAAATGCAGTTCATGAAGACGCGTTTGCTGCGCCATATTTCATCAAAATCCGTTTCATATTAAGGAAAATATCAAATAATACTTTCAAGATGTCAACACTTTCAGCCACTGTTGTTGTTGTTATAACCACGTGATCATGCACCTTGGAGAAGAAAGCCGAGATAATGTTCGAGGGGAGATAATCCACAATAGTACTCTCTACCAACGGCGGTATCTAATTTAACAATAATGAGAGACTGTTACATGTACGCGAGTCAAATGATGCATATGTCGCATTTTGTCTCATATCGTGTTAATTGTATTTGCTAAGGGCTGTTTATTATCGGCGTTAGACTTCAAACGTTTCTGACGCGTGCCAGGTGTCCCCATGTGTTTTTTTTATCTCTTCATTTGGACGAAGCAATTCCAATTGGTCTAACGTACAGTACATATAGTTTATGGCGTGTTTCGGCGTGTCAACAGGTAAGGTCTTTTTTTCAGACGAGTCAACGATGTCGAATTAAGAATTTCACCTGTACGGACGGGTACGAAGGAAATAATTCCTAACGTCAAAAGAAAACAGAATATTTACATATGATATATATTCAGCGCTGAAAATTGAGCAGCCTGATCCGGTGCCTGGGGGCCGGGTCACTAAACTTCGTACGCCTAAAATCTTCGTAAGTGCAAATTTAGGATCATCTCGAACTTCCAATTGATGGATTTTCATGTATTGAGCATAGGCAGCATATGCAGCCTATGCTCAATAAATGTAAATCCAATAATTGTTTACAAGAAAACATTGTTAATGTGAAATTTACAGACATTCATAATTTTGCACTTACGAACATTTTAGTCGTACGAAGCTTAGTGAAACAGCCCCTGGTCCTCAACACGCATGTACCAGAGTCATTTACTTAGCCCCTAAAGTAACTGGATTAGTAAGTACTACTCTTACTACTTTTATAACCGGATCCAAATATCACGTACAAGTAAGCCGAAAAGGTACCCGAGGGTCAAACAAGGGATCCCGGTAAGTATGAAAACCATTGTGAAATTACCCTTCGCCGCAACCTGCCTCCAGCCATGTTTCAGAAATGTCTTGTTATATCGTGGGAACGAATTAATAAAAAACATCCATGTCCCCTGCGGGGCTCGAACATTCGGCCTCCAAGTTCGTATACTCATAATTATTATGTGCTTGAAAGGGAAATCAAAGGCTAACTTGCATTTTATTTTGTTTGGTCAGACATTTTTTTATTGGTCATACACAGTTAATGGGTAATAAATACATTTATAATACGAGTGATATGTTTCTTTGATATTTGTGACCTTTTGCGGCAAAACGAGGCTAAAAATACTTCACCAGGGTTCCGTTTCACTAAATGTTCGTAAGTGCAAAATTTCACATTAACAATGTTTTCTTGTAAACACTTATTGGATTTACATTTATTGAGCATAGGCTGCATATGCAGCCTATGCTCAATAAATGTAAATACATCAATTGAAATTTCCAGACGATCCTAAATTTGCACTTACGAACATTTTAGTCGTACGAAGTTTAGTGAAACGACCCCTGTATAGCTTTCTCATAACACAATATCAAAACATTAAACTATAGTCTGTTTCACGAAAGCTGCCCAAACTGTACGGCCATATTAACAATTCAAAAACAATATTGTTTTCGATAGTATTAAATTAAAGGAAAATTTAAGAATGAGCCTTCTTTTTATTTCGTGAAATTTGACAAATATTGATTTTATTGCGAAAACAAAATTTCCCCATGTTAAATCCCCATAGACATCTTCACGGAGTGAAGATGTCTATGGGGATTTAACATGGGGAATTTTTTTAGAATTTCAGAAATACTGAACCGATTTTTAAAATTTAACTTTTGTTTTCTTAGTTAGATCATATCCAAGCTATCTAGTCAGGTTTCGGAGTCAATTTCCAAAAAAAATCGTTTTTTGACTCCTCCCACACTTCCTTACCACTTTTTCCCCCATGTTAAATTCCCATAGACAAATCAATTTTTCGTAATAAAATCAATATTTGACCGAATTTCACGAAATAAAAAGAAGGCTCATTCTTAAATTTTCCTTTAATTTAATATTATCAAAAAAAAAATTGTTTTTGCATTGTCTATATAGCAGTAAAATTTGGGCAGCTTTCATGAAACAGACAATAATTAAGATTAAACTGTCATTTTGGACGTATACATGTACATGCATATCCGGGTATGTATTAAATTCAATGTCCATCCGATTCGATTCGGCTTATATATATTTAAGGGTGGGAATCGGCTCGAACACCTTCCATACCCGGCCTTAAACATAAACTATATATGTGGCTGTAACTGGAGAAATGGGGCTTATGGGGTTTGTGCAGTCTGACCAGGATCTCCACTGTTCGCTATTACATCAATGAAACATACGACTTGCTTCTATCAACCAATATATATTATCAGCAGTGTGCTATTTGATCAGGAGTGACACTGGTCACAAATCCCATAAACTCAATTGCTCACGGCCACATACATAGTAGGTGTAAAACTCAAACTGCGTCAAGCTTTCGATTCTGAGATCGACTTAAGGTCAAACCTTTTTGCGATAATTGAGTTTTGTAATTCAATTACGACTTGTTTCGTCTGAGTGTCAGTCAGAGTGTGGGAGGGTTTGGGGGAGGGGTGAATGAGGAAATAGTGACGCATATACGCATTTACCTGAACAAAAATCAAGACTGCGAAGCTTTAACATCGTACGTGTATGCAGGTTTCGTGAAACAGACAATAGTACTAGCACAGTACTACTGTCTGTTTCACGAAACCTGCCCAAATGTTACGGCTATATAAACAATGCAAAATGAGCCTTCTTTTTATTTCGTGAAATTTGGTCAAATATTGATTTTATTACAAAATCAAAGTACTGAAAGTACTGAACATAGGGTACTACAAGAATTCCGCCACGGAAGCGGTGTCGCGCCTGAAAATGCCTTGTCGGTACAAAACAATGGTGTAGCAGGATTTTTGTTAAAGTTTCTGCATTACTTTGACATCGCCATCTTTACTTCTGTTTTGGAATGAAAGAGTGGGTCCGGATCGAGTATATTAAAACATACAAATGACGTCATTGGGGAAACCGCTGACAAAAGTTTCAATGGAAGCCCAAACTTGTTAGCATTTTGTTTTTGTCGTATTTTCAGTACTTGCATTACTATGGGTATTACTCTACGCTGGATTTGTTATACTGTCATTAATGTGTTCCCTGACTGTAATTTATCACTTACTGACTTATTGACCCCCTTCCATGAACGTAGAATTGACACTCATGTTGGCGTGTATTGGCCACCATAGACAAATGTCAAGCAGGCAGAATTCGGGAATGTCACTAAAATCCGCTGTAAATCCATGATAGAATGAGGATTAACATCAGTTAGACCCACACGTGCGAGTTTTGTTGCGACACAATCGCGATCATTAAAACAATCTGGGTCAACAACTTGCTGTAACCCCTTGATATCGTGTGTGTGTTGAACGCGTCGCGTGTTTACACGTACCGGTGGAGAGTATTCGGAGGGGAGTTAACTCTGCCGAAAACTATAGCCTGTTACTAAATTTAGCGATGACCGCACGATTTGCGACGCAAATGGGGGCAACTAACAACTTGAAGGCGTAACAAAATAATCCGATGTATTTTTGTACGTAGAACATCCGTTGTTGATATTTTTCAGTGCAAGTAGTTTTTCATAATATTATTTTCAATTAGCGGTTGCGTATGACAGTTAAACGTTGAGTAACACAATGCATTTTGTTGTTATGGTTACTCCAAGATATCACTACGGACTATCCCATCGAGGGGGTCTGGGGCGTGGCTAACTGTCCGAGGCGATTCCAACTGAATACATAAGTTACCCTATATGAAAATTGATTTGTCTTTGGGGAATTTAACATGGGGGAAAAGGAGGTGGAGGAGCTGTGGGAGGAGTCAGAAAACGAAATAAAATGGAAATTGACTCCGACTGGCTAGATAGCTTGGATATGATCTAACTAAGAAAATAAAAGTTAAATTTTGAAAATCTATCCACTATTTGTGAAATTAGAAGAAATCCCCATGTTAAATCCCCATAGACATCTTCACTCTGTGAAGATGTATATGGGGATTTAACATGGGGAAATTGCATTTTCGTAATAAAATCAATATTGGACCAAATTTCACGAAATAAAAAGAAGTCTCATTCTTAAATTTGTCTTTAATTTAATATTATCGAAAAAGATATTGTTTTTACATTGTTTATATAGCCGTAAAATTTGGGCAGCAAACGTGAAACAGACAGTACAATCATTTAAGTATGCTATGGCTTCCGTGTTAGTATCTTAGATAATCACAGCTATACCACGGATGTACGTGTTTACTATCTGTGTTTTATAGTTTCTGTATCCTCGTAGCTGAGTCCCAGCCCTTGTAAAATATGGTCACAAGTATAAGTTAGATCACGATTAGTCCGCATGTACGTGAAGATAATCCGCGAGCTTTAGCGAACAAACGTGATCTAACTTATGTGTCACATCCTCATGCACATACCTTGCACACGAGCTGTGTTAATACAGAAACAACACTCGGAAATGTTTCAAAGATGTGATAATAACAGTTATTCTGTCCTCGCGTTTTGCGAATAACACGTGAATAAATAACAGGACAATCTAGGTCAAAGTAGGTATATTACATGTTTATTATTTGTCTGTGGTCATGGTGGCAGAATGGCTGTTATTGAGACCATAGTTTATAATGGCCGGGTCTCGGCTATAAGGATACAGATGCTATAAAAGACAAATGAAATAGTAAAAGTCATCAGTATAGCTGAGATTATCTAAGCTACAAGGGGAGGTATACAAAATAGTGTATACAAATACAGTGGAACCTCTCTAAACCGGACACCCTGGGAGGTCCCCAGGGTGTCCGGTTTAGAGAGGTTCCATTGTAATTAAGCGCTCCAAGAACCATATGTGTAATTTGCAATCATGAATAGACATGACAGCGAAATAAATTACCGTAAACACAATGTAGTCTCAAACGTGTCCGGTTTATAGAGGTTTCCACTGCACATGTACATGTAAACTAAATGAACCCAGTTATTCCATTATCTCCATTATTACACATTATTACATCCCCGTTTTCCGATGACATCGATAGTGGTTTACAAATTTAGTCATTTCATTTAGTCACAGTGGAGTGAGTGAGTGAGTGAATAGGGTTTAACGTCCGCTTTTCTGACATAGCGGTACAAGCCTCAGGGAGTCTACACGCAGACGGGTCAACGGGGTCGTGTCCCGTATGCACCTGTATGATGGGGGGGGGGTAAATCCCAACTTCAGAACTCAATATTTACAATCAAAATATATATTCAGTCCTGAAATTAGAACAACCTGATCTGGTGCCAGGCCCTCGCCACACAAGCATCATTTATCCCATCCCCTAAAAGTAATAGGATTAGCGCTAATCTTACTTTTATATATAGGGCATAGCCTGACTCAACTCTCACATACAAGAAAGCCAACAAGAGCTGTAGGAGAACAGCATAGCTCGACTACGAGGGTTGTCGATGTACACATAGCTTGACAAAGAAGGTGGCTGCGGCCTGCATAAAAACCTTAACCAAGGTTGACTAAAAACATTAACCAAGGGATTATTGATGTACGTTACAAGGAGATAAAGTTTTCCAAGTATGGTTGCTGTAGGCCCAGGAGTATTCCATATACAAGCTTGACTAAAAACCGTAACCAAGGGGAGATAACTAAGTAATCCAAGGATAAAAGTAGGTCAAGGTCAAATATAGGTCAGGGATTATTGATGTACATCATTAGGAGATGAAGTTGTCCAAGTATGGTTGATGTAGGCCCAAAAGTATTCCATATACAAGCTTGACTATAAACATTAACCAAGTAATTGAAGGTTAAATGTAGGTGAAGGTAAATGTCAGGGGTTATTGATGTACATCCCTATGAGAAAAAGTTATCCAAGTATGGTGTCTGTATGCACAATAGTATTCCATCTACAAGCTTGACTAAAAACCTTAACCAAGGTTGAGTAACTAGATGGCCGCGGCCTGCGTGTCGCGCCTAGTGGCGAGGCATGGACACTAAAAAAAAAGATATAGTATAACGAAAAACTTTAACCAAAAAACTTAAGCAAAAACTTTAACCGGACACACGTACGTACGTACATACGTACGTACGACAAAGTGCCGACTATATCGCGCTTTCCGCAAGCGGGCGCGAAAAAAACTTTAACCAAAAACTTCAAAGTAATTTGACCTTGAGATTGGGCACAGGGGCTGCACGGGAGGGGGGTAGAATGAAAATATAGATGATGATAAACACCCATGTGAAGTTTCAAGGTAATGGGCAAGCAGTTGCAGAGATATAGTATAACGAAAAAATTTAACCAAAAAACTTAACCAAAAACTTTAACCAAAAAACTTAACCAAAAAAACTTAAGCAAAAACTTTTAACCAAAAAACTTAACCAAAAACTTCAAAGTAATTTGACCTTGACATTGGGCACAGGGGCCGCACGGGAGGTGGGTAGAATGAAAATATAGATGATGATAAACACCCATGTGAAGTTTTCAAGGTAATGGGCAAAGCAGTTGCAGAGATATAGTATAACGAAAAACTTTAACCAAAAAACTTAACCAAAAACTTTAACCAAAAAACTTAACCAAAAACTTCAAAGTAATTTGACCTTGACATTGGGCACAGGGGCCGCACGGGAGGGGTGTAGAATAAAAATATAGATGATGATAAACACCCATGTGAAGTTTTCAAGGTAATGGGCAAAGCAGTTGCAGAGATATAGTATAACAAAAAACTTTTAACCAAAAAACTTAACCAAAAACTTTAAACAAAAAACTTAACAAAAACTTTAACCAAAAAACTTAACCAAAAAATTTAACCAAAAACTTTAACCAAAGAACTTCACCAAAAACTTCAAAGTATTTTGACCTTGACATTGGGCACAGGGGCCGCACGGGAGGGGGGTAGAATGAAAATATAGATGATGATAAACACCCATATGAAGTTTCAAGGTAATGGGCAAAGCAGTTGCAGAGATATAGTATAACGAAAAACTTTAACCAAAAAACTTAACCAAAAACTTTAACCAAAAAAACTTAACCAAAAACTTCAAAGTAATTTGACCTTGACATTGGGCACAGGGGCCGCACGGGAGGGGGGTAGAATGAAAATATAGACGATGATAAACACCCATGTGAAGTTTCAAGGTAATGGGCAAAGCAGTTGCAGAGATATAGTATAACGAAAAACTTTAACCAAAAACTTTAACCAAAAAACTTAACCAAAAAACTTAACCAAAAACTTTAACCAAAGAACTTAACCAAAAACTTTAACCAAAAATCTTAATAAAACAACTTAACCAAAAACTTTAACCGCCAAAGTGCGACTATATCGTGCTTTCCACAAGCGGGCGCGACAAAAACCTTAACCAAGGGGAATTAAGTAAGTAATTTAAGGTTAAATGTAGGTCAAGGTCAAATATAGGTCAGGGGTTGTTGATGTACATCACTAGGAGATGAAGTTGTCCAAGTATGGTTGGTGTAGGGCCATGAGTATTCCATCTACAAGCTTGACTAAAAACCTTAACCAAAGAGAATTAAGTAAGTGATTCAAGAGGAAATGTAGGTCAAAGTCAAATATAGATCAGGGGTTATTGATGTACATCACTATGACAAAAGGTTGTCCAAGTATGGTGTCTGTATGCACAATAGTATTCCATGTACAAGCTTGAGTAAAAAGCTTAACCAAGGTCGAGTAAAAACCTTAACCAAGGGGAATTAAGTAAGTAATTCAAGGTTAAATGTAGGTCAAGGTCAAATATAGGTCAGGGGTTGTTGATGTACATCACTAGGAGATGAAGTTGTCCAAGTATGGTTGGTGTAGGGCCAGGAGTATTCCATATACAAGCTTGACTAAAAACCTTACCCAAGGGGAAATAACTAAGTAATTCAAGGTTAAACGTAGGTCAAGGTGAAATATAGGTCAGGGATTATTGATGTACATCTCTAGGAGATGAAGTTGTCCAAGTATGGTTGGTGTAGGGCCATGAGTATTCCATCTACAAGCTTGACTAAAAACCTTAACCAAAGAAAATTAAGTAAGTAATTCAAGAGGAAATGTAGGTCAAGGTCAAAAATAGATCAGGGGTTATTGATGTACATGACTATGACAAAAGGTTGTCCAAGTATGGTGTCTGTATGCACAATAGTATTCCATGTGCAAGCTTGAGTAAAAACCTTAACCAAGGGGAATTAACTAAGTAATTCAAGGTTAAATGTAGGTCAAGGTCAAATATAGGTCAGGGGTTGTTGATGTACATCACTAGGAGATGAAGTTGTCCAAGTATGGTTGGTGTAGGGCCAGGAGTATTCCATGTACACGCTTGACTAAAAACGTTAACCAAGGGGAATTAAGTAAGTAATTCAAGAGGAAATGTAGGTCAAGGTCAAATATAGATCAGGGGTTGTTGATGTACATCACTAGGAGATGAAGTTGTCCAAGTATGGTGGGTGTAGGGCCAGTAGTATTCCATATAGAAGGTTGACTAAAAACCTTAACCAAAATGAATTAATTAAGTAATTGAAGAGGAAATGTAGGTGAAGGTCAAATATAGATCAGGGGTTATTGATGTACATACCTATGAGAAAAGGTTGTCGAAGTATGGTGTCTGGATGCACAATAGTATTCAATGTAGAAGCTTGAAAAAAAACCTTAACCAAGGTTGACTAAAAACCTTAACCAATGGGAATTAAGTAAGTAATTCAAGAGGAAATGTAGGTCAAGGTCAAATATAGATAAGGGGTTATTGGTGTGCATCACTAGGAGATGAAGTTGTCCAAGTATGGTGGGTGTAGGGCCAGTAGTATTGCATATACAAGCTTGACTAAAAACCTTAACCAAGGTTGAGTAAAAACCTTAACCAAGGGGAATTAACCAAGTAATTCAAGAGGAAATGTAGGTCAAGGTCAACTATAGATCAGGGGTTATTGATGTACATCACTAGGAGATGAAGTTGTCCAAGTATGGTGGGTGTAGGGCCAGTAGTATTCCATATACAAGCTTGACTAAAAACCTTAACCAAGGCGTGACGCCGACGCCGACGCCGACGCCGACGCCGACGCCGACGCCGGGGTGACAACATAAGCTCTACTTATTCTTCGAATAGTCGAGCTAAAAATGTACATGAGTGCCAAATCCGGTATAGTGGATTCCGGAAAGTATGAACACAATCGTTAAGCCAGTGTAGTCACCTTTTACGACAAGCAATGGCTACTGCAGTAGTCACAGTGGAAGCTCTCTAAACTGGACACCAATGGAACATCTGTGATATCATTGTTGATGGGTTTCTTTGTCATTTATCTCAGGTGATAATGCATGTTCATGATCGCATAGCACACAACTATGGCTCAGAATGATCAAATGCCTGATTTACAGTGACATGTATTGACATTAATATAAATGATAATAACGCACAGATGGATGCATTTGGAGTGTATGTTAATATTTATCTCGTCAACACAGTGCGTATGTGCCGTGAAACACGGTGCCGTGAAACATTTTTGATATCCTGTCAATACGACCTAATCACTGCGTATGAATATGTGCGGTGGCTGGGATTATTTTTTGGCATTTTAAAGCCATTTGTAGGTGTTGATGGGATAAATAGAATAGTAGGTTAGTGCCGTGAATGGGAAAAATATCTGGCGCGGCTCGGAAATGGGATATGCTAGGCAGAGCCTCGCCCATCCCGTTTCATAAGCCTTGCCAGATGTTTTCCCATTCACGGCACTAACCTACTATTCTCTATGTACATGTATGACGGCGTGTGGGACAAGAAGAGAAAACACAAATGTGGCTGTGACTGGAACAATGGGGCTTTTGAGATTTGTGACCAGTGTAGCTCCTGATCAAATACATGTATCACACTCATGTAGACCGACAATGACCTACATTGCTTGTTAGAAACGTGATGGGCGTTTCATTGATGGAATGGTGACCAGTGCAGATCCTGATCAGACTGTGCGGATGCACAGGCTGATCTGGATCTACACAGGTCGCAAAATCCAAAAGCCCCATTTCTCCAGTCACAACAGTTGTTGTGGCAATTTGGGCTTCTGAGATTTGTGACCAGTGTAGCTCCTGATCGAATAGCACACAGCTGTAGCCTGATAACGATCTATAATACATGTTAGAAGCAAGACAGTTATTTTGGCGATTGAATGACGAGGCGTGCAGGCTGATCGGGATATATACTGGCCGCAAAACCCATAAGCCCCATTTTTTCCAGTCACAACCTCAAATATGCCCAATAGTCCCAAATGGATGTGAACATCACAAAGCAACATCTCATATCAACGCGCAAATCTTACAAATATGAATAATAATTATGTAATATTTCATTTGTATCACATTCGACAAATTCGGACATAACGCCTTTTCCACCAGTGAACACCAACTTTGCCCTCCTCGCAGTCTGATCAGGGTCTACACACTGGTTCTTGAAGAACGGTTCATATTTCGGTGTTTTATGGGTAATTTCGGTGTGTCTGGTGGTTTGGGTGCATTGTTTCTAAAATACAAGTCACGTCACCTCCCGCGAATTACACGTATAACTAGAGCACAGTCGATAGCGGGCCATCGCAATATACCCACTTTTCCGAAACTGCCAAGTCGAAAAGGGGGAAATAATCCATGGCCGGGGATCGAATTAAAAATCAAAATTTACATTGCGTATCTACACACCATAAGGAAGGCACACACCAAGTTTCAAGTCCATACCTTATTACGGTTAAAACGTTTTACTTCTTACAAGGCAACATTGGGAAATTCTAAATCGAAAAGGGGGAGATAATCCATGACCGGGGGTCGAATAAAAACAATTCACTTTGCGCATCTACATGTACACATCATAAGGAAAGCACACACCAACTTTTGTTAAGTCCATACCGACATATATAACGGTTAAACGTTTTACTTCTTACAAGAAACGGACACCCGCGACGAAAAAAATATACCCAATTTGTTTCTTCAAAAAGTAGTTATAACAAGAAGTTTTGTGGGTATTTCGCCAGGAAAAAAGATGTCCGAACGTTCGGAACTGTGATAGTGTAGATAATTGACGATTTCTGTCGTGTGTAATGATTGAGCATTAGTAGTTGCACAAAACTACGTAAATTACCAAAAACCAACGAAATCCACCCAAATCTACCCAAAATACCCATATGTCACAAATATACTGACCATCTGATCAAACACCTGGAGGCCGTTTCACTAAACTTCGTACGACTAAAATGTTCGTAAGTGCAAATTTAGGATCGTCTAGAAATTTCAATTGATGGATTTACATTTATTGAGCATAGGCTGCATTGGCAGCCTATGCTCAATAAATGTAAATCCAATCATTGTGTACAAGAAAACATTGTTAATATGAAATTTACAGACAATCATAATTTTGCACCTACGGACATTTTAGTCGTACGAAGTTTAGTGAAACGGCCCCCTGGTGGGTATACACTGCTCGCAATTCAGCGAGCGAACTATCTACAAAAACCCACCATCGAACAATACAAGCTATTGTCACTGTGCTTTATTTCGCGATTGTATATAGAGAATAGTAGGTTAGTGCCGTGAATGAGAAAACAATATCTGGCAAGGCTTAGGAAACGGGATGGGCGAGGCTCTGCCGAGCACATCCCGTTTCCGAGCCGCTCCAGATATTTTTCCCATTCACTGCACTAACCTACTATTCTATTTATCCCTTCAACACCTACTAATGGCTTTAAAATGCAAAAAACAATAATCCCAGCCACCGCACATATTCATACGCAGTGATTAGGTCGTATTGACAGGATATCAAAAATGTTTCACGGCACCATGTTTCACGGCACATACGCACTGTGTTGACGGGATTCTAGTCTGAGGTACAATAAGACCGTTATTATCAGGTTCTGTGGCCCTGTGCTTTACATTCATAACCGTTTTATTGTATTAAAGGTACATGCCCACTCAGTAGGCAGAAAATGTTCTTTATAGGAATTAAATAAGTGTATAATCGTGTTACTATTTCAACAGTTCTAAAAATTGCGAGTGCCCGCTATACAGATATAATCATTGAGTAATATTTATTTTACTGATAGTGACTCGCGGTGGTATCAGGTTATTTTTATATGCAAATGAGGCATGATATTTTTTTAATTATTTATACTAATTAAATGCGTCACGTGAAAAAATAATATTTGCGACAGATTATAAATTATGATGATTGCACATCAAACTATATATACAGAGAATAACTAGTAATGTCCGTTAAGATTTAAAATAAATACGGTTATCACCCCTGATATCAGTATGGAAATTTACGTCTGATATAAAATGAACAATAATGCCAATGAATTCGTGAGGTAATGGTGAATGAATGTTTATTATTCCATAAAATGTCTCGGATGACGTCTCTGATATAAAGAACAGTTTGTGCCTACGGAGTGGGCATGTACCTTTAATGAACGAGATCAATGGTAGCGTACAATTCAGAACACACCATCTAATAGACAGCGGATGGAGCGATGCGATTGGAAAAAGGGCCGTGCGCTTATTTGAGTCCAGCGTAGACCCAGATCAGCCTGCACATCCGCAGAAATGGGGCTTATGCGTCTTGTGTAGATCTAGATCAGCATATGCATCCGCACAGACAGATCAGGATCTGCACTGTTCGCCATTACATCAATGATACACCAGTCATGGTTCTAACAAGCAATATAGATCTTTATCAATCTCAATCAAGCAATTTGATTGTCTGAGCCTGAGCAGGACATTGACAGATATTTGCAAGATTAGCGCAGGCGGTAGTGTATATTTGTAAACCGTAGATATTAATATCAGTAATACAGTAACATCTCTCTGTACCGAACACCCTGGGCGGTACCCAGGGTGTTCGGTATTGCGAGGTTCCACTGTACAGCTCATGTACCTCCAAGCCCAGTTCCATGCTGTGGCTCTGACAGCTGGTGATTGATTAATTGATTAAAGTGGAAACTGGCTGTACCGAACACCCTGGCGTTCGGTATAGAGAGATTCCACTGTACATAATTCATGTTGTCGTATATCCGCGATGAGGAAAATTGAGTATAATTTAATTATATCCACATGTTTAATACAAGTCTAAACGTTGATCCGATCACCGGTATTATATATATAGTTCATACATTGTATCACAGGTCACGTGCGCAGTAACATATTTCCGTGGTAATTGCACTAATCGGGTTTATTTTGGGGTCACAAACGGGCATCGACCAGGAGCATACATGTAAGCTTGTACATGGTATATTTGAGACAGGCCATGTGATTTTACTCCTAAGAAGATGTGCGATATCTTGTAACATATTTACAAATATTACGATATTTCCGTAAATAAACGTCGAAAGTTGATGATGTATTCAGAACTGCTATGGGAATATCGTCAACCTTAGGCGTTATTTACAGAAAGTATGTATAAATTAGTGTTCACATATTGGGATTTTTAAAGAATTAAATGCGAGGGAGCGCCAGCGACCGCCGCATTTAGTTCATGAAAAACCCAATATGTGAACAACAACTGACCTATATAGTTCAATGCAATGTCCTATCCAAGTATTGATTTTCCATGTCGGTCGAACAGTTAATCATTAAATCTGGTAATATATAACTTACTGGAGTTAAACGTCGCAATATGTGAAATAAGTGGAGCACAATGGTGTCCAGCGATTGGCTATAAGAGCGTAGGACGAACTATAACACAGTTTCTATAAATAGGTTTCATGAAAAATCGCACACCTTCTCAAAATACAAAGTCACGTTGATGGTCTCATTTGCATAGGATGTCGTCGGTAAAGCATAATAAAAAACTGATCTATACTCAACGGCAAATGAAACCTGACAGTTTTCAAGTCAGAAAGAAAAACATATGATATCATCAGAGCTAATACACATAATTAAAAGAGTATTGTCAGTAGCATGAGCACGCTTTTTGATCGTGCTTCAATGGCTCATAGTCGTGTTATGCCGATATTGATTTCAAACAAAATATATAAAAAAGATTATTTTCGAAAATTATGTCGAGGGTAGGCATAAATAACTAGATGGCCGCAGCCTGCATGTCGCGCCTTGTGGCGAGGCATGGACACTAAAAAAAAAGATATAGTATAACGAAAAACTTTAACCAAAAAACTTAACCAAGAAACTTAACCAAAAACTTTAACCAAAGAACTCAACAAAAAACTTTAACCAAAAAACTTAAACAAACAACTTAACCAAAATCTTTAACCGGACACACGTATGTACGTATGTACGTACGTACGTACGTACGCCAAAGTGCCGACTATATCGCGCTTTCCGCAAGCGGGCGCGACAAAAACTTAACCAAAAACTTTAACCAAAAAACTTAACCAAAAACTTCAAAGTAATTTGACCTTGACATTGGGCACAGGGGCCGGGCCGCACGGAAGGGGGGTAGAATGAAAATATAGATGATGATAAACACCCATGTGAAGTTTAAGGTAATGGGCAAAGCAGTTGCAGAGATATAGTATAACGAAAAACTTTAACCAAAAAACTTAACCAAAAACTTTAACCAAAAAACTTAACCAAAAACTTCAAATTAATTTGACCTTGACATTGGGCACAGGGGCCGCACGGGAGGGGGTAGAATTAAAATATAGATGATGATAAACACCCATGTGAAGCTTCAAGGTAATGGGCAACGCAGTTGCAGAGACATAGTATAACAAAAAACTTTAACCAACAAACTTAACCAAAAAACTTAATCAAAAACTTTAACCAAAGAACTTTAACCAAAAACTTTAACCAAAAAACTTAACCAAAAACTTCAAAGTAATTTGACCTTGACATTGGGCACAGGGGCCGCACGGAAGGGGGTAGAATGAAAATATAGATGATGATAAACACCCATGTGAAATTTCAAGGTAATGGGCAAAGCAGTTGCAGAGATATAGTATAACGAAAAACTTTAACCAAAAAACTTAACCAAAAACCTTAACCAAAAACTTTAACCAAAAAACTTAACCAAAAACTTTAACCAAAGAACTTAACCAAAAACTTCAAAGTAATTTGACCTTGACATTGGGCACAGGGGCCGCACAGGAGGGGGTAGAATGAAAATACAGATGATGATAAACACCCATATGAAGTTTCAAGGTAATGGGCAAAGCAGTTGCAGAGATGTAGTATAACGAAAAACTTTAACCAAAAAACTTAAGCAAAAACTTCAAAGTAATTTGACCTTGACATTGGGCACAGGGGCCGCACGGGAGGGGGGTAGAATGAAAATATAGATGATGATAAACACCCATGTGACGTTTCAAGGTAATGGGCAAAGCAGTTGCAGAGATATAGTATAACGAACAATTTTAACCAAAAACTTTAACCAAAAAACTTAACCAAAAAACTTAACCAAAAACTTTAACCAAACAAACTTTACCAAAAACTTTAACCAAAAAACATAACCAAACAACTTAACCAAAAAACTTAACCAAAAACTTTAACCAGAGAACTTAACCAAAAACTTTAACCAAAAAACTTAACCAAACAACTTAACCAAAAACTTTAACCGGACACACGTACGTACGTACGCCAAACGGCCGACTATATCGCGCTTTCCGCAAGCGGGCGCGACAAAAATCAGATCTCATGTGGAATTGTATTTTCCATGGACTGTAAAACTACCCGACGTTATGTTGCAACGTTACTCTCAGCTTCGAGAATTAGACACGTATTCTAATTCCAGAAGTAATAGTTCAAAAGTCGTATGTGGCTGCGACTGGAAATTTGGGATTATTGGTTTTGCGACCAGTGTAGATCCAGATCAGTATGTGCATCCGCACAGACTGATCAGGATCTGCACTGTTCGCTATTACATCAATGAAACACCCATCATGCTTCTAATAAGCATTATACATTGTTAACAGGCTACAAGAGTGTGCTATTTGATCGGGAGCTACACCGGTTCCAAATCATATAATCCCAATGTCAACACTCACAGTCACATACGCATGATACTATATATATCCACATCAGTTGTCCGCCACCATAAGCTCCTCCCCCCCCCCCCCCCCCCACCCCCCCCCCCCCACCCCATCTCCTGTCCTATGTTGGGAGGACGTTCATGCCTGATTTACTACCGACACCAAAGTATAACTTGAGATTGCATTCCAGTAAATCGAGTGTGGCCCTTAGTGTTCGAAAGTAGTACATAATGAGGAAATAGTGCGAAACCTGTTGCTTGCTTTGAGCTAACCATTTGTGGTTACTGGTTTCTGATTGGAATTATTAGAAATACATACACTGAACAAATTATATTTAGCACGGTTTCCATTTTGGTCATATGTATGCGTTACCTTAAGGACATGGATCTATTTTGTAATGGCCTGCACCAACCGACTCTCTAGTTGAGCTATTCACCGTTATTTGTGCAGTCCGTGCTGCAGTAACGAAGATGGCTCGCGACGTCACAGTTCGTGCACCAGCGACCGGATTGTATACATGTACACTGAATTGATGTGAAACGTTCACTGGATCGTATTCCTATCGCCCTAAAACCTGAAGTCCACTGAAAACTCCATCAAAATCGGACATGGGAAAGAATGCCAGCATCACGTTACTGCAACGTCACAGAGCCTTGGGCATGCTTGAACATTTCAGCCTTAGGCATCACAGGACGGTTTTCTGAGGGCGGCGGGTGACTTATAACCAGATGACCGCGGCCCACATGTCGAGCCCGCCGAGGCATTTGATGGTATTTTTAAAAACTTTAACGCAGATTTCGGACGGACGGACGCACGCACGCACGCACGCACGCACGGACGGACGCACGGACACGCGGACGTCATTGTGATCACTGTGTCTCGCTAAGCGGCAAGCGGGCTCGACAAAAATCACCCCCTCTCACAATCAGTTAAGGAGGCTCGTGCAACAAATATTGAACAAGAAATGCGTCTGTCGAACGCGGATGCCACCTGCAGCATATTTGAGAAACTGTGACAAAGTGGTTAACCGAAAAGTGTGACGGACGGACGGACAGACGGACGGACGGACGGACGACGTTCCAACATTTTGGGTTTATGGGGTATTTCCATTGTTTGAAGAACAAAGAAAAAGCCCCTAAACAACAATAGAGTTTATGAGGTTACGGAATATTACAAAGGAATCTTTTGTTCCTAACCACGGCCCTAAGCTCTCAAACCCCCGGACGTTGGCCCGGACAGACAGACAGACGGACGGATGGACAGACGGACAGAGACGGACGGTCCAAACACTATATGCCACCCGTTTCTTCGAAACCCGGTGGCATAAAAATACTCGCAAATGAAGTACAAATCGCACGCCACAGTACAAATGCAGTAACCCACATCAGATGTGTTTAACTACATTTTTAAAAGTTACCCCACCCACCTATTTTTGGCCAGAAATTTCAACACGACTGAATTTGTTGGAATTATTTTCATGAAAACATGAGGCACAGAGACTTTGTTATGTCTTGTTCTATCACTTGCAACACCACACCATTTCCTGAAAATGATTCCAAAGTGGGGACATTTTGGGAAGACTTGTTCGTGAGCTGGATGACATCACTGACATCCGTTATTTGGAGCATGCGTTACACCGAGAGTGGAGGAACATTACACTGAGAGAGGTTAGTAAACTTATTGGAAGCATGCGACGACGTTGTATTGCCGTAGTGGCCGCAAATGGTGGACATACAAAATATGTTGAACTTTTACCTGTGGAGCAGCATTTGTATCATTCCGATTATTCAATGTGTGTCCACTTCTACAATTAATGTTGTGTATGTTATATCTATTTTTACTTTGCATGTAGCAAAATATTTTCGGAAATGTATGACCGTAACTTATTAATATGTTCAGTATATATATTTACTACTGCAACAAAACTATTGAGATAATTTTCATTTTACGTCACTTTGATCCATTTTCGAGCGTCTGCTTGTTTAATCAAGCATTGCCTTCCGAGTCATCGGAATTTCTTACATGATAGTTAACGCCTTGCATTTTCCTCATATTTTACTGTCCACAAGGTAATTCATTATGAAAATGTTAGTATGAAAGAACGTATTCCATTCTATACATGTATGTAAATAAATATAGTTGACACAGGTTATTATACAGGGTGGCCAAAACAATAAATTGGACACTTTTCTAACTCTTACATCTCCATATATAATATTTCAATCTTCACAAATTTTGATACACACATTGGTTATTACATTTAGCATATTAATCTTATATTGACTGTATCGAAATAAAACGCATACCGTTGCCATGGCGATTTTGACGAAACATGTGCACGCAACGCTATAAAACTGCTGTAAAATGGTACTAACCACATTCCTACTGCAAAATTGCATTTATTACATTAAATTCATCATTACGTAATACCATACAAGTAGAGACATACATTCATCGCTTATATTAGGCATTATATATTGCAAGTTTGCGTCGATTTGGCTAAAAATACGAATTGTTAACATCCGTGTGACTTTTGAGACTTCACTTTCCCAGTCTTGCGCGTGTATGATGTTTGCTAATGACTTTATCAATATAGGGTTAACTGTATTGTAATAATAGGTCGGAAAATCTGTTTAATGGCGACGCGCTAGCGGAGCCATTAAACATGTTTTCCGACCTATCATTTTCTGATATACGCCGCAAATTTCAAAATTACAATGCGGTTAACCTATTTCTAATGCACTCCTTTACTACTGGTGTAGGAATACATATTGAAATAATTTGCGACCGTTCATCAACAATGATATACTTGTAATGTATGACCATCAGCTAATCAGATTGCGTGATATTTATAGAGTGCATTATAATGTTTTTGTGTACTATTTGCTGTTAATTGCATTGCACATGTAAGTAACGCTTATTTATGCATCCAATCTGCTCAGTATATCATTTATTTCGCTTTTCCAATGTAAATACTGGATATGGCACGGCTTTTCAACTGTCTCACGATGTTCTCAGCAATGGAAATTCCGGAGTATGACCTTATAATGACGTCAAAACGGATTGACGAGCAGTAAGCAATATGTATCCTTCAAATAGCACTACATTACACAATATGTATGCCAACATCTATTAAGATTCGAACAATATGCCCAAAGATATATGGCTTGAAGAAAGCGTCCAAGTTTTGTTGGGCCACTCTGCAGAGTGGCAATAAATGGTGGAATATAACCTACAGTACACAGCCGCCTCCGTTAATATTTCCGAGATTATCAACGCTTCTGTACATCTGTTGGCAGTGCCAATTCGCAATGAAGCAACTTAATTGTCTGAGCATGAGCTGTTACACAGCTCAGGTTCAGACAATTAAGCTGCTTCATTTCAAACGCAATATTCAAGTATTTTGAAATAAAGAAATTGACAAATATTGGCAAATTAATGCAGGCGGTAGTGTATCTCTAGTGTTGCAATCCGTATCGGCATAAAAATGTTTCGTGTCAAAAACTGCACCGGTTTTCTGACGAGATACCGCTCACAGATCTACTTAGAGCAGCCACATAAACGCAATTTTCGTCTAGTAATAAGTGCAAATTTCCTTCTCCGTTTAGTACACGATCATGTGTTATATGTACATGTAGTATTTTTTGTGCGCGTCTGAATGGGAACTCGTCAGGAATCCGGCGGCTGTTTCGACGTGAAACATTTTACGCCGGCGTGGAGTGCAGCAAAGGAACGTGCATGAACAAGCAAGCAGCATACATGTAGTTATTATAGCATAATATATGCGCATTTATACGGAATCGAATCCGCGTAGTCGTTCATACCTTTTCATTTTCTGGTTCAAGGTGAGGGATCACGTGGTTTCCGAACGGCATGACGTCATGTTTTTTAGACGTGTTTACAGTAGATTTTCTTTAATATCTTGCTAACGGGATGACATATTTGTATGAAATATACCGCAGCAAATGTGGTACACGTTGCCCTTTATTGTATAGGGGCGGTTTTAATCTCACAATTATGTCGTTTTGCCGAAGAATCGGTTACCGTAAATGTAAATAAGAACACTATATAGCACGTGAATGTAAGAAATAAACGGTACACGCTTCTTTGTGAAATTTACTATAGGAATGAAAGGCCTTTTTGTGGAATTTATCGGGGTATAAACTTGGAAAAGTCGCGGGAATACTGGACGAAGGCCGGAAGGCCTCGTCCAGTATTCCCGCGACTTTTCCAAGTTTATATCACCGATAAATTCCACAAAAAGGCCATTCATTCCTTATAATTCCAGCATTTTAAATAAATTCATCAATACAATGTGTTTATTTTCCGTTTTCTTAAGAATTATTTTAACTGCGCCTCACGCTTACGGAAAGTAGTTCGGCGTGGGAGTTTACTGGGATATAAATTTTGGACAGAGACTTACTACGGGCCAATCAAATGTTAGGGAATTGTGTAAATATTTTTGTGCTGGAATTATAAGTTATTGTAAATAACTTTCAGAGCACCCATAAAACACACATGCCATCGTATTTGGTGCGCTACATATCATCAAAATCCGTCCGTTTGTTAGGAAAATTTGAATGAAAATCAACTGTAAAAATGACGTCACAGATTACGTAACGTCGGAAAATCGGGTTCGGAAACCACGTGATCACTCACCTTGTGGTTGTCATCACCATTATTATTATTATGCAATAGAAATACGAATATTCTAGTATCCGGTCGCATATGGAGTGGCAGATAAAACCACTATCCTAGTTTATCAGGTAACCTGTCCTGTATAAACCGAACACGTACTGACTGATAACATATTGCTGTATCATTGCATTGGTCTGATACAAACATCCGGATTACAACGAAGTGAAAACTGACATTCCATTGGTCGGATGACGTCACGTGACGTTACCGAATGACGTCAGTGTAATGACGTAATGTAAAAAGGTCCGCGTTCTGTCCATGACATAGATAACGACGTCATCTGTGGTCGTTTTCGAGCATAAAACGTTACCTAATAAATAGAATACCAGGCTACTGTCTTTTGATATCAAGTTATCAGGCTTGCCTCGGAAACAGTAGGAATTCCGAGGCTTGCCTCGGAATTCCTACTGTTTCCGAGGCGAGCCTGATAACTTGATATCAAAAGACAGTAGCCTGGTATTCTATATATCCTAGTTTACCGTTTGCAATCCCATACTAGAAACAAGCAATATGCCGATGCAAAGGCCGATATGGCGTTAAATGTACACTCAATGTGAATGATCACGTTGTTGCAATAACAGTAACAATGGCTGACAGTGTTGAAAGCGCGCCACTCCAACGTAAGCATTATTTGATATGTTCCTTAATATGCAACGAATTTTGATGAAATATGGCGCAGCAAACGCGTCTTCATGAGCTGTATTTGGTGGTCCCGGGGGTTCGGAACATACTTATGTCGTGTTTGCGAAGAATTATAAAAGAATACGTACTTTGAATCGGAGGGCTTCTGGAAGTTTCAGTAGGTATTTTTGTTGTTGTAACCCCGTGATCAAACACCTTGACACTGAACGTGAAATTAATAAGAACGGTCTTAATTTGGATGGTCATAAAAGATAATTGCATGCAGATTACTCACGGTGTGGAGTTGTGTCGTAATCATCACCGGAAGTGACGTCTTCCGGATCTTCGGAAATCGTAGAGATCGTTTTCTTGATGCTGAACACGAACGGGCTACTGTCCCAGTTTACGCGGGGCTGTCTCCAAAGTCGCGGCAGCGAAGTCTCCAACACGCTCCGCAGATTAATAATATCCTCATCGCTGGACACACACTCATGTTCCTTTCCGTTTTCATCTTGGATAATTATATTCACATGTGGCGTCTTGTCCGCACCCATGTCTTTCGATTTCTTGCGTTTGCGGTACTTCTTAATCCGTTCACTTTTCGGAGACGTCGTTTCAACACTTTTGTTAAATCCCTCGTTTAACTTGTCACCAAATTCCGCTGTTTCGTCTACGCCTTCTTTCATATTTGTAAACTGAAGTAACACATATAAGCGATGTGGAGATATTTTTATATTATCCGCGAGTATAACACGATAAGTGAGATATATACGGCGATTACCCGCTCATTTTAAAGCGTTTAACTCACTGGGATGGCAAATTTTCACTCAATTATTAAATACAAACTCGCTGTATCTTGCGCGTACGTGATGAACCCGATTTATTTGCTTAGTTTAAACGATATTCTATCATTAGAATCACCACATGTTATACAAACAGATTATTACTTAAGGATTGAGGAGAAAGCAGAAACGCTTGTATAAATATCTAATTCCTAGATTGCATTTGTTTTCTTCGTTCGTGTTGGCAGTGGCGAGTGACAGACTAGATATGCGAGTACGTTTTGTATGTGCCAGCAAATCTGCTTCCAGATACTTAAGCCAGAACTTGTATTAGATAATGCACCACGTGGTGTTCATAAAGACCGCCCAGCGTAGAATTCTTTACCAGTATATCATCGGGATTTTTGTTTACATATGTTGCAACTAGTGGATACCCTGGCAGGCCTGCACGAATGTGCAGACTTGCCAGGGTATGCACTAGTCGCCTACGAATCCAAACATCAATTGCGTATCCGTTACAGATGCTGGCTAGATGGTTCTTAAAGCCACAAAGTGTCTCATAATCTCAAATGGTGGTCGGCAATTGTCGCCAATGGATCCAATACCTGCTCCATTTTTGTGGCGGGCACCGGATATTAAACCGGCTGACGGGTAAACAGTGAGTTGTTTTTGATGTCCCACTTTATGAAGCTTTTAGGGCCATTACGCCATTCTATTTCGGCCAAATCTGTCAGACGATGGAATATGTTTAAATGTATAATAACGCACAAAAGCAACTCGCACAGTAGTCAATCGGTGACTGCACAACCGAATGCGTTAATCGTGCCCAGATTATTACGAAGGTTTCTGAACATTTATCGGTCAATGCCAACTCGCAATCAAGAAACTTGATTGGCTGAGCCTGAGCTGTAGCACAGCTCAGACTCAGCCAATCACGCTGCTTGATTTCAATCAAAATATTCAAGTATTTGGAAATACAAAACAATTATAAATACTGACAGGAATCGCGCAGGTGATCGTGTTTTATCCCGTCAACACAGTGCGTACATGTATGTGCCGTGAAACACGGTGCCGTGAAACATTTTTGATATCCAGTCAATACAATTTTTGCATTTTACAGCCATTTGTAGGTGTTGACGGGATAAATAGAATAGTAGGTTAGTGCCGTGAATGGGAAAAAATATCTGGTGCGGCGCGGAAACGGGATGTGCTCGGCAGAGCCTCGCCCATCCCGTTTGCTGAGCCTTGCCAGATATTTTTTCTCATTCACGGCACTAACCTACTATTCTCTATCTATTTTCCTTATGTATGAACCAAAATATATGTTGTGACCACTCATTTGAACCGTCTCGGCGAGACGGTTCAAATGAGTGGTCACAACATATACTTCTGATGAGAAATAAAGAAATTCTTGAGCCTTGCCGGATATTTGTTCCCATTCACGGCACTAACCTACTATTCTCTATTTATGTTTTCCTGTTAGTCGACAAGACCCTTCATACCCTTTTTTATTGCCCTAAAATACTGCGAGTAAATATTTCTGGATCCGCGCCTGTACACTGCTAGCAACAAAAGTGCTACCCCGCTCTATACCTATCGGTTACGACTTATTTTAGCTAGTATACTGTCGGCTTGAATTGGGTATTTTCGGTACGGGTCTAGAAATCCAACATGGCGTCTAAGATGGCCACCGAGTATGTACATATACATGTATGCACCAGTAACACATATTCGGCCTTGTGCAGCAGTACAATGTATATCATTATAGCAAGTATGGTATTGAAAATATACTCAACAATATCGCAGCAACATAATAGGCCAATACATAAAAAGTTATGACACAAAGTCAAGGTACGATTATATGAAGACTTTACAGTACAAAAACAAATAGCTTTTTACAGTTTTTGTCGATTTCAGCGAGGCATAGATTATTGTCACCTCGACTTATAAACATCGCGTCGAGTACACTCAATGTGCATGATCACGTGGTTAAAACAACATCAATAACGGCTGAAAATGTTGAAAGCTCGCCCACTCCAAAGTAAGTAGTATTTGATATTTTCCTTAATATGCAACGGATGAAATATGGCGGAGAAAACGCGTCTTCATGAGCTGCATTTGGTGGTCCATGGAGTTCGGCAAAGACGTATGTCGTTTTTTCGAAGAATCTATTTCCGTGTCGCAAAAACGACAGAAGTTTGGGCGAAACTACAGAGACGACCAAAATGCAGCTTAACATACGCTTTTTATGCGCCATATTTCATCAAAATCCGTTACGTAATAAGGATAATATAAAAGAATACGTACTTTGAATCCTATGGATTCTGGAAGTTTCAGTACTTGTTGTTGTTGTTGTTAGTACCACGTGATCATACACCATGCCACTGGTCCCGTATGTTGTAACTGTGGCTGTGACTGGAGAAACATGGGGCTGATGAGTTTGGCGATAAGGGCCGATCCAGATCAACATGTGCCCACGTATATATATGTGCATGGTTTGCCATTTCATCAATTAAACACCGCCATGTTTCAAACAACGATTGCAAATCGTTATCAGCGTACACTAGTGTGCTGTATGAACAGGATATACTCTGTTCGCCATTCCGTAAATGAAACACCCGTTAGAATTATAACGAGAAATATAGATCATTATCAAGCTACATATGTAGCATACTCACAGTAGCATTCGATAAATGGGCGCTTTATCCGGTAAATGTCACTTTATCAGGTAACTCGTGGTGCACTGCATGAATACACGATAACCGATGACGTAACATAAGCATAAGCACGATATGTGTGGTTGTGACTTGATAAATGGGGCTTATGGGATTTATGGCTTATGACATCTGTTTATTATAGCTCTCAATTCAAGTTTGTAAGCAATCACAATCCATATAATGACAGGTACAGGGGACCGTTTCACTAAACTTCGTACGACTAAAATGTTCGTAAGTGCAAATGCAGGATCTTCTGTAAATTTCATTTGATGGATTTACATTTATTGAGCATAGGCTGCATAAGCAGCCTATGCTCAATAAATGTAAATCCAATAAGTGTTTACAAGAAAACAGTGTTAATGTGAAATTTACAGACTATCATAATTTTGCACTTACGAACATTTTAGTCTTACGAAGTTTAGTGAAACGGACCCCAGGTCTCTAGTATCATATATATCTGAGACTGGAGAAAAGGGGCTTATGGGATTTGGATTTGTGACCAGTGTAGCTCCTTATCAAATATCACACTCCTGTAGCCTTACAGTGATCTGTATTGCTTTTTAGAAGCATAATGATTGTTTGATTGATGGAATGGCGAACAGTGCAGATCCTGTGCGGATGCACAGGCTGATCTGTAGCCGATTTCATCAACATTGCAAAGTATACTTTAGTAGCAAAGTATACTTTGAGGGAGAAATTTTCAATTTTATGATAAATTTATTAATGTTTATTATACTGAATTTATTACATTATCACAGCCAATTTGGCTGTGATAATGTAATACATTCAGTATAATAATTCTGCATACTTTTAATCATTAAATATATGCATTTGTTAGTTCTATATGAAATAATGCATTTCAGGAAAAATAAATGATTACTCCCTCAAAGTATACTTTGCTAGTAAAGTATACTTTGCAATGTTGATGAAATCGGCTACTGGATCTACACTGCTCGGAAGTCACATACCACCATTTTTTCCAGTCACAGCGACAAATGTGGCTGTGACTGGAGAAATAGTGTTTTTGTATTTTGCGACCTGTGTAGATCGAGATCAGCCTGTGCGTCCGCACAGTCTGATCAGGATCTGCAATGATCGATATTCTATCAATGTGACACCCGGCGTGTTTCTAACAAGAAACATGGATCGTTATCAGGCTACAATAGTGTGTTGTTTGATCAGGAGCTACACGGGTCATACATTCCATAAGCCCTATTTTTCCAGTCACAGCCACATTTGTTTAACAATGAACACCAATTATGCCCTCCCAAGTCAAACTGCAGTATCTGTTAAGCTGCAGTATCTGCACTATGATGCTATGCTGACCCTGTGCAATCATCCCCAGGGTCAGCATAGCATCATAGTGCAGATACTGCAGTTTAACAGATACTGCAGTTTAACAGATACTGCAGGTTGACTTGGGATGATTGCACAGGGTCAGCATAGCATCATAGTGCAGATACTGCAGTTTAACAGATACTGCAGTTTGACTTGGGAGGGCAGAATTATAGTCCGCAAACGATAACTTGCTACTTGTTTACAAACAAACCGGTCATAAACAAAACACAGAACAGGTGAGACAGGTATAATATATACCCGTGCCTGTATTCCTTTTCAATATTGATTTTGAGATTACTCATAAAGTGTTATGTAGTCGAGCGGTTAGAGTGACGGATGTCAATGCCGTAGGTAGTGAGTTCGAATCTATGTTTTTCATACATATATACACATAAATTTTGATTCTGTTTATATTTTATTATATATTTCTTTTTTATGTGTGTTGCTCTTACAAATACATTAACTAACCATGAGATAGATAACATGTAGAACGTTAGTCTCACTTTGAAGAAAACTAATAACTAAATGCACATTTCATATGTGTGTACATGAAGAATGTGGGAGTAAGTTCTCGCCGACCATGTCATATTGAGGTCATACAGCAATAGTTATAACCCCCGCCATTGCACTTAATATTCACTTCCCCAGCAACCAGTCTTAAAAAGAACAGAATGATATCGACAAAAGTAATGCGTTTTGTGAGGTTCGAACTCTCGACCAGATAAAATGAACAAAAGTTCTGCAAACGTATGGATATTCTCCCGCTTCGATACCAGTGAGCCACACTAAGATACACTATTATATTGACAGTCATGCACGTGCACTCTAATATGTAGTTAGCATACACGAAAACGAGGTTATGATACGATAACACACACGATCTACCTATATTTGGACTCATCGATTGACCTCCATCAACGTACTATCGTCTGTCATGTATACTAATTTCATTGCATCACATGCTACTTGATAAATAGAATACCAGTGTGTTTTGTTACTGTATTTTGATACAACGTTTATCAGAGCTGGCTCGGAAACGCTAGGAATTCCTTGGAAAGCTTCGGAATTCCTACGCGTTTCCTAGCCTCACCTGATAATCTTGATATCAAAATATATCAGCCTGATATAATGTGGCTGTGACTGGAGAAATGGGGCTTATGGGTTTTGCGACCAGAGTAGATCCAGATCAGACTGCCGCACAGTCTGATCAGGATCTGCTCTGTTCGCTATTCCATCAATGAAACACTTGTTTTACTCCCAACTAGCTGCACTTTTTCCGCTTTATATGCAACGGGTTGTATTATATCTTATGTAATGCAGTGTAACGAAATGTAATTAGAACTAACTGTAATTAGAACTAACTGTAATTAGCTGTAATTAGAACTAACTGTAATTAGAACTAACTGTAATTAGAACTAACTTCCAACGAGCAATACAGACCGTCACCAGGCGACAATAGTGTGCTATATGATTAGGAGCTACACAGGTCACAAATCACATAAGCCCCATTTCTCCAGTTACAGTCACATAAAAACACTACTCACCCCGTCTCTGTTTCTGTTAACATCGCATGTTTCTGTATACCACTTAGATCCATTACTTTCGGACATACATATGCGTCTCTCACCAGGGGCCCGTTTCAGGCGCACTGGACCCAATGTAACACGTAAGAGAATACTTAAATACACTATAGTATATCTTGAATGTCATCAACAATAATCAGTAAATTCACTTGCAATACACATGGACATGCCTACATAAGTCTTGTGAAAATGGTCTAAGAATAAAATTCACGAGTTTGCAACCAACACAAATAATCAACACAGTTCACACATTGACCTCAACCGAGCATAAAAATAAATAATTGTCTTTGAACGTTGTCGTACAATACTTGGTCAAGCTACAAGAGCACGGGAAATGCCATTGTTCGTCAATCATCCATTGATGTACATGTAATATATGCTCACTTGCACATCGAAGACAATCGTGACACGTGTATATACATGCAACAACGAAGGTAGTGTCATTCTCTAGTCCATCCATACGGCCCTTTACTCAAGGCCAAGGTCAAATAATTCCAGCACAAAAATATTTACACAATTCCCTAACATTTGATTGGCCCGTAGCCAGTCTCTGTCCAAAATTTATATCCCAGTAAACTCCCACGCCGAACTACTTTCCGTAAGCGTGAGGCGCAGTTAAAATAATTATTAAGAAAAACGGAAAATAAACACATTTTCTTGATGAATGTATTTCAAATGCTGGAATTATACGGAATGAATGGCATTTTTGTTGAATTTATCGGGGATATAAACTTGGAAAAGTCGCGGGAATACTGGACGAGGCCTTAAAAAATTACAATTTTTCGAAAATTGTAATTTGTTATCGCTTCGTCCAGTATTCCCGCGACTTTTCCAAGTTTATACCCCGATAAATTCCACAAAAAAGCCATTCATTCCTATAATGACATATTTGTGCGTTAAAGTTGTTATCCCTTCGCTGACAGACAAGAGGGGATAAAGCGTTAGTTCATGTACGTACACGTACGTACGTGTGTACGTGCGTGCGTGCGTACGTACGTTAGTGGCACCTTTCATTTTATGAACTGCTTCACCGATTTTGATAATAACTGACCACAATATCTGTCTACTGATGGTGCTTTGTTTTGCATACGAACCACGTCCGACCGCCCAAAGTCTTATGTTCACCTTGTTTGTAATGCAAACATGTTAAAGTTATTTTTCTCTTTTTGCAATAACTTATCAACCCATTCACCGATTTTTATAATATTTGGCCACAATGTGTGTCTATGGATGCTGCTTCGTTTTGCATACGACCCACGTCCGACCACCCAAGGTCAAGGTCACTGAGGACTTGTGATCACCTTGTTTGTAAGGCAAAAATGTTTAAGAAAAAGATTCTTTTTTCAACAACTCATGAACCGATTCACTAGTTTTGATAATATTTAGGCCACAATGTGTGTCTATGGATGCTGCTTTGTTTTGCATACGACCCACGTTCGACCGCCCAAGGTCAAGGTCACTGAGGACTTTTAAAAAAAAATGTATCAAGGCTGCCAGGGAGGGAATTAGCTTCGTTTAACGATGTCAGTTCTTGTTTTAGTTTGGTTTGAGGGTTCGACCATCAGTGTTATTGATTTCTTGTTTTGAACGTTCATACAGTGATTATGTCACTTCATAGTTACAGTGGGATCAGCGTGTAAGAGCACACACGAACGAACACGACAGGTTGGTTCGCTACCCACCCAAAGTGTATGTTGTTACCACTCAGTTGAACCGTCTCGCCGAGACGGTTCAACTGAGTGGTAACAACATACACTTTTGATGCGAAATGAGAAGAAATGCAGAAAAATATTTACTTTTTTTTTTATACATGAAATACAGTGGGGTCAGCGTTCCAACCTGTCGTGTTCGTTCGTGTGTGCACTTACACGCTGACCTCACTGTAACAGTTCGGCATTACGTGATACGGACAACTGGTACATTCTAACAAATGTATACACATACATGTTTCTGTCACTGGAGAAATGGTCAGGTCTGGTCAGGAGCTGTATTGTTCGCCATTCCAACAAAGAAACACCCACATGCTTCTAACAAGCAATATAGATCATTATCAGACTACAGGAGTATGATATTTTATCAGGAGCGACACTGGTCGCAATTCCCATAAACCCCGTTTCTCCAGCCACAGCCACACATACAAATACGCACAAGACCAATTCACAAATTTAAACATATAGATTTCTGGAATATGGTGAATTGTGGTAACCTCACAGATTGAATTTCTTGCAATCAGGACAATCGATGTTATAATTAGTTACGTGACACGAATGCCGCTTATCAACGGCTAGAAGAAGCTACCATTGATACAGCTGAAAATGCTGATCTACTGATTAACGGAGACAATCATTAACATCTTACAGCCATACATACATACATATTAATGAGACACGGCATGAGATTGTGTACCTTCGGACATCTGCGTAATTTCATGAAATACATTTAGAAAAGTTACAATATTTTCCGTTTAGAAAAGTTACAATATTTTCCGTAAAGGGCGTCAAATGTTGACAACATTTTCAGAGTACATGCGAAATCATATTCCGCATGTACTCTGACAATTTTGTAAACATTTTACTTTATTTATGAAAAATATTGCAAATTTTGTAAACGTATTTAATGAAATTACGCAAATGTCCGAAGGTACAAAATCACATGGCGTGTCTCATTTATTTATTTATTTACGTCTTGTCAACTGTACAATGCAAATGCTGATTTACTGATTAAGTAATCCCCACGGGAACGAATTGTTAATTCGTGGGAACGAATTATTATGAACGTATGGCCCTTCGTCCACTAACCCCTTCATATATTTACAACAATGATAATTGACTGCACCGAATTCGCAAATATTTTATCAAAGGGTCACACAGCTATTTTGGAAATCAAACGAATATACGTTTGATGAAAGTAACCCATATCGTCATGTACTCGAAATATATTTAGTTGTATTGGTGTGTCCGTCATATTATAAATTGCTGTCTGTGTCAATCGCAACAAAGCAATACGTACATGTGTACGTTATTGTTCACATATTGGATTTGTTAGGAATTAAATGCGAGGGAGCGCTAGCGACCGCAGCATTTAGTTCCTGAAAAATCCAATATGTGAACAATAACATACATATAATTAGCAGGTTTATAATGCAGTCTCCCATTAGAGTATTCATTTTCCATTTCCTGTCGAACAGGTGGTGATATGTAGCTTAATGCTGTTAAATATTGCAATATGTGAAATAATTGGAGCGCGATATACTGGCCAGCGATTGGCTTAGAAAGTAGGGCTAATAATAAATTACATGAAATAGTACATGACTATAACTTGAATGATATCATGACCGTGTTTGATATCACACGTCAACAATACATGTATGACATAACATGGGATTGTGTAGGATATTAATACACATAATACACTGGTGTAATAAATAGACAAATGATTCAATGAAACACGATAGGTGATCGGTACCGCTCATGTATGAATATGTTCGTATGCAATAAATACAGTCCATGTTTAAGATCAAACCCTGTCAACACCACATACCCGTATAGTGGCAAACAGTGTAGATCCAGATGAGCCGGCTCATGACGAGCCGTCTCATCAGGATCTGCACTTTTTGCAAGCAATTTTCATATTTTTAAGAACAAAATGGACTAGGAAAATCATGTTGTGACGATTGGATTGGTTGCAAAATTAACATATCAAAATCCATTCCAGTTACTTAAGGGTGAAAGGGTTAATATGTTGTTTAATTATCTCGTAGACAGATGCTTAATAAGCTATTCATGTACATGTATACTATAGTCTGTTTCACGAAAGCTGCCCAAATTTTACGGCTATATAGACAATTCAAAAACAATATTATTTTCGATAATATTAAATTAAAGGAAAATTTAAGAATGAGCCTTCTTTTTATTTCGTGAAATTCGGTCGAATATTGATTTTATTACGAAAAATTGATTTGTCTATGGGAATTTAACATGGGGGAAAAAGTGGTAAGGAAGTGTGGGAGGAGTCAAAAAACGAAAAAAATTGGAAATTGACTCCGAAACCTGACTTAGATAGCTTGGATATGATCTAACTAAGAAAACAAAAGTTAAATTTTAAAAATCGGTCCAGTATTTCTAAAATTCAAAAAAAATTCCCCATGTTAAATCCCCATAGACATCTTCACTCCGTGAAGATGTCTATGGGGATTTAACATGGGGAAATTTTGTTTTCGCAATAAAATCAATATCTGACCAAATTTCACGAAATAAAAAGAAGGCTCATTCTTAAATTTTCCTTTAATTTAATATTATCGAAAAAAAATATGGTTTTTGAATTGTTTATATGGCCGTAAAATTTTGGCAGCTTTCGTGAAACAGACAGTATATATGTACACAGACTGTGTTCTTATGAAACAAGGGCATCGTTATCAGTAAGTTAATCCCCTCGCTGGCAGCCTTGATAAAACAAATGATATGTTTGCCTTACAATCAAGGGGAACATACACCCTCAGTGACCTTGGGCGGTCGGACGTGGTCGTGTGCAAATCAAAGCACCATTCCTAGACACACATTGTGGCCAAATGTTATCACAAATCGATTAAGCGGTTCATGAGTTTTGAAAAATTAAAGGCGTTACAAACGCACGAATATACGCACCTGCATGGACTATCGCTATATCAGCTCCAGCCTATCGGCGAGGGGATAATAAATAAACTCCTTGCATATGTAACACATTAAATTATCATTCAGTTGACATTACCTATGTTACACAACCGCCTGCGTTAATCTTGCCCAGATTTTCATCGTTTCTGAACATCTATTGGCACTGCCAACTAGCAATCAAACAATTTGATTGTCTGAGCCTGAGCTGTAGCACAGCTCAGGCTCAGACAATCAAGCTGCTTGACTTGAAACACAATACAAGTATTTTTAAATAACGACATTGACAATATTAGCAATATTAGCGCAGGCGGTAGTGTATTACGCTGCAAGTGAATGTGTTGTTGTTTTTGTCGTTTTGTTGTTGTTGTTGTTGTTTGTATTTTTACAAGGGCCATATCAACATCAAAACACACCATAGGGGCATGTCTGTGGATTTATCGCCATTGTCGCATCATCGTATATCTCCAATATTAAATTTGAAAATCAGTTTATATCTTTCTATAATGAAGTCAAAACTTGAACATTTATGTGTCAATGAAATTTGTGTCAATTTTTACGGCATTCACAAACAATACAGGAAATAAATTCTGATCGATCACACATCAAACAACTTCGTGTATCCGTTGCACACCATACTTCCTTGTACGGCGGCGTAGTCATGGGGTGCGGTGCAAAGGATGCGAACGCACCCCACTTTACCTTACGTTTTTCTTAGGGATATAGCTACACTATATATACTGTAGGGAAATTATATCTTTAAAATCACTAGAATCGAGAAATTGAATGTAGAAATCAATAGTTGTTTTCTGGGTAAGGTAGCTGCGGGCAGTAACTCTGCAAAGCTCCCGGGAGTTTTACAGCAGAGTTAGTGCCCGCAACTATGTGTCCTATCCTGCTCCCGCATCCCTTTCCAAACTCGATCCACAATTCGCACCCCATTTAACAAGATCCTGGCTACACCACTGTGTACAGGTTCACGAATAGCACCATAGCTAGCTCAGAGCTCCAGATAAGTTATGTATCTAACGAGTATTTTACCCCCATATTTCAAATTCAATGCGTATTTTACTTTTACATATGTATTATTGATTTTGTTCCTTATTAAATAGGGAACAAATCATAAAAATAAAATTAAAAATTCACTTATTTGAGCTGCAAAAAGCAAACACTTCGCTTTGTGCAACTCAACTAAGTAAATTTTCAAATTTATTACAGTATTTTCACTACACAATTTGAAAATCGATGCGTATTTTCGCATTACTGTGAGTATTTTGACATAACATAACATAACATACATTTTATTCACTCTAAGCCACATACGTGACACACGAGGTATACAATAGATTACATAATACAACGATGGGTACAAATACAAAATGCATATGTATAAGCTCACTAGTCATTATAACCATAAAGCATTTCTTACAAAAATAGCTAAATTTCTTAATTGCGTTCCAGATTTTTCCTCAAATAGCTGTGCGAATTTTAAAATAGTTGGTCTTCTAAAATAAAATGGCTTGATATACCGTTTTCGAACTTCATCATAGAAGCGGCACTCGAAAAGGAAATGAAACACGTCACCGAGAGCACCAGCGCCACATTTGTTGCAGACCCTGCTTGCTCTCGGCACACCTGTCCATCTACCAGTTTCGACCGCCAGTCTATGATTACAAGTTCGAAATCTGGTCAATGTTTTTCTTAACCTTTCCGTGAGATTAATTAAATATGTTTCTAATCCAAACTCTGTTTTAAAGAGTCTATACGTAATTCCACGTGAAGATGAATCGATGCTGGTGAGCCATGACTGAATAAACTGGTTCTGAAGCTGAGTCCTGGCGTAGTGGCTCAGCCAGATAGCATTAACATCGTTCTGGCTAAGCCATACGCCAGGAACTCCAATTTCAGTTAAAATAGATTTAACATTCTGAATCCATCGGAAATGAGTCACATTTGCTTCATGTTGTGTATATAATAACTTATACATAAGAAACAATAATTTACTCTGCTTCCCTGAAACTAATTTTGCCCAAAACGAAATAATTCTACATTTAATGTCAATAATAAGCGGAAATTTGCCGAGTTCTCCATAAACCATGAAATTTGGTGTGGATTTCTTTACCCCCAAAACAGTTTTACAAAATTTCAAATGAATTGTTTCTATAGCCGAAATGTTTTCAAATCCCCAGATTTCGCAGGCATAGCAGAGAATTGGAGTGATACATTGATCAAATAACTTAAGCTGACAGTCTACCGGAGTTGACAAGTTTTTAATCTTTCTAAATAGGCCGAAAAGAGCTTTGGATGCTTAGTCAATTAAATGTTTCTTAGTCTTATGAAAAGTTCCGTTTTGTGAAAAAACATTTCCCAAATATGTAAAGTGGTCTACAATTTCAATTGTGTTATCGTTATATGTAAAGGCTATCTTTTTTGATGATTTACGTTTTTTGAAAATCATAATTTTGGTTTTTGATGCGTTTACTTCCAATTTCCACTGAATACAGTATTGATGAAAATAATTTAGAGCATCTTGTAGGCCAGTTTCTGTCTCAGACATGAGAATAGTGTCGTCAGCGTATAATAACAAGAATAGATTAACATATATATCTAGATGTTGAAACATGTCAGATGTAACCGATTGTAAATCTACAATACCGCATACATTGAGAAAATCTTCAAGGTCGTTCAAAAAAATGGCAAACAAAAATGGTGACATATGTTCACCTTGCCTGACACCCACCATGCATGGGAAGTATTCTGAAAAGTCATTTCCTACTTTAACACAAGATTTAATACATTTATACATGTTTTTAATTATGTTTAAACATTTCCCGTTTATGCGGGACAGCAACAGCTTATACCAGAGGTCATTTCTCCATACAGTATCAAAAGCTTTCCTAAAATCAATAAATGCGCAGAAAAGAGGTTGCCTTTTACTAAATAGTATTTCTATAATTGCATGTAAAGTAAAAATGTTATCAGCCGTACTATATCCTTTCCGAAAACCAGCCTGTGCCTCAGTTATAAGCCCATTCTGTTCAGCATATGTTGTCAACCTATTTGTAATTATAGAAGTGAATACTTTACCAAGACAGCTAACTATTGTTATTGCCCTATAATTGTCAGGACCATGCCTTGAGCCCTTATGCTTATAAATTGGTATTATATGACCTTCTAGCCAATCATTTGGTACAATTCAACTTTCAAAAACATGATTAAACAGTTTCACGTAGAGACTTAACATTATGTGTTTAGTGTTTGAAATATATTCGTTAAGTATAGAATCGCGAGAACAAGCCTTGTTGTTTGACAGTTTGGAAATCGCTGAGAGTATCTCATTTGCTGATATAGGCGTGTTAATGTCTTCATTATTCGGTAAATTTATATCTGCTGCAGCATCAATAATATGTTGTTCATTAATATGATCAATGGCATTCATGTCTTTAAAGTAGTTATAAAATTGATTAACATGAATGCAAGTGATATGTTCGGTGTTTTGGACGCCGTTTAAAAGCTTTCAAAAGTCTTTAGGTCTTGACTTTTGCATTTGTCGTATTCGTGCACCGTATTTATGTTTATAGTTGTTCGCATGCGTAGTAAATTGTTTTCTTATATATTTTACTCGCACGATGTAAACTCGTTTTATTGTGTGCCGTTTTATGAAAATGATATGCATTTTAGCCTGCATAAAACATCTCCTATTTATACTACACTCATTTCCAAACCACGGTCTGCTTATGTTATTTTTACGACGCACCGGGCCGTGACGCGCCTGGCCAAACGTTCTGTATGCGGTCTGTGTAAACAAATGACCTATACGCGACACGAAATTATCAAACGATGATTGGTCGACCGTAGCGCTGCCCGTGCTGCCCGTGCTGTCTGGTGCAGCCTGGTCGTGTGTACTACGAGAGCGTTCATTGACTAATATTGTGTCTAGGTCCGTGTGTAAACTCAGGGCATCCTGTGATATCGGCAAACCCAATAACTGGGGATATAAGTTAATAGCTTTGTGTAAATCTACAAATCTGTACATTGCCAATGGGCGTATGGGATGTGATAAGGGCGTTGGAAAAGTGACATGTAATGATACGAGTCACATAGATTATGCTCTACTCACCCCATTATTACTTCTCTCGACAACCGAGTTCACAGTACATGAATTTAATCCTCTACTTTCAGACGTACATTGTGCTATTTCATTTGATTTCAATATCTCGAGTAATCCAACTTTAGCACACAACGGTAGGCCGGAACACATATTGAGAAATTGGAATCCTAATAAAATCCACGAATTTGTAAATAATATCGATGAACATGACCTCCCACTTGTGATAAAAATGTGTATTCTTCTAAAATAAGTGCGTAAAATACGTCAATACGCACATTATCTGGAGCTCAGATAGCTAGTGATCGTACCGAAAATGTGCTCAACAATGTATTCGACAGCAAACACGTTACTTTTTGAAGCATTATACACATGCAACCACCCGTATTTGTTCCTGGTTCCACAAACGAACGATTGCCTGTCGTTTACACATCGTTTTGAAATCTTTTCCATGTTTTTAATTAGAAAACTATGTTATTGTTGGTTTAAACGTGTCACGTGTAAATCAACGAAAACATGTAATAATATATAATTCCAGCACAAAAATATTTACACAATTCCCTAACATTTGATTGGTCCGTAGCAAGTCTCTGTCCAAAGTTTATATCCCAGTAAACTCCCACGCCGAACTACTTTCCGTAACCGTCAGGCGCAGTTAAAATAATTCTTAAGAAAACGGAAAATAAACACATGTTCTTGATGAATTTATTTAAAATGCTGGAATTATAAGGAATGAATGGCCTTTTTGTGGAATTTATCGGGGATATAAACTTGGAAAAGTCGCGGGAATACTGGACGAGGCCTTAAAAAATTACAATTTTAGTTTGTTTTTTTCGAAAATTGTAATTTGTTATCGCTTCGTCCAGTATTCCCGCGACTTTTCCAAGTTTATACCCCGATAAATTCCACAAAAAGGCCATTTATTCCTATATTGAACAAACCAAAGCGATGTCAGAACGATGCGTATACGACCCGATATCCGTTGAAAAAAACGACACATGTGTTGAAAGAAACGACGTACCTTTAAATAGGTGCGAATCGAGTATTTAAACCTTTCAACACCACAGGCATGTATAGTTATATTGGCAAACAGTGCAAATCCAGATGAGCCGGCTCGTAGCGAGCCGTCTCATCTGGATCTGCACTTTTGCAAGAAAATGTAATATTTTTTAGAACAAAAAACACCCCCTTTTCATAGATGGACTAGTCTGAAATTCATGTTGTGAAGTTTGGATTGGTTGTAAAATGAACATATCAAAATATATTCCAGTTACTTAGAGGTGAAAGGGTTAAAGGGGAATATCAAATTATATCACTTTGCACAAGACAATTATGAAAACACGTTTTTCTTAATAGTATGTTTTTCAATAAATCCTGATATGCCCCTCTAAACGAAAATATCATTTCCGCGTTTTCGTTTGGGAACCTTCAGCCAATTTTAGTTGTACATATTCATACACGCACCATTCAACACATTTTGTATCGAGTTCACTCTGCGTGTAAGGTGAATGTTGTATCAATGAAATAGTATATACTTCCTCAGTAGTAGTCCATGGCGGACATTTTAAAATTTCAGTAGTAGTTCATGGTGGCCATTTTAAAATCTCAGTAGTAGTCCATGGCGGACATTTTAAAATCTCAGTAGTAGTTCATGGTGGCCATCTTAAAATCTCAGTAGTAGTCCATGGTGGCCATTTTAAAATCTCAGTAGTAGTCCATGGCGGCCATTTTAAAATCTCAGTAGTAGTCCATGGAGGCCATTGCAAAATCTCAGTAGTAGTCCATGGCGGCCATTTCAAAATTTCCGTATTAGTCCATGGTGGCCATTTTAAAATCTCATTAGTAGTCCATGGCGGCCATTTTTAAATTTCAGTAGTAGTCCATAGTGGCCATTTCAAAAATTTCAGTAGTAGTCCATGGTGGCCATTTTAAAATCTCAGTAGCAGTCATTGGTGTCCATTTTAAAATATCAGTAGTGGTCCATGGTGGCCATTTTAAAATCTCAGTAGTAGTCCATGGCGGCCATTTTAAAATTTCAGTAGTAGTCCATGGTGGCCATTTTAAAATCTCAGTAATAGTTCATGGTGGCCATTTTAAAATCTCAGTAGTAGTCCATGGCGGCCATTTTAAAATTTCAGTAGTAGTCCATGGCGGCCATTTCAAAATTTCAGTAGTAGTCCATGGTGGCCATTTTAAAATCTCAGTAGCAGTCATTGGTGTCCATTTTAAAATCTCAGTAGTAGTCCATGGAGGCCATTTTAAAATCTCAGTAGTAGTCCATGGCGGCCATTTCAAAATTTCAGTAGTAGTCCATGGTGGCCATTTTAAAATCTCAGTAGCAGTCATTGGTGTCCATTTTAAAATATCAGTAGTGGTCCATGGTGGCCATTTTAAAATCTCATAGTAGCCATGGCGGCCAGTGTCCATGGCGGCCATTTAAAATTTCAGTAGTAGTCCATGGCGGCCATATCTTCAGTAGTAGTCCATGGTGGCCATTTTAAAATCTCAGTAGTAGTCCATGGCGGCCATTTTAAAATCTCAGTAGTAGTCCATGGTGGCCATTTTAAAATCTCAGTAGTAGTCCATGGCGGCCATTTTAAAATCTCAGTAGTAGTCCATGGTGGCCATTTTGAAATCTCAGTAGTAGTCCAGTGGCCAGGTAAACTTGGCATTTTAAACTTCGTAGTAGTCCATGTCGGCCATTTCAAAATCTCAGTAGTAGTCCATGGCGGCCATTTCAAAATCTCAGTAATAGTCCATGATGGCCATTTTCAAATCTCAGTAGTAGTCCATGGTGGCCATTTCAAAATTTCAGTAGTAGTCCATGGTGGCCATTTTAAAATCTCAGTAGTAGTCCATGGTGGCCATATTAAAATCTGAGTAGTAGTCCATGGTGGCCATTTTAAAATCTCAGTAGTAGTCCATGGCGGCCATTTTAAAATCTCAGTAGTAGTCCATGGCGGCCATTTTTAAATTTCAGTAGTAGTCCATGGTGGCCATTTTAAAATCTCAATAGTAGTCCATGGCGGCCATTTTGAAATCTCAGTAGTAGTCCATGGTGGCCATTTTAAAATCTCAGTAGTAGTTCATGGCGGCCATTTTGGAAATCTCAGTAGTAGTCCATGGTGGCCATTTTAAAATCTCAGTAGTAGTCCATGGCGGCCATTTTGAAATCTCAGTAGTAGTCCATGGTGGCCATTTTAAAATCTCAGTAGTAGTCCATGGTGGCCATTTTGAAATCTCAGTAGTAGTCCATGGTCCATTTTAAAATCTCATGTAGTTAGGGTTTTCATATGCCATGGTTTTTTCTCAGTAGTGTCCTATGTGGCCATGCCATTCAGTATTCCATGGCGGACACTTTGAAATCCCAGATGTCCGACGTGAAGGGTTGTAGAAAAGTAAGCCATTCTCAGAGAATGGCACAGACGCACGATTTTGGTTGATACACGGGCTTCGGGGGGCAACGTGTATGGGTCCGGTTCTCTGAATACGTTTGGGAAATATACCCTGAATCATATACAAATGGAAGCGTCATGGGGGCCGTTTCACTAAAGTTCGTACGACTAAAATGTTCGTAAGTGCAAATTTAGGATCGTCTGGAAATGTCAATTGATGAATTTCAATTTATTGAACATATATATGCAGCCTATGCTCAATAAATGTAAATCCAACAATTGTTTACAAGAAATATTTTAATGTGAAATGTACAGACTATCAAAATTGTGCACTTACGAACATTTTAGTCGTACTAAGTTTAGTGAAACGGGCCCCTGGTGCCAGATGCCGAAGTATTTTATGTCATAATTATTAGATACTAAGTCGTAATTAGGATATATTAACTCCTAAGTATCTCCTAATTATGAGTTACTATCTCCTATCTAGGACTTACTATATCCTGACTTAGGATCTCCTAATTAGGAGTAAGTAACTCCTACATTTAATTAGGAGATACAAACTATTTCAGCATCGGCACGAAGACTTCCAAATACAGGGTACATGTATCAATGTAAAATCGATTAAACAAAACCACGAATGTTATATTCATTGTATATCCTGATTACGTGTATGTCTGTGTTGATCGCTGGACGGATTATATAGCTAAAGTACAGAAACCTGGGGCCCGTTTAACTAGTTCGACTAAACTTCGTACAACTAAAATGTTTGTAAGTTCAATTTTAGGATAGTCTGTAAATTTCAATTGTTTGCAAGAAAATATTTTTAATGTGAAATTTACAGACTATCATAATTTTGCACTTACGAACATTTCAGTCTTACGAAGTTTAGTGGAACGGCCCCCTGTACCGACAATGTGTAATGCGGATGGCGGAATGGCTGTTGTATTGTGTACCGCAGACCGCTATATCAACTGGTCAGTTTAACTCATGTATTGGAAACATTTAATATTTTGGAGATGAATTAACAGTATCTATATTTGACAGAGACACTGATGAATTGATGAGTACAAAGGCGTTTGACTACCTTATACAGTGGAATTAGTTATATACTATGTTGCAGATATCAAGCTAGTTCTCTGACGGTAAACACCAGCAACTTCGATGCACGAAGGTTGAAGACTGGCTATATTCACAACAGCGCGTACGACATAATCCCTTAATCCAGTCATCTTCCCGGGTTTCTGATTTCTTTCCACTGAAACGGTTCTTCATTGCCATGATTTTTCCGCCAACTACAAACAAATATGGTTTCCGATTTACGGAATCACTCGAGTGATCCCGAGTTGGGTACTCGTTATTACTCGGGCACGCACCTGATGCCTGTGAGCCAGTGCTCGGAATATCGCCGAGATATTGTGTAATCCGCGGTCTCCCAATCGTGGATCTCCTAGTCAAACAATAGCGGCACGGTCTCCACTAAATAGATGGACAGAGCGGAATATAGTGATTGTTACAGTTAACCCTTTCAATCCTAAGTAACTGGAATGGATTGTCATATAATAATTATGCTAATTTTCCAACCAATCCAATCGTCACAACATGATTTTCAGATTAGTCCATACATGAAAAGGGGGTGTTTATGTTCTAAAAAAAAAATGAAAATTGCTTGCAAAAAGTGCAGATCCTGATGAGACGGCTCATCTGGATCTGCACTGTTTGCATAAACCGCTATAGCGTATAGTGTATAAGTGTGTCACTATTCCACAAGTTCTAAAAAGTACGAGTGCCCGCTATACAGATATAATCATTTAGTAATACTTAGTTTACTGATAGTGACGCGCGGTGGTATTCAAATGAGGCATTATATTTTTTAATTATTTATACTAATTAAATGCGTCACCTGAAAAAAATATTGTTGACAGATTATAAAGTATGTATGATAATGGCACATCAAAACATAAATACAGATAATAAATAGTAGTGCCCGGCAACATTTTAAGGAAAGGCGGTTATCGCCCCTGATATCAGTGTGGAAATTTACGTCTGATATGAAATGCATAATAATGTCAATCGATACGTGGGGTAATGGTGAATGAATGTTTAGTTTGCCAGAAATCACAGCGGATATACTCCCACCCGCAGCATGTCGGCCATTTACGAGTCGTCTGTTCTGTTAATAAATAAAAGTCGCGGCCATTACTTCCAAACTGTATTCCTGTTGTTATTGATACTATGCAATAGATAGTGTTCGCTAACCTATTGGTGTGAACGTGTGTGCATATCAATCATGTCTCACTCATAGGCATGTGATTATCCTCATCCTGTGTAATATATCAACATCCGTAGTCGAGGTGAACGTCATCCGTGGCAGATAGATTGGTGCCCCAAAACATCACACTCCACTGTCGTATAGCCACAGGCTATAATGCGTTTCAGCAAGTCATCTTATAATAAAATGATCGACATGTGTATCCCTTGTCTGGAACGATGATTATGAATCGAGTACTATTCATACTGCTTGTGTTTGTTTTGCATTATACTATGCCGTATTACATGTATCAGATGAGACTTCGTTCAACTCGTTCTGGTGTGCAATAATATTATGTATGCCTTTACGGTACACAGAAGAGAAAAGAAAATACGTATAAACATGTACATGTATGTAACATTAAACTCATGTTTTTGGACCGCTAGAATGCTAGATAGATACATGGATTAATTGTGTTTAACGGGCTGTCAGCAGATATAGTAATTTTAGGCACCGATAAACTGGGGTAAATCCCGTATTTCATCTGTAAGGTGGGATCCCAGACTCGGAGCTGAATATTTGCATCAAGAACATATATATCTGTAGACTAATATAGGAATGAATGGCCTTTTTGTGGAATTTATCGGGGTATAAACTTGGAAAAGTCGCGGGAATACTGGACGAGGCCTTAAAAAATTACTATTTTCCGAGAAAAAAAAAATGTTTTTTTTTTTCCGAAAATTGTAATTTTTTATCGCTTTGTCCAGTATTCCCGCGACTTTTCCAAGTTTATACCCCGATAAATTCCACAAAAAGGCCATTCATTCCTATAATGTATTATAATATATCAAATACATTGAATAAGATACATTGAAGGTGTGCATACATGCATATAAATTTTCAATGTACCGTACGTGTATATAAATATATATACGGTAAAAGGAAGAAACTTCTGAAATATTATACACAGTTGTTCAGCCATATTGGTGGCCACATTGAATTGCATGGATCTTCATACTGTATTGCAATAAATTATCAAATTTATAGTTAATGTTAATTAATCCAGAAGAAAGACAGATGCTAAAGTAATTGTTTGTCGAGCCCATCATGGAAAAAGAGTCATAGTGATCATTATGACATGTGTACGTCCGTCCGTGGGAGAGTCCGTCCGAAATGTACATCACTTATACCTCTCGAAACAGAATCAGATTGCGTTATATCTTTTTCAACAACATTTCTTTCTTTTTTTAAATAACATATACGTCGATCTGCAACCCCAAGTCGCATCGACTTGAAACATTAAGTTTGTTTTGTTCCCATGCATACGATAATTCTGTAGAACATCCATTTGGCCTTCCTACACAATGTCAAGGTCAACTTACATTGCGTTAACGGTTTACGACTTCTGCATTAAACGTTTTAAGTACCGTACGATCACTAAACATTGGCTATCACTACACCCTCAGACTAGGCGGGCTCAATACGCAGGCTGCGGCTTTCTGTTATACATATTTGACAACGTTTTCAAGTTTTAGCGGCCATCTTGGATGCCATATTATTTAAAATATAAACTTATTGAAGCTTTAATAATATTAAATGTAACTGCAAGACAATTCAAAATCAATTCATATGTGTTGTGAAGAAAATATAACTTTTACTTATTTTGTTGGCAATCTTGGCAGCCATCTTGAATATTTGAAAGGTTAAGCGACTCATAATGATTGGAAAGGTTAATATATGCATTGTTCAGTGATATGCTGCCACCCTATGTGTTATGTGTCTAATAAATTTATGGCAGCCATCTTGGACGCCATCTTGAATTCTGGATTAAGCTCATGGGGAGTTTTGATGTTTCTCCCAATGATATTCTGGACCTATACTGAAAAATTCAGCTTTGGCTTATTTTTCCCGGTCTTTGGCAATTTTATGTCTAATATTATTTGCTTGAAAGTTTGTTTGTTTGTTTGTTTATTGGTGTTTAACGGCCTATCAACAGCTAAGGTCATGTAAGGCCAGGTCCATACCACACCAAAGTCATTTGGCCCCATCCCCTAAAATAGGATTACGAATTATCATAAAACTCACATAGGGGTATACCAGATACATACAAAATGGCAATGACGTATGCAAGGGCCAAAACAGGTTTCCAGTCAGGATTTCGGTAAGGATGAACCCCGATCGTTAAAATACCCATCGCATTCACCCACCTGCCACCCATTTGCCTGCAAGTAATAGGAATTAGGAACAAGAAAGCCAAAGACGTACATGTACCTGAGGGCCAAACCAGGAGGCCGTTTCACTAAACTTCTTGCGACAAAAATGTTCGTAAGCGCAAATTTAGAATCGTCTGCAAATTTCAATTGATGGATTTACATTTATTGAGCATAGGCTGCATATGCAGCCTATGCTCAATAAATGTAAATCCAATAATTATTTACAAGAAAACATTGTTAATGTGAAATTTACAGACGATCATAATTTTGCACATACGAACATTTTAGTCGTACGATGTTTAGTGAAACGGGCCCCAGGTCTCCAGTCGGGATTCCAGTAATGATGAATACCGATCGTTAAATTACCCATCGCATGCTCACATCCCCCACCCTCCTCCAGCCAAAAATAAAATAAGATCACTTGATGATATCAGTCACACTTTATTTTTAAGTTATATATATTATATAAAGATGTCGGTAACTAAAATAGAAACACTTTCAAATTAACCCACAAAGGCCATGAGCCCCACATTTTTAAATTTCACATATGTAGCCATGCCTGGAGAAATGGGACTTATGCGGTCTGTGACCAGTGTAGCTCCTGATCAAATAGCACCCTGCCGTAGCCTGATGACGATCTATATTGCTTGTTAGAAGCATGACCAGTGTTTTATTAACGGAATGGCGAACAGTGCAGATCCTGATCAGACTGTGCAGATGCACAGTCTGATCTGGATCTACACTGGTCGCAAAACCCATCAGCCCCATTTCTCCAGTCACAGCCACATATGATACACGCTATGTGACTTTGTATGTAAGAACATGCGCGATTTTTCATGAAATCCATTTTAACAGAAACTGTGATATTTTCTGTAAATGACGTCGAAAGATCAGAAGATTTTCATAGCAAATGCGGAATTTGCAATGAAATCTTTGTCAAATTTTGACGTCATTTACGGAAAATATCGTAAATTTTGTAACTATTTTTCATAAGATATTGCACTGTCCTGTTCTCAGCTTTCTTAGGTACAAAATATACTTAGGTACAAATATATTCACAACAACTGTCATATTTTCTGCAAATGACATCGAAAGATGACGAAATTTGTCAATTTTTGACGGCATTTACGGAAAATATTGTAAACTGTGTTTGTTTGTTTATTGGTGTTTAACGGCCTATCAACAGCTAAGGTCATGTAAGGCCGGGCAAACGGGTTGGATCCCATTTTAACCTGCTGCATTACGGGGGAAATCCCAAAATCAGAACGGAATATTTACATCGAGAACAAATATATTCAGCCCTGAAATTAGAATAACCCAACCTGGTGACAGGTCCATACCACACCACTTGGCCCCTTCCCCTAAATGTAAACTTTGTAAACATTTTTCACGAGATACTGGAAAAGTCGCGGGAATACTGGACGAGGCCTTCCGGCCTTCGTCCAGTATTCCCGCGACTTTTCCAAGTTTATCTATCTATCGCACATGTTCTTAGGTACAAAATCACATGGCTCATCCCATATGTAAGCTGATTCAAATGATGGATAACAAGAAATGGCATCGTTAAACGAAGCTTATCCACTCGCTGGCAACCGCGATAATAATAATAAAAAGTCCTGTGACCTTGACCTCGGACGGTCGAACGTGGCAGTCTTGATAATAAAAAAAAGAAAAAAAACTTAACATTTTAGCCTTACAAATTTGCATTACAAACAAGGTGACCATAAGTCATCAGTGACAATGTTTGTTTGTTTGTTTATTGGTGTTTAATGGCCTATCAACAGCTAAGGTCATGTAAGGCCGGGCAAACGGGTTCGATCCCATTTTAACCTGCTGCATTGGGGGGAAAATCCCAAAATCGGAACAGAATATTAACATCGAGAAACAATATATTCAGCCCTGAAATTAGAATAACCTGACCTGGTGCCAGGTCCATACCACACCAAAGTCACTTGACCCCTTCCCCTAGGATTACGAATAATCATAATACTCACATAAGGGGTATAACCAGATTCAACTGTCACATACAAAATACCAAAGACGTATATGAGGGCCAAACCAGGTCTCCAGTCGGAATTTCGGTAAGGATGAACCCCGATCGTTGAATTACCCGTCCCGTGCTCCCTACCAACCACCCACCGTCAGTGACAATGACCTTGGGCGGTCGGACGTGGGTCTTATGCAAAACAAAAGCAGTATCCATAGACACACATTGTGACCAAATAGTATCAAAATTGGTGGAGCGGTTCACGAGTTATTGAAAAATGAAAGGTGTTACTAACGTACGTACATGGACTAACGCTATATCCCCTCTTGCCTATCGATGAGGGGATAATCAATGTAAGTATACAGGGGGTGAGAGATTTATCCCTGAAACATCTATATTTGGTAAAAATCGGGTCACGTGATGACAAAAGGGAACATATGATGGTGTGCAAGTTGGTGGCTAAACCCTTACAATGCTGAATTAAATTTTGTCGTCTGCTGGTTAATTTTTATATTCCATTTTTTCTCATCAAAAACATGCTTTGACACCACATTAGAATCATTTCCGTTGGAAATGATTCTAAAATGCTGTCAAACCATGTTTTATTGAGAGAAAACACAAACTATGAAATGACTATGAAACAACAGCAGACGACCATTTTTGGTTCCCGCATTCTAAGGTTAATGATACTGAATCTCAGTGAAGTAAGTGATGAAATATGTGGTTTAGAAATGAATGAATTTTATTTTTGATTTATTGGTGTTTAACGACCTATAAACAGCTAAGGTCATTTAAGGCCGGGCAATGGGTCGATCGCACATTTAACCTGCTGCATTGGGGAGGGGTAGCATGGAAATGAAGCAGTTGATTGATTGATTAATTGATTGATTTTCTTCTGTTCATTTATTTAATCAATGGTGTTTAACGGTCTGTCAACAGCAACAGCTTTGGTCATTTTAGGCCGGGTCAGTGTGGTCTTATATAATTCCCTTGTACGGATGTGTGTGTGGGAGACGGAGAGGAATCCCAAAATCGGAACAGAATATTTACACAAAACAATATATATTCAGCTCCGACATTAGTAGGTCCTTGCCACACCAGAGACACTAAGCACCACTCCCTGAAAGTAATAGGATTACTACTAATCTTACTACTTTTATATCGGGTATAACAGGATTCAACTCTCAATATATTGGGATATTTGGATTCCGGTAAGGATGAGCCCAATCGTTAACTCTTTCAACACCACAGGCCTGTATAGTCGTATTGGCAAAAAGTGCAGATCCAGATGAGCCGGCTCGTGACGAGCCGTCTCATCAGGATCTGCACTTTTTGCAAGTAATTTTCTTATGTTCTTATGTTCGAGAAGAAAAACACCCACTTTTCATAAATGGACGAGTCTGAAAATCATGTGACGATTGGATTGGTAGGAATTAACATATCAAAGTCCATTCCAGTTACTTAGGAATGAAAGGGTTAAAATAATAGTTCAACAGTTAGTTGGTGGTAATAATGGAGGTACTAGCAGAGCCAGGGCGAGATAATACATGTAGATGAAAGGGTAATAGAAAATACACACAAATATTAATACTAAATATTTCGTAGAAATAATCGCAAAATATATATGTCACATGCAGTTATGTCATTTTCTGATGCACCAGCGAAATGTAAACCCATTTATTTTTTGCTCTAGTTTCTCCACCAATGAAAGCACAGAATTTCATCTCAATTAATCGCATATTGCGACACTTTCGTCAACATCTTTTTAACAAGGGTTATCACTAAGCTGGCAGCCTTGATAACAATAAAAATACAAAAACATTTTTGACCTACAAACAAGGTGATTTGATTTGATTTATTGGTGTATAACGGCATATCAACAGCTGAGGTCATTAAAGGCCAAGCCAACGGATTCAATCCCGCATTTAAAAGGTGTATTAGGGTGAAAATCCCAAAATCAGAACAGACCATTTACATCGAAATAAATACATGTTCAACCCTGAAATTAGAATAGCCTGGACCTGGTGCCAGGTCCATACCACACCAAAGTCACTTGGCCCCTTCCCCTGAAATTAGAATAGCCTTAACCTGGTGCCAGGTTCATACCACACCAAAGTCACTTGGCCCCTTCCCCTGAAATTAGAATAGCCTTAACCTGGTGCCAGGTCCATACCACACCAAAGTCACTTGGCCCCTTCCCCTGAAATTAGAATAGCCTTAACCTGGTGCCAGGTCCATACCACACCAAAGTCACTTGGCCCCTTCCCCTGAAATTAGAATAACCCGACATGGTGCCTGGGGCCCGTTTCACTAAACTTTATGCAACTAAGATGTTCGTAAGTGCAAAAGTCTGTTCAGTTCACACTAACAATGTTATCTTGTAAACAATTGATTGATTTTCATATGCAGCCTATGCTGAATAAATGAAAATCCATCAATTGAAATTTCCAGACGATCTTAAATTTGCAATTACGAATATTTTAGTCGTACAAAGATTAGTGAAATGGCTCCCAGGAGCATACCACACCAAAGTCACTTGTGAAATCATCCAAAGTTTAACCTTGTTATTCAGCACTGTGTCCAGGGGCCGTTTCACTAAACTTTGTAAGACTAAAATGTTCGTAAGTGCAAATTTAGGATCATCTGGAAATTTCCATTGATGGCTTTACATTTATTGAGCATAGGCTGCATATGCAGCCTATGCTCAATAAATGTAAATCCAATAATTGTTTACAAGAAAACATTGTTAATGTGAAATTTACAGACTATCATAATTTTGCACTTACAAACATTTTAGTCCTACGAAGTTTAGTGAAACCGGGCCCCAGGATTGGGGTGGATGGTGGTGATTACAAATGACTGGTACACTACATGTACAACAAGAGTGTCAAATGCCTGTCACATCTACAGGCACTTTGTGGCATGAACGACAAAAGCCTCTTTAAATCATACTCAATTTTGCGTCGATATTAAATATCAACAAGGTACGATACTCGCCATCTTTTCAACCAAAGGAAGTGAATTAGTTACCTTGGGCCCGGCTAATTCAGTAATTGTAACGTGCGTGAACGCCGGGACCCGGTAGTTTGAAGATATTTAATATCGGAGTAAAATTGGGTATGACATTAAAGAGACTTTTGTCGTTCATGCCACAAAGTGCCTCTGGTCACGGCAGGGTCGGCACACAAGGGGAGATAACTGATAGGAAAATTTGAAAACTTGAAATACAACATGTAAGTGTATGAAAACGTCAGAATGGGTCTCATTCTCTCCATGGATCAAATGTTGCTCCGACTAGAGGAATGGGGCTTATGGGGTTTGTGACCAGCGTCGCTCCAGATCAAATAGCACACTGCTGTAGGCACAGGTTGAAGTAACGGACCGAGGTCTATAAATACATTAAATATGCCCAAAAGTATCAATAAATGAAGAAAATAAATTTACTCCCTCCTCGGTCCGTTACTTCAACCTGTGGCTGTAGGCTGATGGCTATCAATATTGCTTGTGAGAAGCATGACGGATGCTTCATTGATGGAATGGCGAACAGTGCAGATCCTGATCAGACTGTGCGAATGCACAGGCTGATCTGGATCTACACTGGTCGCAAACCCGTAAGCCCCATTTCTCCCGGTCAAAATAAGAAACAATGGTCAACCCAATTCTATTTTGCATTGTCTGTTCAAACACCTCTACTGGCAAGCAAGGGTGAAAAGTATATAAATAATTGCCCATGCCAAATTTCTAGTTTTCCATTATCTATAGTTAACCCTTAGTCCGCTACTCACAACAATTGTCGTCTGCTGTTGCTTTTATATCTTGCCTTATTTCTCAATAAAAACATGTTTTGACAGCACTTCCGAATCATTTCCAATGGAAATGATTCTGAATTGCTGTCAAAGCGTGTTGTAAATTATTCTAAAGTGCTGTCAAAGATTGTTTTTGATGATAAAAATGTTAAATAGAAAATAAACAGCACAGGACAAAAAAAATAAGACAGCGGTCTAAGGGTTAATACTCAAAATAAGAGGCACATAGTCTACCTGTAGTTTTCTAAATCGCACAGCTTCAAATCCCAAACGTTTTTGTTTTTCATAATCAAAATCGAAAACCTAGCTACTCAATGCCGGTCAGTGCAATTTTACACCCATATACTTGTACAACAGTCACAGAAAAAGAAAAGATATGTATACAAAATATAATATACAAGGTGCATGATCACGTGGTTACAACAACAACAACAATGGCTGAAATTGTTGAAAGCTTGCCCACTCCAAAGTAAGTATTATTTGATATTTTCCTTAATATGCAACGGATTTTGATCAAATATGGTGCAGCAAACGCGTCTTCATGAGCTGCATTTGGTGGTCCTGGGAGTTTGGCACAGACTTATGTTGTTTTTGCGAGGAATCGATTCTTCGCAAAAACGACAGAAGTTAGGGCCAAAGTACAGAGACACCAAATGCAGCTTAAGCCGCGTTTGATGCGCCATATTTCATCAAAATCTGTTACGTAATAGACAAAATAAAAGAATACGCACTTTGAATCAAACGGCTTCTGGAAGTTCCAGTATGTGTTGTTGTTGTTGTAACCACGTGATCATACACCTTGATATAGTCAACAGGAAAATGTTCGGTAACAAACAATATATATATCCAAGAAATCCATTAATATGGAGAATGTAACAACGCAATCGCCGGCGAGTGTCTCACCCACGAGGGTCGACGTCACCAAGGTGACGGTCAAGGTCACGTGAATGACACTGGTCTGATGGATCAGGAGTTATTCAACATTTGGAAGTGTGTCAAAAATTGTTGACGCCGATAACTACAACGGAATAGTGACCGCTACGTGGTAAAATTTCCACTAACATGGGTGAGAACAACTCTTTGCATGCTGGGAAATTTGTGGGCTATAAATAGTTCAAAAATAGCAGACAAGAATTCATTGTATTTTCTTTTATTTCTCCCTATAAATATCATGAATATGTCTTGGAATTTCATTAGAATTGCGTCCTCTGGACGCAATTCTAATGAAATTCCCAGACATATTTACAGAGAGAAATAAAAATTTGTTTGGCGGATATTTTCGCCGCTAGCATGCAAAGAGTTAGATGCTATGTAAGAAATAATATACATGCCATAACTTCAGTCGGAGAGAAAAAAACAGGGCTCTTGTAAAATGTTCTCCAAACTACCACAGTAGACTCCCTTCAGCTACATGTATAATATTGTGATAAAAAGTATGTCTATCATCAAATCGTCAAATACCTAACTGTAACATTTTATCCAAGTACATTGTAATAGATTACTAAGGTAAAGCCAGTGTGCTGATTGATTGATTGACTCATCGATGGCCTGTTGAACAACGTGCATTGGAACCTCTCTTAACTGGACACCATGGGAGGTCCCCAGGGTGTCCAGTTTAGAGTTTGTTTATTTATTTGTTTATTGGTGTTTAACGGCCTATGAACAGCTAAGGTCATTTAAGGCCGGGTCAACGTGTTCGATCTCGTATTCAACCTGCTGAATTGTTCCATTGTAAATCAGCCCTTCCAAGGCGTGTTTGAATGTTTTGCAATCATAAACAGAAATCATCATTACTGGTAAATGCCTCCAATCACTAAGCGAAACTCGATGTAAATAGAACATATTTAACCCTTAAAATGATGAATTAAAGTTTGTCGTCTGCTGTTGTTTTCTTTATTTTCCATTTTTTCTTGATAAAATCATGGTTCGACAGCGCTTTTGAATCATTTCCAATGGAAATGATTCAAAAGTGCTGGCAAACCATGTTTGTTTTTAGAACGAAGATGAACATGAAACAACAGCAGACGACATTTTCATTTCCCGCCTTTTAAGGGTTAATACGAAAATAGGCCACAGTTGCAAGTCGTTGGAACACTATTTAAAGAACTGCAGTCCCGATGGGAAGGTAACTGATGGCTATAACATTCGGACATGAAAGAAATATATTTAAAGTAGAAATTATGTTTGTAAAACATGAATATGCCCCAGTGGCATACTGGACTATATTAAACTGGAGAAACTCTTTTTGACATAAATGTACACAGAAGGACATACGTATGTACGGATGGATGCACAGACGGCTGTTTGTATGTTTGTTGGGGTTTAAAGGTATATCAACAGCTATGGTCATTTAAGGCCGGGTCAATGGGTTTAGTACAACTCCCATATATTACCTGTACAAATGGGGGGAAAATCCCAAAATCACAATTGAATATTTACAATAAACCAGATGGCCGCGGCCCGCATGTCGAGCCCGCCGAGGCATTTTTAAAAACTTTAACACAGATTTCGGACGGACGGACGGACACATCAAAGGACGCACCGACGGACGGACGGACGAACGGACGGAGACGGACGGACGGACGGACGGACGGACGGACGGACGGACGTTCTTACATTAGGGTACTTATGTGGCTTATCACATGTTAAATATTAGCCACATAAAACGATTTTTAGCCACATAAAACGATTTTTTAGGTGGCTAATTATAACCAACCCTATCCTTTAACAAGTCCATAACCCTGTGGGGCTAGCCACATAAGTACCCTAATGTGTGCCCGGACGGACGGACGGACGGACGGACGGACGTACTGACGAGACGTACATTGTGAGGTTACTAACCCTAACCCATCCTAAATCAAACCCCGTAAACATCAATCGCACAGAATAAAACAACCCCACAAGACAAAATAACCCCACAAGAGCAATTTATAACGGGGTTAAAACAGAATAAGCATCTCTTAACAAGTCCATCACTGTGTGGTTAACCTCACAATGTAGCTCTCGTCTGTACGGACGGACGGACGGACGGACGGACATATGAGACGTACATTGTGGGGTTCCGAACCCTAATCTATCCTAAATCAAACCCCATAAAGATCAAACAGAAAAAACAACCCCATAAGACAAAATAACCCCACAAGAGCAATTTATAATGGGGTTAAAACGGAATAAGCATCTCTTAACAAGTCCATCACTGTGTGGTTAACCTCACAATGTAGCTCTCGTTTGTACGGACGGACGGACGGACGGACGCATGGACACCCGGACACCCGGACGTCATTGTGATCACTGTCTCGCTTTACGCAAGCAGGCTCGTCAAAAAACTATATATTCAGCCGTGAAATAAGAATAATCCAGACGGCCGAACGGATGTACATGCAAAACCTCAAGAGCAATGCAATATGTCCCCCTTGCAATCGCATAGGGCATAAAATGTACACTAACAGCTGATAACTGACATGAAACGTGTTAATGTACACAGGTCACACTACTTAACCCTTTCAACCCTAAGGAACTGGAATGGACTGTGATATGCTAATGTTCCGACCAATCCAATGGTCACAAAATGATTTTCAGATTCGTCCATTTATGAAAAGGGGGTGTTTTTGTTCGAAGAAATATTAAAATTACTTTCAAAAAGTGCAGATCCTGATGAGACGGCTCGTTACGAGCCGGCTCATCTGGATCTGCACTTTTTGCATAAACCGCTATAGCGGGATTTCGGGTTCAAAGGGTTAATGTTAACATGTTCATTAATATGTAATAATATACAAATGTTTTCGATGTTAATAATAATATTTACAATAAGTTAGATAATGGATTTAGTTCAGGTTCACAACATAAATATGCAATAATAGAATAAAATGAAATCATATGAAAAGGGCGAGGGTATAATAAAAGCTGGCTTTTCTTTTACTTCTCATGATTGCAGTAGCTGATTTAACAACAAGAAACGAGGCAAAGCCACGAAGGCCAGGTTTTTTCCAAGCATAGACACTTGGATAACATAATTATACCCACTTTTTGTAGACTAGATGGCCGTGGCCTGCATGTCGCGCCTTGGGGCGAGGCATGGACACTAAAAAAATAGATATAGTAGATGGAAAAACTTTAACCAAAAAACTTTAACCGGACACACGGACGAACGGACGGACGTATGCCAAAATGCCGACGATATCGCGCTTTCCGCAAGCAGGTGTGACAATGATGATAAACACCCATGTGAAGTATCAAGGTATTGGGTGAAGCAGTTGCAGAGATATAGTACACAAAAAAACTTTAACAAAAAATTCAAAGTGTAATTTGACCTTGACATTGGGCACAGGATCGCGCTTTCCCGCAAGCAGGTGCGACAATGATGATAAGACACATGTGAAGTATCAAGGTATTTGGGTGTAAGCAGTTGCAGAGATATAGTACACGAAAAAAACTTTAAACAAAAAAATTCAAAGAGTAATTTGAACCTTGACATTGGGCACAGGATCGCTGCTTTCCGCAAGCAGGTGGCGACAATGATGATAAACACCCATGTGAAGTATCAAGGTATTGGTGAAGCAGTTGCAGAGATATAGTACACGAAAAAAACTTTAACAAAAAATTCAAGTTAATGGATTTGAAAAACCTTGACATTGGGCACAGGATCGCGCTTTCCGCAAGCAGGTGCGACAATGATGATAAACACCCATGTGAAGTATCAAGGTATTGGGTGAAGCAGATGCAGAAATATAGTACACGAAAAAACTTTAACAAAAAAATTCAAAGTAGTTTGACCTTGACATTGGGCACAGGGGCCGCACGGTTGGGGGTTAGAATGAAAATATGGATGATGATAAACACCCATGTGAAGTTTCAAGGTAATGGGCGAAGCAGTTGCAGAGATATAGTATAACGAAAAAGTTTTAACCAAAAAACTTTAACCAGACGTACGTTAAAAAGTTAACGTTGAAAATGGCTAAGTCAATTACGTAGAAATAATAGGTGAAGGTAAAAAAAAAAAAAAATGGTCACATGTTGGATAGTTGTATGTGGTAGGCACCCCTTGGTTATGAAGCTGTGAAAGTTTGGTGGTCCTAGGTGGTACAGTACCAAATAAATGGACTTAAACACGAAAACTTAACATTGTAAACGCGAAAACTTAACATTGAAAATGGCTAAGTCGACTACGCGGAAAAAATGGGTGAAGTTAAAAAAAAAAGTAACATGTTGGATAGTGATATGTGGTGGGCACCTCTTGATTATGAAGCTGTGAAAGTTTGGTGGTCCTAGTGGTACAGTACCAAAGAAATGGACTTAAACACGAAAACAATTAACATTGTAAACGCGAAAACTTAACATTGAAAATGGCTAAGTCGACTACGCGGAAAAAATGGGTCAAGATAAAAAAAAAGTAACATGTTGGATAGTGATATGTGGTGGGCACCCCTTGATTATGAAGCTGTGAAAGTTTGGTGGTCCTAGGTGGTACAGTAACAAAGAAATGGACTCAAACACGAAAACTTAACATTGATTGTGGACGCCGCCCGCCCGCCGCCCGGCTTTCGCCAATCCAATAGCCTGGATTTTTTTTCAAAAAACCTGGCTAAAAATTGCTAAGCATACTTATCTAGCTAAGTGTACGTTGAGGGAGCAATAATTTTTTACGAAATTCATTATTTCATATAGAACTAACGACTGAATATATTTGATGATTAAAAGTATGCAGAGTTATTATACTGAATTTATTACATTATCACAGCCAAAATGGCTGTGATAATGTAATAAATTCAGTATAATACAAATAAATAAATTTATCCTTAAATTGAAAATTTCTCCCTCAAAGTGTAATTAGCAAGATAAGTATACCTGTACTTTAAAATTTTGGTGAAATAGGCTACAGATCCCGATCATCCTGTTCTAAGTGCAGTCTTGATTGTCAATTCACATTGTCAGGCTGCATAGAAATTTGATGGATTGATTGATTTATTGATTGATTGACTGATAAAATAGGATTTTACGCCCATTCAAGAATGAGATATGCATGTAACTGGCGCCGGTTTCACTAACTTAGTAAAAACATTAATTAAATCAGTTTCATGAAATTGTTTCTCACATTAACATGGTTCACAAACGTTACACTTTTACACCTAAATATACAAGTTGTTAACCCTTTCAACACCACAGACATGTATAGTGGTATTAGAAAAAAGCTGTCTCATCAGAATCTGCACTTTTACAAGTAATTGTCATAATTTTGAGAACAAAAACATCCCATTTCCAAACTAGCAAGATGCCACCAGTGATTTTATGTTCATACCGAGGCCCCTGACTTCTGTAATAACCATAAATGCAAATTTGGCTATCTTCGACGAGCTTTAGTGGCGAAGACTACTGTCTGTTTCACGAAAGCTGCCCAAATTTTACAGCTATATAGACAATTCAAAAACAAGATTTCTTTTGATAATATTAAATTAAAGGAAAAATTAAGAATGAGCCTTCTTTTTATTTCGTGAAATTTGGTCAAATATTGATTTTATTGCGAAAACAAAATTTCCCCATGTTAAATCCCCAAAGACATCTTCACGGAGTGAAGATGTCTATGGGGATTTAACATGGGGAATTTTTTTTGAATTTTAGAAATACTGGACCGATTTTTAAAATTTAACTTTTGTTTTCTTAGTTAGATCATATCCAAGCTATCTAGTTAGGTTTCGGAGTCAATTTCCAAATTATTTCGTTTTTTGACTAATCCCACACTCCTTTACCTCTTTTTCCCCATGTTAAATTCCCATAGACAAATCAATTTTTCGTAATAAAACCAATATTTGACCGAATTTCACGAAATAAAAAGAAGCCTCATTCTTAAATTTTCCTTTAATTTAATATTATCGAAAATAATATTGTTTTTGAATCGTCTATATAGCCGTAAAATTTGGGCAGCTTTCGTGAAACAGACAGTATGTGTATCATAGACACCTGAACAGCATTGTCACGGTGCATGATCACGTGGTACTAACAACAACAACAAGTACTGAAACTTCTAGAATCCATCCGATTCAAAGTACGTATTCTTTTATATTGTCCTTATTACGTAACAAATTTTTATGAAACATGGCGCATCAAATGCGTCTTGTTAAGCTGCATTTGCTGGTCTCTGTACTTTGACCCAAACTTCTGTCGTTTTTGCGAAGAATCGATTTCCGTGTCATAGACATTCAAATCGATTCTTCGCAAAAACGACATAAGTCTGTGCCGAACTCCCTGGACGACCAAATGCAGCTCATGAAGACGCGTTTGCTGTTACATATTTCATCAAAATCCGTTTCATATTAAGGAAAATATCCAATAATACTTACTTTGGAGTGGGCAAGCTTTCAACACTTTCAGCCATTGTTGTTGTTGTTATAACCACGTGATCATGCACCTTGATTGTGATACTGTTTACAAATATTTGACATAAAATGTTATGGTAAGGTAACGATTTCTATCATTATAACGGGTTTGAAAAGGGCGAGTGTTTCACCGCGCTGACGACCTTATGCTTTACATTAGAAACTTAGTCATCATTAGGTGGTTTTTTTCTGGCACCTGTGGTTTCATCATTAACCCATTTCATGCTGAGGATACACCATTTTGTTTGTGGAAAATCCTAAATATTATATTTATATGAGCTCAGAAAAATATGTTGTGACCACCATTTGAACCGTCTCAGCGAGACGGTTCAAATGGGTGGTCACAACATATATTTTCATTGAGAAATAACAAAAATAAAAATAAAATATTTAAAAAATTTCATACCCATAAAGGTGTGTTCTGAATGCAATGGGTTAAGTCTGCCAAAACATGTGTCGCTCGTTCCGCTAAACGTTGTAGGACTGTTTGTTAGTGCAATATTGAAAAACATTACCACAGGCAGCCAGAGTTTGAAAATGCTTATTGGATTTCTTTACATTTAACCCTTTCACCCCTATAGTCAGGCGGCATTTGTTAATAAATTGAGGTTACCTTAAATTATGTGCCAAAAGCAATTTTATGGTTGATTCTTATAGTGTATGTATTACTTAAGTGATTTTTGCTTGTTGCCAAGATAGCAGAGTCCTATTTCACCTGGAGAACTGGAGCTTGTGATCCTGTGACTTGTCTCATATGTATTTCTTTCTATGTTACAGGCATCCACGGTGCTCCTGATATATTGAGCTACCGGCAGACGTACACATAGCAGTCATGGAACAGTGCATTATCTGTAATGAGGCCAAAAAGGACCATGTATCACAAATAAGTGCATCGTCGCTAGAAAACATTCAGCATTTCAGCCAAAAGTGGGCTGAAATTGGTAGGAACACAGAAATCTTCAAACGAACCAGCTCTCTCACCTTTTCTGAAACTGCCATTCACCAATACCACAGAAAGTGTTACCAGTCACTATGCCACCACACACATTTAAGGAATGCCCAAAAGAAACACGAAGAACACTTACAATCTACTGCATCTCGCAAAAAGAGAAGCAACACAACTGACGAAGCGTCCACATCTAAATCCCGAAAGCTCTTTGACCAAGAATTATGTGTGTTCTGCCAGCAACGCGACAACACTGACATACACAATGTAACAACTGAAGATATGGGAAAAAAGTTCTTGAGCATTAAGGTGTCAAGCCAAAATGATGACATTCGCGCAAGGTTTGCCTTCATTCATGATCAGAAAGATGCCTTTGCTCAAAATATGAAGTACCACTTAAACTGTCTAAGGAAGGAGACACGCCATAGAGAAAAAGAAGGCAACACTGATGGCAGTGATGAAAGAGACTATATTGCAGGAGCGATTTGTGACATTGAAATAGTTAATATGGTCCGCGTGTTATCAAATGATGGTGTCGACATGAATTCCATGATAGCTATATCTCTCTCCGCAATGAGCACGGTGTCCACACTATCCCTGGCAGAAACTATAAGCCTGACGTCAAGAACATTCTGCTAGAAAATATTCCAGACATTCAAATTTGTAAAGCGTGGTGGCCCCAAACCGAGATTGCGTTGTCACAGAGGACCCACAGATAAGGTCCTCAAAGAGTACTGTGACGAAGCAGAAGTGAATAAAGATATGAACATTTGTGTAAGGCAGCTGCAATCATTCGAAAAGAAATTGAGAACATCAAGGATTGGCAGTTTACAGGAACATTCGATGATTTCGAAACACCAATGAAACTACAGCAGTTAATGAAATGGGTCATTGCGGGACCACGCACACTGCTGGTGGTAAAAAGGGAGGAAGAAGTTGAGAAGTGCTCCCGAAATCTAGCTCAGCATGTTGTATCATCGTTCAGAACAAAGCGACAACTTACTTATGAACCTAAAGCAAACCACACGTTCCAGAAGAACAAGGTAACACCCCTCTCACCGTAGGAATGGCACTTACGTCATATCAGGCGAACAGAGGGAGGTCTGAGGTGGATACTTTTTGAACGATATGCAACTGGCAATATCATATGATGAGTGCAACGTACAACAACTAGAATGGCTCTATTTATTATGGATGACATCAAGGACAATGCACAATCAGTACCATATACCTCCATTCGTAAAAAAAGGAATCCGACCTCTGTATGCAATTGACAACATTCGACTTGGAAGTGATGCTGGTTCATTTCACGTGCAGACCTAATGGTAGCTCAGAAACAGGTGGACACTACATCTGTACTCGGGAAAGATTGAAGCTTGATCTGAATGTGAAAAACAAGTCACTCAAGCGATCACTACAAATGAAGTATCATGAGTGTAATAAACCAGTGAAGCCTAAAGTATCACATACAGGCTACATCCTGGATACCCTCAAGGAGACATTTACATGCAATGAACATGCCACTGATATGTGGTTGCTTGTGGGAAGTCGTGTCGTTGAAGAGATAACAAGTGAGGTGGCGAGACAAGAAGTGACATCAATGCACCTTTAAATCCACTGACTTCAGAAAGCCTTGAACACCGTGAACAAGACGACGCATTGGATGTATCCTCTTCAGTGGAAATCACACACAACGAACCAGATGCAGATGGCATCACTCTTGAGAAACCACCTCCACACGAACTCACGAAGGAAACCTTCCTCGGATATAACGACAGAAGAAAACTCCTCAGATGAGGAATACATACCAGAAAAAATTCCAAGTGAAAAATCCCCCGCAAACAGTAGCTCATTAGATCCGGCACATCACATAGCAGTCAAACAAGCTCCAACATGGTCCACGTTCAATTCACTGACTGGCGATCCCACTACCAATATGGAATGTCGGGATGGCAGCTCCACTTTACAGACGTAGTCCCACAGAATGGCCTGTATTGCTCACGATACTAATGCAGGCACAGCATATCAACTGTATCACTGTCGGGGATGGATCTAAGCCAATCGTGACCTTGGATGGAGATTTGTATGATCGCGCTGTGAAGCTCAAGGACTACAAAGATAACTGGTGCATCAAACTTGGAGCCCTGCATATCACGATGGCAGCTCTCAAGTGCTTGGGAAAGTACATTGAAGGAAGCGGCTTAGACTCAGCATGGAAACTGCAGGTGTTTATGGATCATCAACGGTACAACAAATTTTAGATGGTCGTCATATTTACAGAGGCCTCGAAGCACACATGATGACACTACTTGCACTCCATACACTCTACCAGAAGGTTGTATTGTCTGAAGATGACCTACAGGAGGTAACAACACAGACGAACGAAATATTGGATGCCTTTAAACCGTATACAGTTAAAGGGGTTGATTGCCGAACATTGACAACGTTTAAATCGCACGTTACTAGTTTGCACACTACCCTATCCAGTACTGGTGTGTTCCGACAAATGAATGAGTGGAATGAACATGGCAAGGGAATCAGAAATTTCTGATCAGCTACATGAAACAAGTCAAAGTTCTACTCATGTTTACTGCTGTTATCAGAAATGCAGACTGGAAGCTCCACTTGTCCACAACAGAACAGCTGCTACCTTACTTCCATGCTCATGACCAATACAACTATGGACGATGGGCCCACTGTATGTCGCAGATATGTTGGAAATGCAAACCGCCGACCCAGACACGTGGACCTTCCTCGATGAAGGCAATTTTGTCATCAGCAAACACGGTGTCCCCACCCTTTACAGCTATTGATCCTGACCATGCAATCGAACAGGAACATAGAAAGATTAAAGTCAAAGGTGGATTTGTTGGCATTACAGGCAATGAGCAAGCCATGGAAAAGTACTTCATCATAGCCCAAGCCTTGCTAGACTGGTGCATGAATTCAAGGAGTATGCAGGAATAGAAACCAGAACTGCCTTCTCCCTTCATCATGACATTGTAAGCCAGAAAAGTACGAAGTTGGTGAGCAATGCGGCAAAGGTAGCAGACGTCCTCAACATTCAAGGCAACCCATTTGTTAAGGAAGACATGCATAACTTGGTGACGTTTGCTGTCATGCCTGATTATGTCAGCAATGATATAGAGAACCGTGATCAACTCGGAAGAGACGCCCTTGAGAAGTTCATTGCAAATAGAATGGTGGACAAAACCGAAAAATTCTGGGATCCACAGAAAAAGAATAACTTCTCTTACTTCAAAGACGCTGGAGCGGTGGTTCAGACCAAGATCAAGGGTCAGTTGATGCACATCAAACAAGAACGTCGATTGCTTTCCAGATTATTGGTGATATCGAAGAGTAGGCCAGAATTTGAGTTGAAAGATGCCATCGGAAAGTTCGAACTGAACGTGACACCACCGTCAAATTTTCACCCCGATGGATCAATGATCATGCTGTCCAGCAAATCAAATTTCGTGCCATTGGTCATGAACATGGCTGTACAAGACGGAACAGTCGATATGCCGCCAGAAAGACAGGACGTCACGAAAGTCATCATCATCGATGCAATGTGTGTGGTGAACATGGTAGTCAAAACTCCAGAAATGACAACAGCTAAGCACTTTGCTCCCAAATTCCTCCAAATTATTGGCGGTATGAGTGCAAGCTAATGATGGAATAAGAAATAGTCTTCGACCAGTATCTACCAGGAATGCTAAAGCAGACCACTCGAGACAGAAGGACAATGAAGACCACGTCAATCCATTATCACGTAAATGATGACACCGAAATCAAAAGTGTGAAAGCATTTCTCGCCCACATAAATACAAAGGCAGAGCTGACGGCATATTTATCGGACAAGATAATCAGCCATTACCAGAACCAAAGGGTGAAAGTATTTGTCATGCATCACACTACAATGGAATCCAATCACCCCTTGTCAGAGGTTGTTAGTCTCCCTGCATTGTCTACAGGTAAAACACAACTTGGAAGAAGGAGATCAACTGACTTGAATGCATTAGATGTAATGCACAAAAACCAGCAGTCCATCCTTGATGTTTTTCTCGGTGGACACAGACGTCTTCGTCCTCTTGACAGCGCACTTCTCGTTGATACCTCAGTCGACAACGCTCATCAGAGTAGGTGGTGAACGAATTCGCATACAGGAAAGTTACATGAAACTTGGACGGAAGCGAGCTGAGGCACTGCTGGGATGGTACTTTTAGCTTTTATTTTAAAGGTACCGACAACTGGATCATTCGCCGGTAAAGGAGTAGCATATCACTTCACGGCTTTTCTGCAGGCTGACGATGTAATGCTTGATGCGTTTGCCAACTTTGGTCTTCTCTCTGCAATCCCACCTTGGATACATCGACAGATGGAGAAATATGTATGTCTACTGTACAAGATCGGCAATATCTCATCCGACGAAGTTCCGGAGCTGAGATGGATGCTCTTTGCTCAGAAGAGCAAAGAAGGTCAACAGCTTCCGCCAACCTTAGGAACGCTCGTACCTCATACATCCAGAGCCTATTTCATGGTGCTGGTCTGGAGATCTTCAACAGCCACCCGCCACTGATTACTTCTGGGAACTAGTGGATGGGAGCCTGAAACCAGTGTTCTGCACCGAAGCTCCAGCACCAGAGGCTCTACTCGAACTACGGAAATGCAACTGCAAAACTGGTTGTCAGCGAAATTTGTGTAGATGCAAAAAGAACAACTTAAAGTGCACTGACATGTGTGGATGTGGAGACGCTTGTCAGAATGTGTATCCAGATCGACCTGTGGAACTGAATAGTTATGCAGGACAATCATTCGCAGTACAAACATTTATATTAATGAAAATTCATTCCGTGATCTCGTTTATGTTTCCCGAACACATGATATGGGAATTGACTGTTTGTTTTGAATGTCTATGTCCAAACATAAACAGGACATGTCGCAAAAGTGTCATCATAGTCGACGGCGCATAACAATCATAATCTCATTTTCATGAATGTGTGGCGGCCATCTTGCATTTTATATTGTTTTCTTTAATCAGTATCTGATAAAATAATGGTGGCCTTGCATTCATGGTATTTCAAAGCATGTAACAGGACTTTTTTGTTGGTGTTTCGTGACCCCATTAATGATTTAGCATAGATGCTTGAACACCATATATGAACATATGTGAAATATTCACTTTTTTGCTGGTCATTTAGTATTTGAATGACTACGTACAGTTTTTCGGACTAAATAATGCTGGAATTGGATTCCTTGGGTCAGAAAACATACAAAAGCACATATCATACATGTTTTTATCTTAGTTGGTTGCAAAGATACGAGCATTTGTAACTTTTCATGATTCCGCGGTGGCCATCTTGGATTTCCCATTTTAACGTATGAAATGGGATTATGCAATCTTGGCAACAGGCAAAACTCACTTCAGTAATGTAAAAACTAACAGAATCAACAATAAAATTGCTTTTGGCACGAATCTTAAAGTAGAAAACAAATGCCGCCTGACTACTAAGTAACTGGAATGGATTTTGATATGTTAATTTTGCAACCAATCCAATTGTCACAAAATGATTTTCAGACTAGTCCATTTATGAAAAGGGGGTGTTTTTGCTCTCAAAAATATGAAAATTACTTGCAAAAAGTGCAGATCCTGACGAGCTGGCTCATCTGGATCTACACGTTTTGCCAATGAAACATGCGCCATTCTAACAAGCAATATAGAATCGATATCAGGCCACAGGAGTGTGCTATTTGATCAGGAGCTACACTGGCCAAAAAATCCCACAAGCCTCATTTGTCAAGTCACAGGCACTTTCCACAAACAACAGATAATACCAACTTGAAAACAGGTCATTTAGTTCTGAGCTAACTGGTCTATGTTTTGTCCAGTGCTATGATCCAAATAACGGCTCCAAATTTATTACCAAAATTATCTGTTTTCATGTTTTGACAATGATAGATAATATGAAAATGAAAACAGGTATAGTTACATGGTTTCCGTTGTTTGCACATATGTGCAAACAAATAGCGCGTGCTGTTTGCACATGGCTTTAGGCAATGCTCATTCCGGGGCCGCTAGTAGACCAAGTGCCTTCATGACGTCACTACGCCGAAGTGCCTTCATGACGTCACTACTTCATGACGTTTATGACGTTCATGACGCGGCCCCGGAATATGCATACCGAAAATTATCTACGTGAATGTGACGATTTATAAAAGTACTGAAAATACTGAATATAATGCTCAATCAGTTTTTTGTTGGAAATGTAACAATAACGTTTGATCATGTCCAGCCGTCTGCAAACGTTTGCTGTGGCCCTCGGGAACTGTTTGAACCCGCGGCCTGCAGCCTTGGGGTTCAAACAGTTCCCGAGGGCCACAGCCAACGTTTGCACACGGCTGGACATGATCAAACCTTATAATGTAGCTGTGAGCTACCTGCTCTATGTTTCGTCCAGTCCTATGATTGACATTGATACAAGTATCGGCTCTAAATTTATTACCAAAATTATCTGTTTTCATGTTTTGACAATGATAGATAATATGATCTTTAAAACAGGTATAAATGTAGCTGCAAAATAACTGGAATATGCTTAATCCAGCATTTGCAGCTGTCGCTGGATAAATGGGGCGAATGGTATTTCTCACCAACGTAGATCCTGATCAAGTAGCATACTCCCGTAGCCTGATAACGATCTGTATCACCTGTTAGAAGCATGATCCACGTTTCATTAATGGAATGGCGAACAGTGTAAATCCTGATCAGGCTGTGCGGATGCACAGCCTGATCAGGATTTACACTGTTCGCTAACCCCATAAGCCCGGTTTCTCCAGTCACAGCCACTTTTGACAAATGGCAGATAATATCAACCTGAAAACAGATAACATATGTACGAACGAGCGAGCTTGTCTGTTTTGCCCAGCCCGATGATGGGACACAAATAACAGCCCTGGATTTATTACCAAAATGTATCTGTTGCCAGGTTGACATTGTACGTGATTTGAGACGAGCCATTTGATTTTGTACTTTTAAAGAATATATTTTATGTAATTGACGTTTGCTCTGAACATTGTGTCAACTTTCAATGCCATTCATGGAAAAATATCATGAATTTTGCAAATATGTTTTGTAATATAGGTACAAAATCACATTTAACAAATTACAGACAACATCAACCTGAAAACAGCTAACATATGTATGAGTGAGCTGGTCTATGCAGGGCTCCAGATAAGGAATTAGTAATTGAGTATTGTCACTTCATCATTTCTGAAGCAATTGGGTATTTCAAAATTTTAATTGGGTAAAATAAAATCTCACTACTGTTTACACATCAACAGACAACAATTATTGAACAGTTTACTTCGAAATGAAAACATGCCTTGGCATTTCATTAGATTAGAATTGTCTCCAATTCTAATGAAATAACAAGATGTGTTTTCATGGAAAATAAGAAAAATATGCTATATTTGTGGTCTGTTTATTGTTTTCTGCAGCATTTTTTTATTGTGTTTTGATACTCGCTACTTCTGATTTCAATTCGGTTTTTGGCAATTTTAATTGGGTATTTAAGCAAATACGCAGCTTATCTGGAGCCCTGTCTATGTTTTGTCCAGCCCTATAATAGACATGAATATCGGCCCTGGATCGGATTTCGTCATTCGACCATCATCACAAGGCCTCGTTGCTGGTGAAGCTGAATCCCTTAAAGAGGTGCTGGTCCATTGTCTTCAGCAGGTCCTTATCCGTAGGGGTGAAGGTCACCTTCTCCATCGTAAAGTCTGTGTCGAAGTTGGATATATCGCTGTCTGATTTCTACAAAATCAAGTATATATTTGATTTATTGGTGTTTAACAGCCTATCAACAGCTAAGGTCATCTAAGGCCGGGCAAACGGGTTCGATCCAGAAACAACCTGCTGCCTTGGCGGGAAGGGTGAGGCGGGGGGGGGGGGAACAAAAATCAGAATGGAATAGAATATTTTATTTTTATAATGAAACCTGATAATATTATTAGTTACCTGATAATACAATATTAACTTCTTAACAGCCAGCCAACATAGGCCGACGATGCACTATACTGATTAATTGCATATAGCACCTTACATACTAACTAACGGCTACACCGACCCTTTCAAACCATAATAACTGCAATGGATGTTGATACGTTAATCTTTCGACCAATCCAATCATCACTAAATGATTTTGAGACTAGTTTACTTATAAAATATGAAAATTACTTGCAAAGAGTGCAGATCCTGATGCGACAGCTCGTTACGAGCCGTCTCATCTGGATCTACACTGTTTGCAAACACCGCTATAGAGGTCTGTAGTGTTGAAAGGGTTAATTATTTAAAAACATTACAAAAAGAATTGCATGAACTACACATTCATACACGCAAACGCTGTAAACAACTTACGATCTTTGGTTTAAATGGTGGCTCCACCTGGCGGCGCTCCAGCCGGTCCCAGTCAACGTTACGGAAATACGGCACCGCCCTGATTGGTCCAGCCGGGCAGGTGGGCATGCCGAGTCGGTCCGTTGAGCTTCGTTCAAATAACTGCAAACAAACGAAATGTGTTGATACAGCAAAAGGTACTTTGAGGGAGTAATCATTTATTTGTCCTCAAATGCATTATGTCATATAGAACTAACTACTGCATATATTTGATGATTAAAAGTATGCAGAATTATTATACTGATTTTTTTACATTATCACAGCCATTTTGGCTGTGATAATGTAAAAAATTCAGTATAATAAAAATTAAAAAATTTATCCTAAAATTGAAAATTTCTCCCTCAAAGTATACTTTGCTAGATAAGTATACTTTGCAATGTTGATGAAATAGGCTACATATATATTAAAGGTACATGCCCACTTAGTAGGCATAAACTCTTCTTTATATCAAGAGACATCATTTGAGACATTTTCTGGCAAAATAAACATTCATTCACCACTACCCCATGTACTGATTGGCATTATTATACATTTTATATCCGACGTAAATTTCCACACTGATATCAGGGTGTTTCCTTAAAATGTTAACGGACATTACAATTTAATCTCTGTATTTATTTTTTGATGTGCAATGATCATACTTTATAATCTGTCTCGTATAAATAATTAAAAAAAAAAAAGCATGCAACATTTGCATATGAAAATAGCCTGATACCACCGCGAGTCACTATCAGTAAAATAAATATTACTAAATGATTATATCTGTATAGCTGGCACTCATATTTTTTAGAACTGGTGGAATAGTGACAATTATACACACACTTGTTTAATCGCTATAAAGAACAGTTTGTGCCTACTGAGTGGGCATGTACCTTTAATGATAGGATCGGTCTAATAGTTGTACCATTAAAATGTGTTGAGGAAATTTGTTTATTGGTGTTTAACAGCCTATCAACAGGTAAGGTCATGTAAGGCTGGGCAAACGGGTTCAATCCCATTTTAACCTGCTGCATTGGGGTGGGGGGGGGGGGGGGGGGGGGGGGGGGAGGAGGGGAGGGTGTGGTCAGATTTCAGAGCTATATTTTTCTCCTGTCACTTTATGACAGGTATGCAAATGAGATAACGTGATGTGGGATGCGGTCCGGTAACTCACTTAATAGAGACACGACAGTTCGCTTGTGTATCAGTAGCCTATTTCACCAACATTGCAAAGAATACTTTTCTAGCAAAGTATACTTTGAGGGAGTAATCATTTTCTTTTCCCGAAATTCATTATTTCATATAGAACTAACCACTGCATATTGATGATTAAAAGTATGCAGAATTATTATACTGAATTTATTACATTATCACAGCCAAAATGGCTGTGATAATGTAATAAATTCAGTATAATAAAAAATAACAAATTTATCCTAAAATTGAAAATTTCTCCCTCAAAGTATACTTTGCTAGATAAGTATACTTTGCAATGTTGGTGAAATAGGCTACAGAACTTTCAATACATTTTGTTCATATATTCATGTAAAACATGTAATGGAGATCAAGACACGATTCACCCACCCGTATACTGCTAGTACCATTCCACAAGTAATTTTTGACACCATTTACGGAAAATATTGCAAATTTTTTTTATGTAAACGTATTTCATGAAGTCACGAAGATGTCCGAGGAAACAAAATCACATGCCGTATCTCATATACAAGCTCAGAGTGAGTGAGTGAGTGAGTGAATAGGGTTTAACGTCCGCTCAGAGACGCACCAGACTGAGTATAGAGCCGGCTTCCTTTGACAGCCATCTTGGATAGTGTGGGGTGTCGTTGAGTATCGAGTGGAATAGGTCGTCTTCATCGTCGCCGTGGAACGGAGATTGTCCAATCATCATCTCGTATAGTAGCACACCGAACGACCACCAGTCCACCGACGTTGTGTATTTCTGGCCTTTCAAAATCTGGAAGTTTGCAAGAAGGTAAAGAAATTTGTACGAGATTAGCCCTTACTCTTAAATACATAGAGAATACCATGCAATAATTCCAGCACAAAAATATTTACACAATTCACTAACATTTGATTGGTCCGTTGCAAGTCTCCGTCCAAAATTTATATCCCGGTAAACTCCATGCCGAACTACTTTCCGTAACCGTCAGGCGCAGTTAAAGTAAGTATTAAGACAACGGAAAATAAACACATTTTCTTGATGAATTTATTTTGAATGCTGGAATTATAAGGAATGAATGGCCTTTTTGTGGAATTTATCGGGGATATAAACTTGGAAAAGTCGTGGGAATACAGGACGAGGCCTTCCGGCCTTCGTCCAGTATTCCCGCGACTTTTCCAAGTTTATACCCCGATAAATTCCACAAAAAGGCCATTCATTCCAATAGTGTGTTTTGGTATGAAGTTTATCAGACAAGGCAACGAGTAGGAATGCTGAGGCTCGCCGAGGAATTCCTACCGTTTCTGTAAAGTGAAAGTGAATGGGTTTAACGTCCCAGCAACAGCTAAGGTCATATAAAGACGGGGCCACAGTTTAAAGTCTCATCCAACAGACCAGTGGGATGGAAATACTATGAAAGTATTTTTCAATGCCGAAGGCCCTAGGATTGAACCCACAACCTCCGGATTGGAAGTCAGGTGTGTTCTAACCCCTAGGCCACAACCCATCCCTCCGTTTCCGAGCCGAGCCTGATAAACTCGATATCAAAAGACACTAGGATGGTATTCTATTTGTCAGGTAATGTTTTTGGCTAGATAATGAGCAATTATGACGTTGTTTTCATCAAAAAGAATGCAGAAGGGCTCCAGATAAGGAATTAGTAATTGAGTATTGTCACTCCATCATTTCTGAAGCAATTGGGTATTTCAAAATTGTAATTGGATAATATACAATCACACTACTGTTTACACATCAACAGACAGCAATTATTGAATAGTTTGCTTCGAAATGAAAATATGTCTTGGCATTCATTAGAATTGTCTCCTTGGAGACAATTCTAATGAAATACCAAGAACTGTTTTCATGGAAAATAAGAAGAATATGCTATATTTGTGGTATGTTTATTGTTTTCTGCAACATGATAAAAGCACCACAAATTTTTCATTGCTTTTTGATACTCGCTACTTCTGATTTCAATTGGGTTTTTGGCAATTTTAATTGGGTATTTAAGCAAATAGGCAGCTTATCTGGAGCTCCAGTTTCTGTGATGTCAACCCACTGATGTAATACGGTAACGTCATGTGACGCCGGTCGATCAATGAAATGTCAGTTTTTAATTGGTTGTAACCAGGCTATTTGTATCAGGTCAATGCCTGATACAGCAATATGTTATCAGTCGGTACGTATTCGGCCAATACAAAGCTTGTTACCTGATAAATGATATTTCTTGTAACAGTAACCAAGCTAACTGATTGATTGATTGATTTTGATTAACAAGATCATACTATGTACCTGTATGGGAGAAGCACGACATCTTTACATTCAGCATTAAGAATATAATAAACTGATAGCATCATGATCCTGTGCCAGGCATGCTTACTAGACCGGATCACTTGGTACCAGATATGACTCCTAGTTTCACCTTTAAGGTAGTAATCCAAGTATTTAAGATACGGTGCCCTCTCATCCTCCCTTACATTGCAAAGAAACAGCAACAAAGAAACAGCAAAGCAACAAAGAAACAGCAACAAAGAAACAGCAACAGTCAGACAATAGTCTATTGCATAATGTGAGTTTTCAGTCGACAGAAAACATTCCAGGTGATCAGCACAAATGTTGTATAATGTTGTGCTTATGCAATAAATAGACTCTAACATCCGTGTTGTTTTTAATACAATATTTATTAAACTAGTTGACTGATTTCATAAGAAACGAGGCATAGCCTCGTTTCTTACAAAATCAGTAAACTTGTTTAAAAGTCAATACCCAATTAAAATTGACAAAAACCCAATTGAAATCAGTAGCCGATTTCATCAAAATTGCAAAGTATACTTTTCTAGCAAAGTATACTTTGAGGGAGAAATTTTCAATTTTAGGATAAATTTATCAATTTTTATTTTACTGAATTTATTACATTATCACAGCCATTTTGGCTGTGATAATGTAATACATTCAGTATAATAATTCTGCATACTTTTAATCATCAAATACATGCAGTCGTTACTTCTATATGAAATAATGTATTTCAGGAAAAATAAATGATTACTCCCTCAAAGTATACTTTGCTACATAAGTATACTTTGCAATTTTGATGAAATCGGCTACAGAAGTAGCGAGTATCAAAAAGCAATAAGTCATCACTTATGTAAGCTCCTCTCTGTTAGATGTGGTGTGAGAACATCTGCCCAGGCTGATTACGACCAGAATTCTTGCAACGGCAATAAGTATAATTCCACTGAAAGCAAACACAGTATGGATACCATATCAGCGGCATAGTGTACACAAGACTGACCCACCTCAGGTGCGATATAATCCGGGGTGCCGCAGAACGTGCTGGCTTTCTTGTCACCGAATATCTGTTCTCGGCACATCCCAAAGTCGGCTATCTTAACGTGTCCATCGCGGTCAAGTAATACGTTGTCTAGTTTTAGGTCTCTGTAAGATACATAAAGAATATATATTAATCATTGTGTGTCATATTACTAGATTAATATAACTCTATTACCTGGGGTCTTCACTTTCTGTAAATATTTTTTTCTTTGTGAAATAGAATATGAGGGCTACCAGAAACAAGGTGCATGAGCACGTGGTTACAACAACAACAACACGGAAATCGATTCTTCGCAAAAACGACATAAGTTTGGGCGAAACTACAGAGACCACCAAATGCAGCTTAACAAGACGCGTTTGATGCGCCATATTTCATCAAAATCCGTTACGTAATAAGGACACTATAAAATAATACGCACTTTGAATCGGTACTTGTTGTTGTTGTTAGTACGACGTGATCATACACCGTGAGAAAGTTCGAAAACTAATTTCTTGTCATGATAACTAGAGTTAAGCTAGACATGAAAACGTTTTTATCCCGTCAACACAGTGCGTATGTGCCGTGAAACACGGTGCCGTGAAACATTTTTGATATCCAGTCAATACAATTTTTGCATTTTACAGCCATTTGTAGGTGTTGACGGGATAAATAGAATAGTAGGTTAGTGCCGTGAATGGGAAAAAATATCTGGCGCGGCACAGAAACGGCAGAGCCTCGCCCATCCAGTTTCCTAAGCCTTGCCAGATATTTTTTCCCATTCGCGGCACTAACCTACTATTCTCTATATATACACACAGCATTTAATTGGAACCAAGATGAATGAGGTATCACCTTGATGAATTTACTTCGCTTGTGATGTCACAACGGCAATGACATCATGAATAATATGAGACACGCCATGTGATATTGTAACCAAGAACATGTGCGATTTTTCATGAAATATATTTACAGAAATTGGATATTTTCTGTAAATGACGTTGAAAGATGACAACATTTTCCAAAGTAAATGCTTTGAAAATTTCGTCAATTTTTTATGTCATTTAAGAAAAATATTGTCAATTTTGTCAATATTTTTCATGAGAAACACATAGCACACATTCTTAACCCTTAGACCGCTACGCACAACAATTGTCGTCTGCTGTTGCTTTTATATCTTGCCTTATCTCTCAAAAATAATATTGGAAACATGGAGTTATTCGCATTACAAAAGATGGATAATATTACAAAAACTATACTTCCAAGCACATTGAAATTAATAGTAACGCCAGGGGCGGATCCAGCATTATTTTTTTTTGGGGGGGGGGGGGGGATGGAGGGGGGGTTGTCCTATTTTCGAGCTCCACAGAGTGAATCGAGTAGCTAGGGGGGTCCGAAATCTAGATGTCCAGAAATGCACTTTCCTGTGGTTTACGGTATTTAAATTCAGACTCCAACTGGTGGTAAACTGTGATTTATGTAAACTCCGTGGCTGAACGGGGGGGTTGCAACCCCGGAACACCCCCCCCACACACCCCCCACATCCACCCCTGAACGCTAATCATAGGAACTTCACACATTGATACTTGAAGTTACACTGTGCTTTAATGAAACAATTAAATTAGTATTTCTTTATTTCGTAAATTTCACATATTTGTTGTATTAGACAGAATAATTTTAACCCTGCCGTCTGCTGTTTTTCAATTTTGCTTTAATTCTTAACAAAAAACTGGTTTTGACAGCACATGAGAATCGTTTCCACTGGAGACGATTCTCATGTGCTGTCAAAACAAGGTTTTTGTCGAGAAATATTGAAAATAAAACATTTCCAGCAGACGACAACATTTTATTCAGCGTAGTAAGGGTTAATGGAAACAGAGGCTGCAAAAGTATTTGTTTACCAAAAAGTATTTGAGTGGGAGAGCTTATCGAGTTCCGCTATAGACAACAAAGTCAACACAGTAAAGCTAGCAGAAATGACATGAAAGGCTATAGTCCAGTTGCCACCCTTATATGTTCTATATGCCACCTTGTTGTCGTGAGAAGTGTATTGTTTTTTCATGGTTTCATACTCACATGGGTCTATAGAAAAAAATTTAGCTTGGTTGTCCAAGCGACAACTTTGGGGAACTCCCATAATTTGCATAAATCCAAGATGGCCGCCACGGACGAGGGGAAAATCTAACTTTTTAAGTAGTCAACATAGAAATCACAAGTGATACCTCTTTTCTATATCATTTTGACCTGAGGAATCGTTTCCTGACGTCAATTTTGTGATTCATGGTCATATTATGGGTCAAAGGTCAAGTTCAAGGTCATTTCGGCCTACAAATGGTAAAACAACATCATAATAATCCGAGTTTCATGATCTTTAAGTGTATTGTAAAGTTTTCCATGGTTCTGTGTAACGTAGTGCACTTTTCAGAGCGATTGGAGGTGAATGTCATACACTTGGGGTGAAGGTCGAGGTCAGTTGGGACCCCAAAAATCCCTCAAAACATTGAAAATGGCATATTTCAAGGTCATTTTTAGCTGAAAATGTTCGAAATTCGCCTATTTTCACAATATTCAGCCTCATTGATGCGCTTATGATGTGTGTGTATCACTCCTATTACCGGGGGCGCAGTTTCTGCGGGGGCGATCCGTGTAACCACCCTTCCTGCCTTGTGGCTTGAAGGGGTGCGCCGAAAAGTCAGCGGCGGAAACTCGGAATACAACAACAACAACAACAACAAAAGTTTTTTCGAACACCAAACTTGAAAAAAACAAGGATGATCTTGAAGTTCTCCACGTTCTAGCGGTAAGTAGAACTTATCATAACATGATACAACATAAGTATGTCCAGAATATCGCAAATCTAGTTCTCAATGCTGGTCCCTTGTTCATATATTAATGTAAATATTTGTGTCATTGGTTTTCGCGTGTTGATATTTTCCACGGGAGGGACATTTTATGATGTCCCGGGTAAAGGGTTGGGGGGGAAAACTGAAATGGCTCCGCCCTAGGGGAACCCCTGGCCAATTTTTTTTTTAGGGTTGGACTTGGAATATTTTTACTAATTCACTGAAACAATTTTAATTACAAATGTATATGTAAACTTTTATTTTAATTTCATTTACATTTTTCATATCTGTTTTGCTATTTCAGGTATGGCTGACTCGAGATGTCTTCTCCCAGTGTGTCACGGAGGTGGATACGATACACAATTCGGTGAGCGTGGGATCAACAGGCTCATCGCCGACTAAATGATATCGTACATCTTGCGGTAATTATAACTTATTATAACATGATACAACATAAGTATGTCCAGAATATCGCAAATCTAGTTCTCAATGCTGGTCCCTTGTTCATATACTATTGTAAATAGTTGTGTCATTGGTGTTCGCGTGTTGATATTTTCCACGGGATGGACATTTATGATGTCCCGGGTAAAGGGTTGGAGGAAAACTGAAATGGCTCCGCCCTAGGGGAACCCCTGGCCATTTTTTTTTAGTGTTGGTCTTGCAATTATTTTACTAATTAACTGAAACAATTGTAATTACAAATGCATATGTAAACTTTTATTTTAATTACATTTAAACTTTTATTTCAGATCTACTGTGAAACGAGTTATTTTCGTTGTCCTTTAATTTTGGGTTCAATGTCATATACATGTACTATCATTCAAGGTCAATATCATCTGGTCCACAAAAATCCACCTCAAACCTTCAAAATGCAGTATACTGTTTTGCTATTTCAGGTATGGCTGACTCGAGATCTCTCAGTGTGTCACGGAGGTGGAGACGATACACAATTCGGTGAGCGTGGGATCAACAGGCTCATCGACTCCGCCAAAGCCCGTGTAGATGATGAACTGCAGACTAAGCTACAGGACATTATTAATGATGGTGGTGATGCCGCAATCATAGTCTGCCACAAAGGCTGCTACTGTACTTATACATCAAAATTTATTATTGAGAGACGTAAAAAGTCACAGAAAAGAAAGGCTGCAGATGAGGGTGGTAGGGTGACGACTAGATCTCATACTCAGACAACTGGTGTGTTCGATTACAAACGTGATTGTATATTCTGTGGTGATGAATGTTTTACCCGTGGATGAGAGACACCCAGAGAGATGGGACCGTGTTCATGAGTGTTTAACAAAAGAACGTTTTGACAAAGAACATAACCCACTCCCAACTTTGCAAGATGTCATCCTTGATGTTGCTGAGCAACGTAATGACGATATCGCTAGAAAGGTCAAGTTGCACATTGCTTTTGTGTATGACCTACCTTCCGCCGAGTGCAAGTACCATGTACGCTGCTATAACAGTTTCATGAAAATCCCCAAATATGCTGATTTGCCAACTGGTAGTGTAGATGAAAATGCTCTGAAGCAAGTCATTGGGTGCATGAACCATGACAGTTCTAGAATATGGAACAGTGTTGAACTACATTCCCTGTACTCTGATCTAGGTGGCGAGCTCTGTCGACGTGACATGTTTCGAAAGCTGACAGACTGTATGAGCAAAGACGTTATCGTTGTTCGGGTAGACGGATGTGCTTCCATTGTTGGTTACCGTGAGTGCTTTGCTAAATGTCTCAAGGTAGTAAGTGTAAGTGACACAGATGAGGCCAGCATCGATTCCGTGGTGAGGCAGATCAGGAAGGAAGCACGGTCGGTCAAGTACAATAGTGCCAATTACGACCTATCAGAGTTTACAAAGGCCAACACAATCAAGGCGACAAGCTCAACCTTGTTGAAGTTAATTTCGGACCTGGTTTCGGTGGTGAAGTGACCAAGAAATCTCTTAGTCTGAGCCAGTCAATTCAGAGTCACGTTACAGGTACCAGAAATCAGACAACATTAGGACTGGCCGTCAAACTGCAGCACCGACATGGCAGTTCCGAACTTCTCAGGCTCCTCCATGAACACGGTTTCACAACCAACCTCATACGACGAGGTCCTCAGATTCCGAAAATCGGCCGCTCACTTTCTGTGTGACAATGCACAGCTTCTCCACCGGTTCATGGGGTTGTGTAGAACTGTCGGCGTTATCTTCGCATGGTTTGACAATCTCGATCTCCAGGTGTTCACGCCCAATGGTCGACGTACTACCCATATCCTCTCACATGAATTCCAGCAACCTCATCCCGCAGGTATAGACATTTCTTACAACCAGTATATCGCCCTTGAAATTTCACAAGTTACTTTCATTGAAACCACTTAATGTTCGCTACATTATATTGGCGAACCCAAACCAAAATACTAGCTTGCGACTACCTTGCCGCGCGTTTCAACTGCGCGCTTGCAGCAAGCTTACCGCAAGCTAGTATTCTTAGCTTGCTGCAAACTTGCTGCAAGGCAAGCTTGCTGCAAGCTTACAGAATAAGCTTGCGATTTCTGTTTGGGAAGTTTATCGTTTTGACGTCACGTTGCTCAGTTGTACCACATGCTCATAAATCAAAATGTAAAGTAGATAAAATGCAGAGTATTAACATAAAAATTGATTGTGCTATCGTATAAGTCAGTTCAACATTAGTAACAAACCTACCCAATGCATTCGTTTGTGGGTCCTATCCAGACAGAAGAGGACACATATAGCATGTTCAAAATTAGTATCTAGACCAACAATGTTGTAATGATCAATAGCAGAGACTGGCCGATACAGCCAATGCTGGTATAGAAGCCTAATCTTATGGGTCACGACCCACGTTTTAAGCAATGCTTGTGGTTTAATTACAGGTATTCTGGAGTATGGCCGTGCTCAGCCAGGAGAGCAGTCTCATCATTCCCAGACTCTCTAAGAAAGCCGCCCAGTCTAGGACCAGCAGCAGTTCGTCGGGCAGAGCCTTCCTCTGCAGCACTACACCGGGCCGACCAAGGTGAAACCTCCAGCTGTATATGTCACCTCTGGCATCTCTATGAAGAAGCTTCTGATCGGCAGGCGAGTCTAACTACTGCGCAAGAGAAGGACATGAAAGTGGCTAAACACGCTCAACACAAACGAGAACGCAATGGAGTGGGGTGGATTCAATAATCAGGAGGCACGTTATGATCCAGCTCAGATGAAGCCAGCGAGTACCTACATGTTCGGACCCCTTATCGACGCCAAAGCCTCTCACCCGGACACAGTGCTGACTTCGCTGCAGTACCTTGAGACGTCATTGGCTGACATGGGGATGTCATATGTCCACATCTCCGTCGACATGCAGCTGTACATGGTGGCCTGCCAAATCAAGTGGAATGACATTGATCGCTTCAAAAACATCATCCTCAGGCCAGGAATCATGCACACCGTGCAGTCCTTCTGTGGCTGCATCGGCAAACTCATGTGCGGTTCAGGTGTTGAGCCTCTCATCAGTTCAGCGTTCGGAGGGATAGCTGGGAATCATGAGCAGCAAGTCTTGGGTTCGGGCCATGCGAGCGTTCCGGATGGTTTCGACTACTCTTCTGAGCTACTCCCTCACCACTGGTCCCAAGACATTTCAGGACATGGACGACTACCTAGAGACATGTCGGCAACATCCAACTGGCAGGCACTGGGTCGATAACCTGATCAAGCCTACTCTGCTCGTCCATCAGCTGATTCGTAGCGAGAGAGAAGGAAATTTCCTGCTGCAGCAGCTCACGCTCGAGCGTATGCTCCCCTACTTCTTCGCTGCTGGCCACCACCACTACGCCCGCTATATCACCCAGCACGTTCTCGAGATGCGCCACCCTGCTGCCACCCGTAGCCAAGACGGAGCTCATGTCAGGAGCCTTCGTGTGTCGTCACCTGGAGGGCAGCTGGAATGGCGTGAGCTCTGACCAGTTCGGGGAACAAACTGCCATTCGAATCGGCAAGGGAGGCCTCAAGGGTATGACCCTTTCTCCAGAGATGGTCGCAGAGTGGATTGACTCGTTTCCTGTCACCGCCTACATCTCAGACACCATGGAACACGTCTATCCTGATCCCCCAGTCAAGGAGAGCGAAGCTAGTAATACAAAAAGTGGACCACGTCACAAGGAGGAGGGGAAGAAGAGGGGAGAGATGGATGCAGATGACCGACGTCGAATCGCGATCGAGCTGTCCAAAATGTCTCATCCGCTGGAGAATAAGTCGCCACACCTCTACAACATCGCCAACGGTGGATTTGCTCCTCTTGAAGCCGAGGTGAATGTTACGCTATCGGTCGACATAGGCGAGAGAATGTCTGCAGAGTTCAGGGCATCTCTCCCCAACGGATTCCATGCAACCATCTCTAGCCCCATCAAGACTATGGAGCACATGAAAAAAGGTGTGAAAGTGGGGGATAAGACAATCTACGACCTAGAGACTATCTTCCTCAGACTGTTAACCGTCGGACAGCAACGGCAGATAGAGCTAGCACCCATCTTCCAGTACGAGCTGTGCCCGGTACCCCCATCCCTTATTGACGAATATGGTCGCCTAAGGAAAGGCAGCAAAGCACCACTGGCCCACAAACTCTGCGTGCCGACACTACAACCACCACCAGCTGACGTCACCATTGTCGATGTGAGCCAACTCCTCTACCACATCGTTTGGCCATTCAGAGGAGACGCGTCCGTCCTCGTGGAGTCCATCAAGACCAGATTGTCCTCTCTAACTGGCGATAAGGTCTTAGTCTTCGACAAATACCACGACGTTTCTGCGAAGGACCATGAGCGGATGCGACGTGCTGGCCTCGGTTCCATCTGCTACGACCTCACCATCAACACACCGCTGCCCAGTCGAGATACCATCATGAGGAATAAGCACAACAAGTTGCAACTATCGAAAGTGCTAAGTAAGTTCAGCTTCGGCGAAGGCGTCACATTGGAGAGCCATACCGATGGTGTGTTTCGCTCATGATGAAGCGGACATTACGATCATCTCGTTTCTACTCATGGCTGCCGAGTCCGACGCGCGAGTGATCCGTATCCTCTCAGATGACACTGATGTATTCGTGCTGCTCGTCTACTTTGTGTATGCACACAATATCCAGGCCACAGTGCAGATGGAGCTATGGAATGGAACTGTATGGGATATCAATGCCACCTGTGCCCAACTCGGCCCAAAGTGCCTACAGATCCTGGGAATGCATTACCTTACTGGCTCAGATACCACATCATACCTGTACGGCAAGGGGAAAGTGTCGGCCTTGAAGACGCTGCGAGCTGGAGACTTCCCTGGTCTGTACTCAGCCTTAGGGGAGCTTGATGCAACCAATGCGCAGCTGATGGAAGCTGGCCAGGCATTCTTCGGTGCTCTTTATGGGCAGCGACAGGAAACCACAATGAGTGAGGCGAGGTACCGTCTGTACACAGGGAAATCTGGAAAGCTGCTCAAACTCATGTCGCTCCACCAACTGAGGACAATCTCTTCCTCCACATTTTGCGCGCCCATCTACAGACAATACTTGCTAAATCGGCTGACCAGCAGGCTCCACCTGAACTTGACATCACGAAGTATGGGTGGGACATTAAAGACGACATCCCAGCACAGCAATCTCTGACCAGCCACCAGGACCCAAGGATCTCATGGATGTAGTGCGGTGCGGCTGCAAGGCGGAGGGGAAGGCATGCAGTACAGGAAGTTGCAGCTGTCACCATGGCAAGATCTCATGCACTGTGTACTGCGCGTGTACATGCAGTGACGGATGCTTTAACCCATTCAGGAGACTAGTAGCGGAGGATGAAATCGAGGTGGATGATGGGAGACTGGAAGTAGACGAGGAAGTTGACAATACCAGTTCATTTGATTCTTATGATGAATATATAGGATTGCGCAATGCTTTTATTTGTTAATACAACATAACGTTAATGATAAGGGCTACTATGCTAAACTCTACTTGTGCTTTATGGATGCTTGACTTTAGTAATTATCCGTAACAGTACGACCATAAGGCTATTGTTAGTTTTGCCGTCACCCCCAGTGGTGTGGGGTGGATCGCCTGCAGTGCTTGTTCATCCTTTCGGAAATTAAATTTCACTGGTTCGGCCCTTATGGTTTTGTGTCCGTGATAATTGAATCAGTTTATACCCCTTATACGGAATGTGGCTAAGTGATATGGTGTTATAACGGCACATGGCCTCTGGGCTTGCTATCGAAAGTCAGGGCTGGTGCAGTGCTGATTTGGCGAATCCCACATGAAGGTGTACGACACACTGGTTGTTATACGGACGTAACTTTCCATTCATCCAGTCAATCAATATATCAATCAATCAATATATCAGCCAGTCATACTGAAACACTTGTCAGTCAACTCGGCATCATGAAAAAGTATGAAATAGACTCAAAGTCCTTCAAAATCGGTTAATTATTATCGGATATATGGCATTTTAATGATTTGGTGCACCTTATCATGGTCCAAATTAACGTGACCTTGACCCCTACAGCAGGACATTGACCCTGAATCGCTAGTAAATGTCAATTAATTGATAAAGAGCAATGGCAAATCAGGAGATGGACACTCAAAGTCATTATAATTGGTTCATTAGGGCAATTAATCATAATTTTACTATTTTTTTGACTGAAAATGACCTTGAACTTGACCTCTGACCTTACATGGTACACCAAATTACAGAACTGACGACAGAAATGGATTCCTCGGGTCAAAATTATATAGAAAAGAGGTATCACATGTGATTCTAAGTTGACTAGTCAAAAAGTTATATTTCACCCTCGTCCGCGGCGGCCATCTTGGATTTATGCAAATTATGGGAGTTCCCCAAAGTTGTCGCTTGGACAACCAAGCTAAATTTTTTCCATAGACCCATGTGAGTATGAAACCATGAAAAAACAATACACTTCTCACAATAACATGGTCCTCAATCTGGCAACTCGACTACTACAAAATTAATGAAAGTCATAAACCACTTTAATAATAATGATGAAATCGGCAAAGTAGTAATTTATGCAAAACATCTCGACATGATGTCACGTGACTTCATGATCTCACAAACTTTGTAATACTACAATCAATATGTCACATAGCAGGTGTTTGTGTATGCTAGTTTTGATGAGCGAGGAAGAAGTAATTATCTTTATACAGTTCACACTTGTTTACTCAAAGTCCAGGGGACTGAGGAAAATAATATAAGTTAACGAATTGGAGTTAACGAGTGTTATTATATAGAAAAACATGTACTGATAACAAGAATTTTACTTTGAGTTATCAGTAGTTTGACTTAACCCTTTCAACACGACAGGCCTGTATAGTGGTATTGGCAAAATGTGTAGATCCAGATGAGCCGGCTCGTTCATATTTTTCAGAACAAAAACACCCCCTTCTCATAAATGGACTAGTCTGAAGATCATTTTGTGACGATCGGATTGGTTGCAAAATTAACATAACAAAATCCATTCCAGTTACTTAGGGGCGAAAGGGTTAAGACAGCTTGAGGTAATGAGTGTAGACTGTATAGAATTACCGAAACTGTCTGTTTACACGATGCTGATGAAAGTGGCAAGCCTAAGTCAGCTGGCTGACATCAAACACACCGCGTGTCAAGATTTACAACACAAAGCCATATCAAATATCAATACACGCGGTTGCTGACGTCAGTTTCGTATTCTTCACTAAACTGGTACCCTGTCTGATGCGTCCCAGTGAAACAATACTACCGAGAACCAGACTCTATTTATGACACGGCAAACGTGTTTATGTGAATTGGGTCTCTATCTCTGACAAATCCCGGCTTATTGCATTAGCGGCCAGACCAGGCTGTGGATTCGTGTAGTCTGCACATGGTTTACAATGTTCGCCAATCTCTAATTAAAAACATTATAATTAATACGTCAGCGGACAATACAAATTCGTCATAGCTATAGGCTGCTTTCAGTGTCATTTACGGAAGATACGACTGATTTTGAAATATTACATAGGCGAAAGTTGTGTTGCTTTGTGTGGAAAAAAATCGATAACACCCAGTCGTGTCAACTAACAGGTGTTTATATATCTTATGTCATCATTCAGCACGAGGCTGTAAACTGTGTGACCTTTAGGCTATGTTTTGAAATTGCACTGATTGGTGAACACGCCTTTTGATGTGCCGCAGACGTGACGAACGTGCGACTTTCATCCTCGCATCATGGGGGCAATCAGTAACCCATTTCATGCTGAGGATACGCTTATGTTTGCGGAAAATCCTAAATATTTTCCTTCTATGCACTCAGAAGTATATGCCGCGACCACCATTTAAATCGTTTCGTCGAGACGGTTCAAATGAGTGGTCACAACATATACTTTCAGTGAGAAATAACAAAAATAAAAATAAAATATTTAATAAAGTTCATATCCGTAAATGTGTATTCCGAAAGGAACGGGTTAAAAAAACACTCTGGATTATACGCAGATTTGTCGCCATATTTCGCCGATATTGATTTCGAAAATAGTTTCCGTAAATGGTGTTGAAAAGAGATAATACATACCGCAATCAATAATTAACAATATAATACCACTGTCGGCAGCAATATGATCACAAATATAACACGATTTCTGACAATAGTCCGTTACACATTTAACACGATTTTAATATACAAATAGGCAAACAAATCGGGAACCAATGCACAACCGTGTACTAACGGAGAACGTGTTATAGTGAAGCGTGTACTACCGAGTTCACAGTGTAATTGAAGATACTAGAAAACGGTGAAATACGGACCGGGGAATCACGGACATAGAGTCGGCAAATTACGGACATAGCAAACTATGATAGGGAAAATACAGACAAAAACGTCCAAGATATGAATAAAAAAACAGTGGGGGGGGGGAATCAATAACAACAACTTGGCGATTTTTTTGATTTTTTTGTTTAATTTGTTAGGAGAATTGGGTGCGTCTTATATTGGGTGCGTCTTATAATCTCATGTAGACATTTTCCCCCAGATTTTGGACTGAAAATAGGGGTGCGTCTTATACACTCTTGCGACCTATAATCGGCAGAATACGGTAGTTCTTAAATTTTCTTTTAAATCCTTATAGTTTGTATAAATTTAAACACGTTTAAAAGCAGATTGAACAAGTGGTGGAATAACCATCCAAGTAAATTCGACCCTATGTGTTACGTTACAATGTCGCAACAAACCCAGTGCCAGTAAAAGGATAAAAAAGTCCAAATGCGTCGATAGAAGTCGAAGGGCTTGACTAGACGTCTACTGTCTGTTTCATGAAAGCTGCCCAAATTTTACGGCTATATAAACAATTCAAAAACAATATTCGATAATATTAAATTAATGGAAAATTTAAGAATGAGCCTTCTTTTTATTTTGTGAAATTTGGTCAAAAATTGATTTTATTGGGGATTTACGGTAACATGGGGAATATTTTTAGAATTTACGAAATACTGGACCGATTTTCAAAATTTAACTTTTGTTTTCTTAGTTTCCAAGCTATCTAGCCATGTTTCGGAGTCAATTTCCAAAATTGTTCGTTTTCTGCTCCTCCAACAGCTCATCCACCTCCTTTTCCCCCATGTTAAATTCCCATAGACAAATCAATTTTTTTGTAATAAAATCAATATTTGATCAAATTTCACGAAATAAAAAGAAGGCTCATTCTTAAATTTTGATAACATTTAATATTATCGAAAAAAAATATACTGTTTTTGCATTGTTTATATGGTCGTAAAATTTGGGTAGGTTTTGTGAAACAGACAGTAGGAACAGTAAGAAAAGTAATTAAGTAATGGTTCACACCACATACTAAGGCAGGAAATACTGAATTTGTCACAATACTCACCTGTACACGATGCCGTTGGAATGAAGGAACTGTAAACCAAGTAAGGCCTCCGCCCCGTAAAATCTGAAAAATAATATTTTATAATTTACGGTCTTATGCTTTCCACAGTGGAAAATGACAAAGAGTTCAGGGACTGTTTCGCTAAACTTCATACAACTAAAATGTTTGTAAGAGCAAATTTAGAATCGTCTAAAAAATTTCCATTGATGGATTTACATTTATTGAGCATAGGCTGCCTATGCTCAATAAATGTAAATCCAATATAAATTGTTTAATGTGAAATTTACAGACTATCACAATTTCACACTTACAAACATTTTAGCCGTGCAGGGATTCCACTGACGATCGCCACTTTCACAAATGGCGATAAAAATGTACAGTTGGCATTTTTTTTTAAATTTTTGAAGTGCCAATTTTTTATTTTCCCCTGGCCGTGTACAAAGTTTAGTGAAACGGCCCCCTTGTTTCCAAGTGGAACACAAAATGGGCATGCTACTGTACGCGAACCACCCATAATCATCAGGGGAGTGAACAGGAAATTGGGAAAACTAGAAAATGTGTTCATAGAACACGGATGCCCCACATATCGCTTTGATAGTAATCGAGGCCAGTAAACTCCCACGCCGAACTACTTTCCGCAACCGTGAGGCGCAGTTAAAATAAGTCTTAAGAAAACGGAAAATAAACACATTTTCTTGATGAATTTATTTAAAATGCTGGAATTATAAGGAATGAATGGCCTTTTTGTGGAATTTATCGGGGATATAAACTTGGAAAAGTCGCGGGAATACTGGACGAGGCCTTTCGGCCTTCGTCCAGTATTCCCGCGACTTTTCCAAGTTTATACCCGATAAATTCCACAAAAAGGCCATTCATTCCTATAACTTTTTAGCAGTTTTGACACAATTCAACAAAATGTTTGTCTTGAAACTTTGAGCAAAAAAGAGGAAATCCAATAAAAAAAATCCCATCCGATAATCATGGACGCAGGTTCGATTGTTTGATTTGATTTATTGATGTTTAATGCAGGGATTCCGTTGGCGATCGCCACTTTCGCAATTGGCGATAAAAATAAACAATTGGCGATATTTTTTTTCCCCCGAAAATTGTAATTTTTTATCCCAAATTGTTTATTTTTATCCTATTGGTTATTCCTTTCTTTTTTTTTTCTTTTTTTTTTTTTTGGAATTTTTTTTTTTGAAGTGGCGATTTTTTTCCCAGCGGAATCCCTGTAATGGCCTATCAACAGCCAAGGTCATTTAATGCCGGGTCAACGGGTTCGATCCTGTATATAACCTGCTGCATTGGGGTGAAAATCCCAAAATCAGAACGGAAAATTTACATCGAAAAAAAAATCAATTTTTTTTTCTTAATCTTTTTAGTCACAAACATACATGTTACATTTATAGGAAATATACACATGTGTTGTCGCTGGAGTGATTGTACTTACTGAGCACGGGGCATGTCAAACTTGCCGGACAATTGTATATGGAACATGAGATCTCCCCCATTCAGGTACTCCATGACGAAGTAGAGATGGCTCTGTAACACAAGTCACACGATGCACAGATCAACAATATCTTTGCTTTAACCATCTGAAATTAAGCACTTTTCAAGGATATAATTGGAGCTGATGTAATTGAAATGAAGAAACTTTTCAAGGATGTAATTGAAATTAAGAAACTTTTCAAGGATGTAATTGAAATTAAGTACTTTTCAAGGATTGTACTTAAATTAATGACTTTTCAAGATTGAACTGTCATTAACCCTGTCAGCACTACAGACCTGTATAGTGGTATTGGCAAACAGTGCAGATTTTTATCTAAAAATATGAAAATTACTTGCAAAAAGTTCCGATCCTGATGAGACGGCTCGTGACGAGCCGTCTCATCAGGATCTGCACTTTTTGCAAGTAATTTTCATATTTTTAGATAAAAAAACAAGAAATGCGTCGAACGCGGATGCCACCTGCAGCATATTTGAGAAACTGTGACAAAGTGGTTAACCGAAAAGTGTGACGGACGGACGGACAGACAGACGGACAGACGGACGGACGGACGGACGGACGGACAGACAGACGGACAGACGGGCGGTCCAAAAACAATATGCCACCCGGCTCTTTGGGACCGGTGGCATAAAAAAACTTTTCATAAATGGACTAGTCTGAAAATCATGTTGTGACGATTGTATTGGTCCGGAAATTAACATATAAAAATCCATTTCAATTACTTAGGGGTGAAAGGGTCATCCCTTAAAATGTGGGGAACAAAAATTGTTGTCTGCTGTTGTTTTCTATTTTGTCTTCTTTCTTAATAATATACACATGGTGTGACAGCACTTTAGAATCATTTCCATTGGAAAAAATCCATTGTTTGTTTGTTTGTTTGTTTGTTTGTTTGTTTGTTTGTTTGTTTGTTGAGGTTTAACGGCTTATCAACAGCTAAGGTCATTTAAGGCCGGATCAATGGGTTTAGTACTAAATCCCATTATTATCTGTACAAGTACATATACATGTTCAAGTACATGTACAAAAGGGGGGGGGGGGAAGGGGGGGGGGGGGAATCCTGAAATCAGAACTGAATATTTACAATAAAAAAACTATATATATTCAGCCCTAAAATCAGCCCTCCCAAAAGCAGTAAGATCAGTAATAATCTTACTACTTTTATAATGGTGAAAGGGTTAAGTACTATTCCCGTGCTGCAGTGGTAAGTACTTGAATTTCAGCAAGGTCACGTGTCTGTAACAAATACGTACTTTTGTCTGGAAAGTACTGTGTAGGTGTGTCAGGTATGGGTGGCTGCATCCGAGCGCGAGTACGCGTTTCTCGATCATCGTACACTCGACGTCGTCGTCTTCCAGAACCACATCCTTCTTCAATACTTTTATTGCATAAAACTTGTTTGTGCCCTTCAACTCGGCCAACAACACCTGTCGGTTGAAAAAAGTGACTGTGTTTATTGTCCCAGCAACAGCTGAAGTCATATAGAGACGTATATCTCATCCGAGATACCAGTGGGATGGAAATACTATGGAAGTATTTTTGATGCCTAACGCAAGGTTTGAACACACGACCTCCGGATTGGAAGTCAGGTGTTCTAACCCCTAGGCCACAACCCATCCCTCCTGTCGGTTGATACTACAGGAATGAATGGCCTTTTTGTGGAATTTATCGGGGTATAAACTTGGAAAAGTCGCGGGAATACTGGACGAAGGCCGGAAGGCCTCGTCCAGTATTCCCGCGACTCTTCCAAGTTTATATCCCCGATAAATTCCACAAAAAGGCCATTCATTCCTTATAATTCCAGCATTTGAAATAAATTCATCAAGAAAATGTGTTTATTTTCCGTTTTCTTAAGAATTATTTTAACTGCGGCTGACGGTTACTGAAAGTAGTTCGGCATTGGAGTTTACTGGGATATACATTTTGGACAGAGACTTGCTACGGACCAATCAAATGTTAGGGAATTGTGTAAATATTTTTGTGCTGGAATTATATGATAATGCTAGGGTATAATGCCCTTGCAATAACTTGATAAGCCGCAGTATAACAAAAACCTTGTTTTCAAAATAGACTTATACACACAAGGTAAACTGAAAACTATCTAATTGTAACTTGAATTAACTAGAAACAGCCAGTGTGCATGAAAGTTCCCATCTAACTACTCATAGCCAGAGCTCCAGCTAAGGTGCGTAATTTGGAGGTAAATTTATTATTTCTCCATCAAAAATGGCAAGTTGGGAGTGCTTTAGAATCGTCTCAATGAGACGATTCTAAAGGACTCCCAACTTGCCATTTTTGATGAAGAAATAACAAAATTTCACCCCAAGTTGGTCAAATTACGCACCCTAACTGCAGCTCTGCTCACGCTCCAGATAAGTTGTCTTTAGCTTAACTCTTAGAAGGCGGTAAACGAAAAATTCTCGTCTGTTGTTGTGTCTTATTTTGTATTCTTTGTCAATAAAAATATTGTTTAATAGCACAATATTTACAAATGTTTTTACGACCATGTTTTTGATTCGGAAAATGTAAAATAAAAAATAAACAGCAGACGACAAAATTTAATTTAGCATTGGGAGGGTTAAACTACTTTATCTCGTCAACACAGTGCGTATGTGCCGTGAAACACGGCGCCGTGAAACATTTTTGATATCCAGTCAATACTATTTTTGCATTTTCCAGCCATTTGTAGGTGTTGACGGGATAAATAGAATAGTAGGTTAGTACCGTGAATGGGAAAAAATATCTGGCGCGGCACGGAAACGGGATGTGCTCGGCAGAGCCTCGTCCATTCCCTTTCCTGAGCCGTGCCAGATATTTTTTCCCATTCACGGCACAAACCTACTTTTCTCTATCTATTTTCCTTATTTCTGAACCAAAGTATATGTTGTGACCACTCATTTGAACCGTCTCGGCGAGACGGTTCAAATGAGTGGTCACAACATATACTTCTGATGAGAAATAAAGAAATTCTTGAACCTTGCTGGATATTTTTCCCATTCACGGCACTAACCTACTATTCTCTATCTCCACTACTACCACGGTCCATAGCTGGATTCCATACCTTTCCGAAGCTACCTTTTCCGAGCACCTTGAGCATGTTGAATTGTTCTGGGGCAAATTTCTTCTTGGGTGGGGGTGGGGGCGGTCGGTCTCGGTTCTCCTTCTCCCACACCTCCTCATATCCCTCCCCCTCACTGTCACTGTCACGCTTCTTCTGCAATAAGGGATGTGTTGGTTGGTTGATTGAATGGTTGATTGACTACTTGTTGATTACTTGATTGATTGATTGATTGAATGATCAATTGATTGATTGATTGATTTATTGACTGGTTTGTGGGTGGTTTTGGGCGGAGGTACATTGGCGAGTGTGAGTTTTGGTCAGCTGAGTGTTTTGTTGGTGGTTAGTTGGTAGGTTAATTGGTTAACCGACCGATTGATTGATTGATTGATTTGATGGGTTTTGGGTGGGGGTGCATTGGTTGATATTACAAGTGATGCTGAATGGGTAGACTGGGAGTAGATCGGAAGTGGAGCATTATTTTTGTTACCAATTTTGGACTGGAAACTCAGCGCTACTGGAATGCAGTTACTGGCATAATAACCAGTTACCAGATCTGAAGCTAGTTTGGTCCCAAACACCACAAAGCCCTATTTCTCCAGGCAGATTTGATGAATTAACCCTTCCTACGCTGTTGACGGAAATTGCCGTCTGCTGTTTTTCATTTTTGCTTTAATTCTTAACAAAAAACTGGTTTTGACAGCACATGAGAATCGTCTCCACTGGAGACGATTCTCATGTGCTGTCAAAACCAGGTTTTTGTCTAGAAATATTGAAAATAAAACATTCCCAGCAGACGACAACATTTAATTCAGCGTAGTAATCATCATTAAGCTATACAAAACCATCAATTGCTCATATGGTATTTAGGACCGCTTCTGGCTACATTTTCTAAATACCTCAAATTTGATGTGAATAAAACACAGATACACAAATGCCAGCGTTAGTTAACCTTGCCAAGATTATCAACGTTTTCTAAACATCTATTGGCAGTGCCAAATCTCAATCCAGCAGTTTGATTGTTGTACAGCTCAGGGTCAGACAATCAAGCTGCTTGATTTCAAGCAGAAGTGTTTCAAGTAAATGTACATGTAATTTGAAATAAAGAAATCGACAAATCTTGGCAAGATTGGCGAAGACAATAGTGTGTAATACACTACATCTGGCTACGGTTGCTCAAACCCTCTGTTAAGTTAACGGGACTCGGTTGCTCAAAGCTTCTGTTAGCTTAACTCTTTGCATGCTGGGAAACTTGTGGGCTATAAATAGTTCAAAAATAGCGGACACAAATCACCATGTTTTCTTTTATTTCTCCTTGTAAATGTCATGAATATGTCTTGGAATTTCATTAGAATTGAGTCCTGAGGACTCAATTCTAATGAAATTCCAAGACATATCAATGTACAGAGAGAAATAAGAAATATACTCCTAATTTGTTTGGCGGATATTTTCACCGCTAGCAGACTGTTAAATCCTTAACTATGTTAAGGATTTAACAGTCTGTTAAGCTAACAGGTTTTGAGCAACCGAGCCCAGATTGTTCAATCCTAAACATTCCATTTGCCGATGAGTTGCCACCATTCGTCTGCCAGTGGTTGTAAGTAATGGCTGTAGTACACGACTGCCTGCATCAATCTTGCCAATATATTAACGTGTCTGAACACCTATTGGAATTGCCAGCTCGAAATCAAGCAACTTCATTGTCTGAGCCTGAGCTGTAACACAGCTCAGACTCAGACAATGAAGATGCTTGTTGTCACGCACAATATTCCAGTATTTTGCAATAAAGAAATTGAGAAATATTCCCCAAGATTAGCGTAGGCGGCAGCGTACCCCCCCCCCCCCCACCCCGATACATAATGATGACAAACTCACGTCTGTTTTCGAAATTGGAGATGGAGACATCGAGTGCCTCTCACTGCCGGAAAAGTCTGTCTTCTTGACCGATTGTAGCGCCTCGGCAAATACCTTCTGGTTCACCCCACACAGGTTGGGCATGTGGTTCTCACACTTCTTGTGGCAGTTCACACCGCATACTGGACGCAAATACATACGGTTTAGTTTATAATGTACAAGCGATCGTGTCCTTACGCTAGACAAACGCTAGACAAACTTTAGAATCATTTCTAAAATGCTGTCAAAACATGGGTTTTATGGGGGAAAATGGAAAATAAAAAATAAACAGTAGACGACAATTTTTTATTCAGAATTGTCAGGGTTAAATCCAACATGTGCAAACACTGCAGATCCAGATGAGCTGGCTCCTAATGAGCCGTCTCATCAGGATCTGCAGCATTTGTCCGTATTGTTCAATTTAAATAAAAATCCTCACTATCTTATTAACCCTTTCAACACTAGAGACCTCTTTCCTAATACTTGCAAACGGTGCAGATCCTGATGAGCCGGCTCGTAACGAGCCGTCTCATCAGGATCTGCACCATTTGTGGATATTTTTTTTATTTTTACAAGTTGACCCCCATTTCTGCATAATGGAACAGTCTCAAAGATAGCGTGAAATAAGCTTTCCGTGAAAGTGTTAATGGAATAGTCTGAAATTTAGCATGGACAAGCCATTGTCGAATATTTATGTAGGGGAAACGGTTAGCGTCACCTACTGTACATCAATTTCTACCAGGGGCAATAACTCCTACCTGTGCACTTAAGTCCCTGCCTGAAGAGCCCATAGAGCATGGTGCCGCAGAGATCACAGAATGTGGGCGACATGTAGCTGTTCACCTTGAACTTGTGCGGTAGGTTGATGTTGAACCTCTGCGTGAGCATCTGGGTGAAATGGACAAATAAAATGTATACTACTTCACTTATTAATTTATTTTGTATATGGGTGTAATATACAACATAATGGCAGGGATTCCGCTGGCGATCGCCACTTTCGCAATTGGCGATAAAAATAAACAATTGGCGAATTGGCGATAAAAATAAACAATTGGCGATAAAAAATTACAATTTTGGGAAAAAAAATCTTGATTTTTTTTTCTTTCGAAAATTGTAATTTTTTATCGCCAATTGTTTTGTAACTAAGTGAAATAGACAAATTTTATGGTCATTATTTCACTTAGTAATTCATTTTATAACCGAGTGAAATAGACACATTTTATGGTCATTATTTCACTTAATAATTCATTTTGTAACCGAGTGAAATAGACAAATTTTATGATCATTATTTCACTTACTAATTCATTTTGTATCTGAGTGAAATAGACAAATGTTACTATCATTATTTCACTTAGTAATTCATTTTGTAACTGAGTGAAATAGACAAATATAATGGTCATTATATCACTTATTAATTCATTTTGTAACCGAGTGAAATAAGACAAAGATAAGTCATTATTTCACTTATTAATTCATTTAGTATCCGAGTGAAATAGACAAATACAATATTCATTATTTCACTTAGTAATTCATAATTCACTTAGTAATTAATTTTGTATCGGAGTGAAATAGATAAATACAATGTTCACCAAAATATTTGGAGATGTAAGGCGCCATTATATTCCCCCTTCAGTTTTTCCCCCAAAAGTGAAGATAAAAAACCACTGAAAAATAACTGAACCAATGGATATGACAACCAAAACTTTTAATTTGTAAGGCCGTACCTTTGTTTCGCGGCTGTCTTTGGCACTGCCCGGACACGTTCCCAGTATCCTCTCGTGACATTTTTTATGCACCGCACAATTACAGCCTGCAGAAGAAACGAGCAAATAAGTAACTCTGTAGCCTATTTCACCAACATTGCAGAGCATACTTATCTAGCAAAGTATACTTTGAGGGAGTAATCATTTATTTTTCCTGAAATGCATTATTTCATATAGAACTAACCACTGCATATATTTGATGATTAAAAGTATGCAGAATTATTATACTGAATTTATTACATTATCACAGCCAAAATGGCTGTGATAATGTAATAAATTCAGTATAATAAAAATTAATAAATTTATCCTAAAATTGAAAATTTCTCCCTCAAAGTATACTTTGCTAGAAAAGTATACTTTGCAATGTAGGTGAAATAGGCTATTGATGAAGGCCACTTACTAGGTCTGTGCTACACAACTGTCTGAGTGTTCTGTTATCATGCTTGACAGCTCAGTCTCGGCCAATCAAACTGTCTAATTTTCTGAGTGAATTTTTGAGAATGTCGTCAGACAGAAAGTGTTAGGAGCAAGGGCACAGGAGCTGATTTTCTTCATAAGAAAGGGAGATAATCCATGATCTATAGGTCGAAGTTAAAACGTCGAAGCAACAGCCAAGGTCATTTAGGGATGGGATGGTTGCCAGTCTCCTCAGAAAAAGCAGATGGAACTAGATTTGTCAGTAAGCGAGGCTTATGGAATACCCCCCGCGTGGGCCCATGACTGCCCCTAAATATGTAAGGAAATAGAAGTTATAACATATTTCTCTGATGTTAAGTTTTGGAATCAGCGTGGGTTGGACAGTCGTGGATTTGGCACAGCATGGTAGTAGAGCCTTACAGGAATGCATGTGTGAAATATTAAGCATTTTAGATGAAGGAAATAGAAGTTATAACATATTTCTCTGATGTTAAGTTTAGTGACGGACGGACGGACGGACGGATGCACGGACGGGCAACCTGACTCCAGTACCCCCCCCCCCCCCCTACCCCCCCCCCCCCCACAACGAGGAAATACTATGAAATAATTTTTTTATGCCTAAAATGAGGTTTGAAACCACAACCTATGGAGTGGAAGTCAGGTGTTCTAACCCGTTACAAGTTACCAAGGTGTAATGGCTAAATTATATGATTGAATGGGGAGATAAGAGTTTTTCACAAATATAAAAGCACTTTTAAAGGTACATGCCAACTCAGTAAGCACACAATGTTCGTTATATCGGAGACACCATCTGAGACATTTTCTGGCAAAAATAAACAGTCATTCACCGTTACCCCACATATTGATTGGCATTATTATACATTTTATATCAGACATAAATAATTTCCACACTGATATCAAGGGCGATAACCGTGTGTCCTTAAAATGTTAACGGACATTACTATTTATTCTCTGTATTTATTTTTTGATGTGCAATGATCATACTTTATAATCTGTTGAAAATATAATTTTTTCAGGTGACACATTTAATTAGCACAAATAATTAAACCAGAGGGCCATGATGGCCATCGCTCACCTGTTCAATGTCACAAATACTGGTATGTAAAGTTGTCACTACATATACGTCAAAATAAGCCCATGACAGGCACAAAATGTCAATGTGACAAACTTGAGAAGTCACCAGGGTAGGAGTTGTCTCGCGATATGTACAGATATATCTTACACAACTTTGAGAGGTTTGGAGACCATAACAGGATGCTTCCAGCCTACTTTTTATTGCAATCTTTAGATTTTATGTATTATATAACCATATTCCATAAAAAAGTTGACCCCTATTTGACCCCCCCGGGCCATGCCCATTTTTGACCCAGAGGTCACCATTTGAAAAGCTTTGAAAAAGCATTGTACATCGATCATTCCTGTCAAGTTTCGTCGAAATCGGTCTGGTGGTTCGCGAGAAGATTTTTTAAGAATTTATGCTATTTTTAGATGGTGGCCATCTTGGATTAACAACGACCGCCATTTTAACAAAACAGAAAAGGCTTTACCAATGAACCATAACTGCGAAGTTTGGCCACCAATGGCCAGGCGGTTTGTATGAAGAAGACATTTGAAATATCTAATAAAAGAACGACCTTTTGGCGGCCATCTTGGATGATGTAATCATCCGATTCGATGAAAACAGCACCACAGCAATCACCTCATCCATACCTTTGATTTGATATATTATAAGACCATATTCCGTCAAAAATGAAATTTGACCCCTATTTGACCCCATTTAACAAATTTAAAAAAGCATTGTACATTACATCTATAATTACTACCAAGTTTCGTAGAAATCGGTCTGGTGGTTCGTGAGAAGATTTTTTTTTTAAATGTTGTGCTATTTTTAGACGGCCGCCATCTTGGATTAACGATGACCGCCATTTTAATAAAACTGAAAAGGCTTTACCAATGGACCATAACTGCGAAGTTTGCTACCGATGGCCAAGCGGTTTGTATGAAGAAGACGTTTGAAATCTCTAATAAAAGAACGACCTTTTGACCTTTCGGTGGCCATCTTGGATAATGTAATCATCTGATTTCGACAAAACATGCTCCTATGTGATCGTTTCGTCCATACCTTCGAATTGATATATGACATGACCATATTCGGTCAAATGTAACATTTGACCCCTACTTGACCCCTCCTGCCCCACCCATTTTTGACCCGGAGTCCACCATTTGAAGGAATCTGAACCAGCGTCAACTATCGATCATTCATACCAAGTTTCGTAAAAATCGGCCTGGCAGTTCGCAAGAAGAAATGTGATTTTTTAAGAATTTCACCTACTTTTCAACAGCGGCCATCTTTTATTTCGCGATGACCACCATTTAAACAAAAATGAGAAGGCTTGACCCAATAACCATTACCGTGAAGTTTGGCCAATATCAGCCAAGCGGTTCACGAGAACAAGACGTTTGAAATCTTTATTAAAAGAACGACCTTTTGACCTTTCGGCGGCCATCTTGGATGACATGACCATCCAATTTCAACAAAAAAATGTACCAGAGCGATTGCCTCTTTGATACCTTCGATTTGATATATGACATGACCATATTCGGTCAAAAATAAAATTTGACTCCAATTTGACCCCACAGGCCACGCCCATTTTTGACCCGGGGGTCACCATTCTAACAACTTTGAAAGAGCATTGTACATCGATCATTCCTACCAAGTTTTGTCGAAATCCGGTTGGCGGTTCTTGAGAAGAAGATTTTTGAAGAATTTGTGCTATTTTTAGACGGCAGCCACCTTAGATTACGTAATGACGTCATTTTAATAATGTAATCCCCCTACCTAAGGACCATGACCATAAAGTTTGGTGACTATAGGCCCAATGGTTACCGAGGAGAAGACATTTGAAAATGTTCACGGACGGACGATGGACGACAGACGGACGGACACATTGTGGTAACAATAGCTCACATGAGCTTTGCTCAGGTGAGCTAAAAATAGCATGCGTCATTTGCATATGAAAATAGCCTGATACCACCGCGAGTCACTATCAGTCAAATAAATATTACTAAATTAAAATATCTGTATAGCGTGCACTTGTAATTTTTAGAACAGGTGGATTAGTGACACAAATTAATTCTTATAAAGAACAGTTTCAGCCTACTGTACCTTTAGTTTAAACATAGTTTATTGCATATAAGTACAATGGGCTTGGGCTACAAGTTCTCACAACATTAGTTACACCCCTTACAGTACCTTTAACATCCACCACAGAAAACTTCGCTCCATTCCAAGGTGTATGATCACGTGGTACTAACAACAACAACAACAAGTACTGAAACTTCCAGAATCCATCCGATTCAAAGTACGTCTTATTTTATAGTGTCCTTATTACGTAACGGATTTTGATGAAATATGGCGCATCAAACGCCTCTTGTTAAGCTGCATTTGGTGTCCTCTGTACGTTGACCCAACCGACACGGAAATCGATTTTTCGCAAAAACAACATAAGTCTGTGCCGAACTCCCTGGACGACCAAATACAGCTCATGAAGTCGCGTTTGCTGTGCCATATTTCATCAAAATCTGTTACATATTAACCCTTTCCCTGATAGAAACGACTTTTCACGCCTCTGCAGAAGATGTCTTTAGAAAACATTGTGGGAAAAGCAGAAATTGCTTGTAACAAGCAATTTCTCCTTTTCCCACAATGTTTTCTACTCTATCAGATAATTTAACCATCATTTGACCCAGCATTTGATTCTTTTATTCAGATGTTCGAAATATCGCAAAACAGGGAAAGGGTTGAGGAAAATATCAAATAATACCTCTTTGGAGCGGGCAAGATTTCAACACTTTCAGCCACTGTTGTTGTTGTTGTTGTTATAACCACGTGATCATGCACCTGGCATTCCACGATAATCAAAGTAAAGTGCTACTCACCTTTGCATTGGTATCCTTGTTTATTTAATCCCCTGAAACATAAACAAATTCAATTATAACAATGAAACACATGTGTGGCCATGACTGGAGAAATGGAGCTTATGGGATTTGTGACCAGTGTAGCTCATGATCAAATAACACACTCTTGTAGCCTGATGACAATCTATAATGCTTGCTAGAACCATGTCGGGAGTTTCAGTGATGAAATGGTGAACAGTGCAGATCCTGATCAGACTGTGCGGATGCACAGTCTGATCTGGATCTGCACTGGTCACATAACCAGTAATCCCAATTACTCCAGAAGCATTACGGTCGCTTCTTTGATGGAATGGCGAACAGTGCAGATCCTGATCAGACATTACGGATGCACTGGCTGATCTGAATCCACACTGGTCAGACAACCCATAAGCCCCATTTCTCCAGTCACAGCCAGATTTTTAGTTGATCGAGTGCTGTTTTATTTCCAGTCAACAACAAGGTCCCCATATACAGACAGGATCGCTTCTGTATGTGGGGAGCACTAAAATAACAATAAAAACTTTTAGCTTTGGCAGGCAATGTCATGATCTGGGGCCAGGCACCCTTACTAAACTTGACCCCAGGTGTGCACTAATAGAGTCATTAACCCTAACAATGCTGAATATAATTTTGTCATCTGCTGTTTATTTTTTAGTCCATTTTTCATTCAATGGAAATTATTTTAAAGTGCTCTCCACAGCGCTGTCAATAGCAAAACATGTTTTTATTTACAAAGAATACCAAATATAATCATTATTAAAATATGCATATCATTCCTCCTGATACATTTTTTTACTCAAATTCAGCAAGTTTGATTGGCCGAGGCTTAGACTCAAATAATCCAACTTACTGAATTTTGAGCACGAGGACCGAGAACACACTCATACAGTTCTGGCAAACCAACTTAAAATAAAATTGAATCAATTGACATTGTCATGCGATTGAAAGAGGAAATAGGAGTCAAAATGTACAGATAGAAGACTGGAAAGTCTAACATTTGGAAGGTCTAACATTTAGAAGGTCTAACATTTAATGATTAACTTCATAGATATTGACGAAAGCGTTACAATATTCGACTAATTGAGACGAAATACTCACCAACAAAAATCATTACAATATGAGCAAAACGTCGGTTGTCGGAAGAATTTTGCGATGAACTGGTGACCCCTGACCTCGTGAACTTTCTGCTGCTTGATCGCCCCGCGTCGACGGGTAATGCCTCCCATTACATGCTTCTCGCTGTTCAGCTGCGGGATTTGTTCTGTATAAATGAAATGAAAAATAAAATAAAAAGTTGGTTGTCCAGTTAGCGCAATTGGTAACGAGCGCACTTCTCACCAATACGGGCCAGGTTTGATCCACGACCCTGGCAGTACGGTGGTCGCCAGACTGGACAAGTGGGTTCCTTCTGGGTAATCCAGTTTTCACCCATTTAAGGATCACCCATATCTGTGCCAATGAAAGCATTTGTGCTCTCGCACTTGTTTATAATCGTTGTAAAATAAATAAAGTTTAAATGCAACAGTTGTAGTTAATCCTTTCTCCCCTAATGGTCCGACATTGACTGCTCCATGCTCATTTTTGGAGTATTTCATTAATTGGATAATGGTTGCAAGATAAGGGTTGTAAGGGCAGGGATTCCAATGGGGAAAATAAAAAAATCGCCACTTCAAAAAAACAAAAACAATTGGCGGTAAAAAATTACAATTTTCGAAAGGGTTGATGCGACGGCTTGTTACAAGCTGGCTCATCTGGACCTACAGGGTTTGTAAATGTTTTCATTATGTTTTGTAAGGTTGAAAGGCTCCCATAAATATCTGATATTGATAGTATGTTCCATGCTAATATTTTGGACTATTCAATTAATCAGAAATATATGAAAAACTAGACATTATGTTTGTAAAACACGGATAATTACACCTGTGACATACTGGATTCTAACTGGAGAAACTCTTACAAACCTTTTTACTTTTCGAAGTAAATGTACACGGACGGACGGACATACAGAGCCGTACACACAGAACCCCAGTAACGCTATATGCTCCCATCACCATTCGGTGGCGGGGGCATAAAAACATGTTATATTGCAAACCGTCTTAGACAATTCACTTGATTGAAGTCCATGCAATTGTGGAAATAACTGATGACAAGCCTGTTAACATTACACATGCAAAGACACAATAATTCCAACACAAAAATATTTACACAATTCCCTAACATTTGATTGGCCCGTAGCAAGTCTCTGTCCAAAATTTATATCCCAGTAAACTCCCACGCCAAACTACTTTCCGTAACCGTGAGGCGCAGTTAAAATAATTCTTAAGAAAACGGAAAATAAAATAAACACATTTTCTTGATGAATTTATTTCAAATGCTGGAATTATTAGGAATGAATGGCCTTTTTGTGGAATTTATCGGGGATATAAACTTGGAAAAGTCGCGGGAATACTGGACGAGGCCTTCCGGCCTTCGTCCAGTATTCCCGCGACTTTTCCAAGATTCAACCCCGATAAATTCCACAAAAAGGCCATTCATTCCTATAATAACAAATAGGATAAAAAAAAAAAAAATTGGCGGTAACAAATTACAATTTTCGAAAAAAAAAATATTATTTTTTTTTCTTAAAAAATTGTAATTTTTTATCGCCAATTGCGAAAGTGGCTTTTCCAAGTTTATACCCCGATAAATTCCACAAAAAGGCCATTCATTCCGATAGTATATTTCACATGCATCTGCTTTATAGGCCCGCAAAGAGATTTCCGACATCAAGACATTGTGGAGAAGGATACAATGACTGGGGTTATATTTATTGCATTGTAGGTGTTGACGGGATAAATAGAATAGTAGGTTAGTACCGTGAATGGGAAAAAATATCTGGCGCGACATCCCATTTCCTAAGCCTTGCCAGATAATTCTATAAATTTCTATAGATGAAGCTGTGAATCGTTAAATACAACATGTACCTTCTTTACTTTACATGCCATTAGTTGTAGTTACTACATAATGAATATTAATTAAGCATGAATATTAATTAAGCTCATAATTCATTGTATATTCTGATGGATATTTTGCATCAAAATAACACACAGAAATTGAGAATGCACATGAAACTGTACATCCTGTATGGAATATAATATATTATGTAAAAAATTATCAATTGTAGTGTTTAATTCAAACCCAAAAGCCATCTGTAAATGCACATGAACTAGTTTTGAGAATGAATAAGACTTGACCCAAAACTTAATCCATGGTTTAATGCCGAAGACGCTGATGCACAGGTGTTTGTTTGTTGGGGTTTAACGGCCTTTCAAGAGCTAAGGTCACTTAAGGCCGGGTCAATGGGTCTAGTACTAAATCCCATATATTGCCTGTACAAATGGGGAAAATCCCAAAATCAGAACTCAATATTTACGATAAGAAAAACTATATATTCAGCCCTGAAATCAGTATAATCTTGATTTGATGCCTGATTTCTACACGTGAGCACTGCTCGCAATACAATGGTTACCATGTCCACAAACACTGATGAACTAGCTATAGGGAAAATGTCAAATGTTCGTCTTTCTGGAGAATGTTGGCATACATCTATGTTTATACGTAAAAAGATGCGAGTCGCACTAGACGAAACCCCAGCCATCGTGCCAATTGGCAATTTTTGTTGTTGTTGTTGTTGATTGTAGGCTTACGGTGCTGTCCGGTAATTTCGCGCAGCTAAGGAAACAATAATGTAACCGATCTATACGTATCGCATATTCAGACCTACAACTTTATATGCATAATAACTCGCCATTTCGCCGTATTTCTATGAAATATCATGCAATAAAACAAAGTGCATCAATGTAAATGGCCGCCATTTGTGAACTCACGTTGGGTATTCCCCGAAAATCTGGATGTCCAGTGTACTTGCGCAGTGCGATTTTAGTGACGTCAGTTAATTATATTTGTCTATGGTGGCCAATACACGCAAACGTGTCTGCCATTTCTACGTTCAGGGAAGGGGGTCAATAAGTCAGCATGTGATAAATTACAGTCAGGGAACAAATTAATGACAGTATAACACATCCAGCGTAGATTAATACCCAGATTAATGCAAGTACTCAAAATACTACAAAAAAATATATTCTAACAAGTTTGGGCTTCCATACATTGAACATTTTGTAGTAGTTTCCCCAATAACGTCATTTGTATGTTTTAATATACTCGATCCAGGGCCAACTATTTCATTCACAAAACAGACGTAAACATGGTTTTGACAGACGATGTCTTCTGCAAAATGTGATCTGTTTTTGAGAAATAAAACGTATGCATGTATTAGGATACGAAGCGTAAAACTGACACAAAAAAAAACTTGTACTCACCAAATATACATAGACTAGCCAAATATCGTCAGAAGTTCTATAGTTTATGAATAGGTTGACTTCTAATATACCGAAACCAGGTAGCGAGAGGTTGACAATGCAAATTAAAGAGGTGCGCAAAATTACTGGAACACAAATGTACATTCGGATAACCTCTGCAGTTACCGTCGTAAGACGGTCGCGAGTGTAAAAAAAAGATGGGTTGTTTAATATATCGGGTATTAAAATGTCATTTACCAACAAAGTTGCATGAAACATAGAATGGGTGCGAGACAAAAGTCACAAGGAGAGTGATAAAAATTAACAAAATAGACAAAAAAAATAATTCTGAAATGTGGAAAAAAAATAAGGTCGGCACATTTTGTTAATAAAATAGCAGGTAGGGTCGGGTGCCCCGAAACAAACAATTTTTTTTTATAGGCCTTATTAATGTTATTGCAATCAGTGTAGACTCAGATCAGACTGCACATATGTGCAGTCTGATCTGGGTCTACTCTGTTTGCAAAACTATTTGTTTGTGCCTTTCAGTAAGAAATAAACGCTGAATACAGTACAGAACCGGATCTCTATAAATAGATTTGCAAAGTGAAATAAATTTCAGGATCATAAATCTGTGCAAACTAAATATAGGGCACCACTTCTAGCTGGTGAAGATCATACAGTATGGTACGGAGCCCCGCAGGGGACGTAGAATATTTTTTTTTATTAATTCGTTCCCACAAAATAACAATGTGTTCCCACGAATTAACAATTTGTACCCACAAAATAAAAAAAAATTCCCTCAATTTAGCAATTTGTTCCCATGAATTAACAATTCGTTCCCACAAATTAATAATTCTTTCCCTAAATTTAACAATTCATTCCCATGAATTAACAATTTGTTCCCTCAATTGTTAATTTGTGGGAAAGATATTGTTATATCGTGGGAACGAATTGATAGTTCGAGGGAACAAATTGTTAAATTGAGGGAACAAATTGTTATTTTGTGGGAATGAATTGTTAATTCGAGGGAACAAATTGTTAAATTGAGGGAACGAATTGTTATATCGTGGGAATGAATTGTTAATTTGATGGAACAAATTATTAAATTGAAGGAACAAACTGTTATTTCGTGGGAACATATTAATAAAAAAATTCCATGTCCCCTGCGAGGCTCCGTTGTATGGACATGCAAGAAATCTGGCAAAAATTAGTATGGCATTCATTAGTAAGTATGGAAATAGAAGAAAAGTCCAAACAAAGACCAGGATGTGATTTTGTGCCCAGAGAAGATTTTTTTTTTTTTAAATAAACTGTAGTATTGTCTGTAAATGACGTCAAAGGTTGGCAAACTCTTCATAGCAAATGCGGAAAAGAACGTCAAAGGTTGGCAAAATTTTCATAGCAAATGCGGAAAAGAACGTCAAAGGTTGGCAAACTTTTCATAGCAAATGCGGAATAGAATTCCGCATTTGCTATGAAAAGTTTGCCAACTTTTGACGTCATTTACAGACTACAACAGTTTATGTAAAAAAATTCTATTCCGCATTTGCTATGAACATTTTGTCAACTTTATACATCATTTATGGGAAATATTGTAATTTTGTATTTTTTTGTGAGATATCGCACATCTCCTTTGGTACAAAATCACGTGGCTCGTCTCATATGACACATCATGAGAGAACTGGGTCGCATGCCCGAGTGGAAATACTACTTATAAATACTACTTATAAACAAGAGGGCCATGATGGCCCTAATTCGCTCACCTGACTCCATGAACACCAGAGGAGAATGTGACATTGAGTTCATGTGTTTTAAAAAAGATTGTGCTATTTTTAGATGGCGGTCATCTTGGATTAAGCGATGACTCTCATTTTACCAAATCTGAAAATGCTTCACCCAAGGATCTTTAAACGTCCTATGAAGTTTGGCCAGCATCGGCCATGTGGTTCCTGAGAAAAAGACGTTCAAAATCTCGAATAAATGGACCTTTTGGTGGCCATCATGGATGTCATAATCATCCGATTCCGACAAATTTTGCACCAGAGCAATCGCCTCATCGATACCTTCAATCTGATATATGACATGAGCATATTCGGTCAAAAATAAAATTTGACACCAATTTGACCCCACGGGCCACGCCCATTTTTGACCCCGGGGTCACCATTTTCACAACTTTGAATGAGCATTGTAAATCGATCATTTCTACCAAGCTTAGTCGAAATCTGGCCAGCGGTTCATGAGAAGATTTTTATTTATGTTATTTTTAGACGGTGGCCATCTTGGATTAGCGATGACCTCCATTTTAACAAATCTGAAAAGGCTTCACCCATGGACCATAACTTTTAAGTTTGGCTACCATGGGCCAAGCGGTTCATGTGAAGAAGAATTTTGAAATCTCTAATAAAAGAAAGACCTTTTGATATTTCGGTGGCCATCTTGGATGACATAACAATCCGATTTCGACAAAAAATGTACCAGAGTGATCGCCTCATTGATACCTTCGATTTGATATATAACTTGACCATATTCGGTCAAAAATACAATTCGACCCCAATTTGACTCCACAGGCCACGCCCATTTTTCACCCCGGGGTCACCATTTTAACAACTTTGAAAGAGCATTGTACATCGATCATTCCTACCAAGTTTCGTCGAAATCCGGCTAGTGGTTCATGAGAAGAAGATTTTTTAAGAATTTATGCTATTTTTATACGGCGGCCATCTTGGATTAGCTATGACCTCCATTTTAACAAATCTGAAAAGGCTTCACCCATGGACCATAACTTTCAAGTTTGGCTACCATGGGCCAAGCGGTTCATGTGAAGAAGAATTTTGAAATCTCTAATAAAAGAACGACCTTTTGACCTTTCGGCGGCCATCTTGGATGACATAACCATCCGATTTCGACAATAAATGCACCAGAGTGATCGCCTCATTGATACATTCAATTTGATATATGACATGACCATATTCGGTCAAAAATAAAATTTGACCCCAATTTGACCCCACGGGCCATGCCCATTTTTGACCCTGGGGTCACCATTTTAACAACTTTGAAAGAGCATTGTGCATCGATCATTCCTACCAAGTTTTGTCGAAATCCGGTTGGTGGTTCTTGAGAAGAATATTTTTAAGAATTTGTGCTATTTTTAGACGGCGGCCATCTTGGATTACGTAATGACGTCATTTTAACAATTTTGTAATCCCCTACCTAAGGACCATGACCATGAAGTTTGGTTACCAAGGAGAAGACGTTTGAAAATGTTCACGGACGACGACGGACGACGGACGACGACGGATGACGGACACATTGCGGTAACAATAGCTCACATGAGCTTCGCTCAGGTGAGCTAAAAAGCTGAGCATGTACTCAAAAATTTCCGTAACTCAAAATCAACAGTGTGATTATCTGAGTGTGAGCACAGCTCAGCCTCAACCAGTCAAGTATACTGATTTTGAGAACGAGATTGGGGCACAGGCTCAAACAGCTTTAATGAGAATGGTCCAGTGTTCGTGACAACATCAGTGAGAAATTCATGAACAGTATAGAAAACAGTCTACAGTAGCATGTGTGTGTGTCCCGCTTGAAAACCAGAGGTGAACGTTGTCAAAACGTGGTCTAAATGTGGGCCAAACGTGGTCTAAACATGATCCAAACGTGGTCCAAACATGGTCCAAAAGTGGTCCAAATGCATATGTCCTGAACAGCTGTGCACAAAAACTACAACAAGAATTTCGCCTTCTGCTAAAGTAGGCGCGACAAAAACAGTGTTTTTTTTTTGTGCAAACGTTGCACAACCATGAGCCAAACGTGAGTCCACCGAAAACGGCACGTATAAACACGGAACAAACACGCAGATACTACTGTACATGCCAAAGGATGAATGAAGGTAGGAGCTTAGATACAAGGAATACGTACAGTTATTTATCATTACATCATGATGTGTAAAACAATTCTATCTAAAAATGTGACTATCACTGGAGAAATGATGCTTATGGCATTTGTGGCTAATATAGCTCCTGATTACAAGCCACACCCGGGGCCCGTTTCACTAAACTTCTTACTACTAAAATGTTCATAAGTGAAAATTTAAGATCGTCTGTAAATTTCAATTTATGGATTATATTTATTGAGCATAGGCTGCATATGCAGCCTATGCTCAATAAATATAAATCCAATAATTATTTACAAGAAAACAATGTTAATATGAAATTTACGGACTATCATAATTTTGCACTTACGAACATTTTAGTCGTACGAAGTTTAGTGAAACGGCCCCCAGATTCCTATTGCCAGATAATGATCTATACTGTTCATTTACTGCATACAACACTCATAATACACTAGCGTAATAAATATGCAAATAAGATCGCTACAGAAAACTAGTTACAAGGTCAGTCTAGCTTCATTGTATGATGTTATGTTTATGCAATAAATAAAATATATTGTTGATTCAATATTATATTTATTAAACTTGTTGACTGATTTCATAAGAAGCTCGGCATAGCCAAGTTTCTTGTGAAATCAGAAAACTAGTGCAACAAATATCTTATTAACCCTTTCAACACTACAGACCTGTATAGTGGTATTGGCAAACAGTGTAGATCCAGATGAGCCGGCTCGTGACGAGCCGTCTCATCAGGATCAACACTTTTTAGCAATTAATTTTCATATTTTTCAGATAAAAAAAACACCCCATTTTCATCAATGGAGAAGTCTGAAATTCATTTTGTGACAATTGGATTGGTTGCAAAATCAACATAGCAAAATCCATTCCAGTTACTGAGGGGTCAACACCCATGAAAGATCCTCTATCAGATACATGATGGTTGCAGGGCTCTAGATAAGGAATTAGTAATTGAGTATTGTCACTCCATCATTTCTGAAGCAATTGGGTATTTCAAAATTTTAATTGGGTAAAATAAAATCACACTACTGTTTACACATCAAAAGACAGCAATTATTGAATAGTTTGCTTCGAAATGAAAACATGTCTTGGCATTTCATTAGAATTGTCTCCTTGGAGACAATTCTAATGAAATACCAAGATCTGTTTTCATGGAAAATAAGAAAAATATGCTATATTTGTGGTCTGTTTATTGCATGATAAACGTACCACAAAATTTGTATTGCTTTTTGATACTCACTACTTCTGATTTCAATTGGGTTTTTGACAATTTTAATTGGGTATTTAAGCAAATACGCAGCTTATCTGGAGCCCTGTGGTTGTATCGCTCACTAACTCACAAAGTAGACTCTGATCTGGATCTACACTGGCTGGAAATGCCATAAGCCCCATTTCTCCACTCACAGTTAATACAAATACATGGTGCAAAATATCAGGCTGGAAAATGCAGATTCAAAATGCTGAAAAACAAGCTTGATTCAAACCTAGATCTTCTCCAATTTCTGAAAGGGAAAAATCGACCTATTGAGCGTGAAGTATGTATACATGTTCTGCAATTACCTGTACATGCAATGTCAAACCTTTTGCATTAAGACCAGCCATAGCTATTTATTTACTATTTAATGGCGTTTAACGGTCTATAAACAGCTAAGGTCGTTATAGGCCGGGTTACTGTTATTGGAGTTGAATCCCAAAATTTCAATCTATGGATTGAGGTGGGGGGGGGGGGGGGGGGGGGGGGGGGGGGGGGGGGGGGGGGGGGGGGGGGGGGGGGGGGGGGAGGTCCCAAAAACTGAATATACACAGAAAAAAATACATATTCAGCCGTGAAATTAGAATAACATGATCAGGGGCCCGTTTCACTAAATTTCTTACGACTAAAATGTTCGTAAGTGCAAATTTAAGATCTACAGACTATCATAACTTTGCACTTACGAACATTTTAGTCGTACAAAGTTTAGTGAAACGGGCCCCAGGTGTCAGGTTCAAACCAGAATTATTGGGATTCCGGCGAGCATGAAACCAAACATTAAATTTACCCGTCACATACTCCCAAACAACCACCCACTCAAAGTTACCACGGTTAACCCTTAGTCCGCTACTCACTACAATTGTCGTCTGCTGTTGCTTTTATATCTTGCCTTATTTCTCAATAACAACATGGTTTGACAGAACTTCAGAATCATTTCCAATGGAAATGATTCTGAAGTGCTGTGAAAGCATGTTGTAAATTGTTCTAAAGTGCTCTGTGTAAGTTAAGTATTCTAAAACTAATTTGTGCAGCCTGATCAGGATCTAACGGAGCCAGTGACAAAGATATATATTCTGTTAACCTTTAGAACGTGGGAAACGAAAAGCGCCATCTGCTGGAGGTTTACATTCTGTCTTTCTCATCACACATGATTTGACAGCACTTTAGAATCATTTCCATTGGAAATGATTCTAAAGCGCGGTCAAATCATGTTTTTGGTGAGAATTATGGAAAATTGAAAATAAACAGCAGACGATAACATTTAATTTAAAACTGTAAGGGTAAATAGCTTGACATGTGTTTTTCAGCCTGGATCATACTGGGGAAACGTGCAGGCTGATCTGGGTCTACATTGGTCGTGAAGGTGATCGGAACCATTTTCACCAGTCACATTTCACTGGTGGTATAATGCTGGCTATAAACGGCAAATTATCCCCGCTTAGCATGTAATACAGTTTGTTTGTTCCAATACAAATGAGCCAATCACTATTATTGAATTCGTAACCATGGAAACCGCGTGTCTATTTATTGGTGACATCCGATGACAAACTAAAAACAGCATTGTAAAGTACAAGGGTCATACAATATATAACAAGAAATGGCATCGTTAAACGAAGCTTATCCCATCGCTGGCATCCTTGACAATAATAATGATACAAGTCCCGATCAGTGACCTTGAACTTTGTCTTACAAATTTGCCTTACAAACAAAGTGAACATAAGTCCTCAGTGACCTTGATCTTGGGCGGTCGGACGGGGGTCGTATGCCAAACAAAGCACCTAGACACATTGTGGTCAAACATTATCAAAATCAATGAAGAAGTTTATGGTTTAAAGCAAAATGACAGGTGCTACTAACGTACGTGCATACGTACGTACATGGACTAACGCTATATCCCCTATATCGGCAAGGGGATAATGAAAACGGCTTAATAATATTTGTTTGAAATGAACAAGCCTGGCCACGTGTTCATGACGCTACTATACAAGCTTCTGTGTGTTTAATAATTGATTTACATATACAGTCTACACTCGTTACCTCAAACTCTCTTAACCTTTACACCGCTATCATATTCTTCTTGTCGTCTGCTGTTTATTTTCTATTTTCCATTTTTATCATCAAAAACATGCACTTTAGAATAATTTACAACATGCTTTGACAGCACTTCAGAATCATTTCCATTGGAAATGATTCTTAAGTGCTGTCAAACCATGTTAATATTGAGAAATAAGGCAAGATATAAAAGCAACAGCAGACGACAATTGTTGTGCGTAGCGGTCTAAGGGTCAAGTCAAACTACTGAAACTCAAAGTCAAATTCTTGGTCCCAAGTACATGTTTTCCTATATAATAACTCGTTAATTCAAATCTTTGTCAACTCAAAATATTTTCCTCAGTCCCCTGGACTTTGAGTAAACGAGTGTAGACTGTATTCGGAAATGCTTCTATACTGGTTGCCTACAACCGGGGGCGACACATCAGCATCCCATTGCCACTGGCAAAATAAAGCTTCTCGAAGTCTGGTTAACCCTTTCCCTGTTTTGCATATTCAAAATCGAAAACATCAGAATAAAAGAATCAAATGCTGGGTCAAATGATCATGGTTAAATTATCGGATAGAGTAGAAAACATTGTGGAAAAAGGAGAAATTGCTTGTTACAAGCAATTTCTCCTTTTCCCACAATGTTTTCTAAAGACATCTTCTGCAGAGGCGTGAAAAGTCGTTTCTATCAGGGAAAGGGTTAATCGAGTTGAGATACCGATTTAATAATACAGTTAAATACGTCACACAAACTTAAATCCAAAGAATGAAGAGGGCGACATATGCATCATAGAGTTTTATGAGGTCACTAATGATATCAACTGCACACATCTTCAAGTAATTTTTGACAGTGTGGGTGCCACTGCCTGGTCACCGATCTCTTATATGTGGCTGTGAATGGAGAAATGAGGCTTATGGGATTTGTGACCAGTGTAGCTCCTGATCAAAGAGCACACTGCTGTAGCCTGATAACGATCTATATTGCTGGTTAGAAGCATGACGAGTGTTTCATTGATGGAATGGCGAACAGTGCAGATCCTGATCAGACTGTGCGGATGCACAGGCTGATCAGGATCTACACTGGTCGCAAAACCAATAAGCCCTATAAAACATCCACAATTAGTGCAGATCCTGACGAGCCGGCTCATCTGGATCTACACTATTTGCAAACATTGCGATTAGAGGCATGACGTGTAGAAAGAGTTTGTTTGTTGGGGTTTAATGGCCTATCAACAGCTAAGGTCATTTAAGGCCGGGTCAATGGGCTTAGTACTAAATCCCATATATTACCTGTACAAGTACATGTACAAATGGGGGGAAAATCCCAAAATCAGAACTGAATATTTACAATAAAGAAACTATATATTCAGCCCTGAAATCAGAATAATCCTGATCTGATGCCAGGTCCTCGCCACACCAGAATCACTTGGCCCCCTCCCAAAAGTAGTAGGATCAGTAACAATCTTACTACTTTTATAATTGGCAATAACCCAATTCAACTCCCAGGTAACAAGAGAGCCAAAGATAAAAAAAAACGTACCTGAGGGCCAAACCAGGCAAATTGTGATTCCTATAAGGAGGAATCCCTACCGTTAATTTACGCCGTCAGGTTCGCCCGACCAACCATCCACTATGTGTAGAAAGAGATACTGTAAAAAATAGCAATTATGTTTCAGACAAATTGATTACTATCTGACATGATAAGAATATAACAACTTACATGGATGGTAAATTTGTGCCAACAAATAGCTGATATTATCTTTATTTCCAGTTAACTCTTTGCATGCTACCGGCGATATTATCCGCCAAACGAATTAGGAGTATATGTTTTATTTCTCTCTGTAAATATGTCTTGAAATTTCATTAGAATTGTGTCCGGAGGACACAATTCTAATGAAATTCCAAGACATATTCATGACATTTATAAGGAGAAATAAAAGAAAATATAATGAATTGTCATCTGCTATTTTTGAACTATTTATACCCCACAAATTTCCCAGCATGCAAAGAATTAATGACGTTTTGTGCCAATTATATAGCTACCTACACATGTACACTAATACTAGCAATGACGAAAAATATACACCAGTCCTACAAATGCTATAGGAATCTGATTATCTAGAGATTTACTAATAAATAATATCTATCATAATATATATTTATATATTTATAACATAAAATGGGCTTTCACAGGCTCATAAAACAGTGTATTAAATATTGTACTTAATATCAAAATGAGACTGCTACAGAAAACATGTACAGCCTCAATGTATAGTGTTGTGCTTATAAATGCAATAAATAGAATCTAACATTTGTGTTGACTAACTTTGTTTTTATTCGAGCGCTAGCGAAGAATTATACAAGCAACTTCAAAGTTTGAGGTCTTACAGCTTTTATGCAAATGAACTTATGTCGGTCGAAGCACATATTTTGCGGGTTGAACTTTTTTAAAAACACGGGTCTTACGTCATAAAAAGTAGTTCTAACAACTTAGCATCGCCTTTTCAGTGTGATAAATGTTTTGTTTGCTTTTTTGTGCTAAATTTATGTTATTGCACATGTTTCCGTAGTCTAAGGGTGCGACGATTAACCGCCATACTCGATTATTCACGATTCGTAACTCCATGGTTCGGTGCACGAATACAATCTTCAGAATAGGTCTCAGGAATATAATCTATTTATCATTTTGGGTTTTCCAAAAAATATGTTTTTAACTCGTTGTTGTTGTTGTTGCTGCTGTGAAGAATTTATTAAACTTGTTAACTGAGTTCACAAAATCAGTCAACAAATTCAATAAATATCATAGTAAATCAACACAAAGATTCTCTTTTTCTATTTAATTATAGTTGGTGCCAATTATACCGGTGTACATTTATACTACTAGCAGTAATGACGCCTATTCACCGAACACTACTGAAGCTATCAGCTCCAGATAAGCTACGTATTTCCTTAAATACCCAATTAAAATTGCCACCCAATTGAAATCAGAAGCAGCGAGTATCAAAAAGCAATAAATATTTTGTGGTACCTTTTCATGCTGCAGAAAACAATAAACAGACCACAAATACAGCATATTCTTTCTTATTTTCCATGAAAACACATCCAAGGAGACAATTCTAATGAAATGCCAAGACATGTTTTCATTTCGAAGCAATCTATTCAATAATTGCGGTCTGTTGATGTGTAAACAGTAGTGTGATTTTATTTTACCCAATTAAAATTTTGAAATACCCAATCTGGAGCCGTGAGCTATTGAAATACATTTAAATATAAAGAGAACATTTTTAATATTTCCCACAACCTGACAAAATGGGTGTCGATCCTAATAATCATGTATACTCATAGGATTTACATTTATTGAGCATAGGCTGAACCCCGATCATTAAATTACCCATCGCACACTCCCACCTGCCACCCACAACTGGAGAAACGGGGCTTATGGCATTTGTGGCCAGTCTAGCTCTGGTTTCCCAGCACACTTCTGCAGCCTTATACGGACCTAATTGTACACGGTTTGCGACATAAACACCATGGACATTGCACTGGCTGCTTTGCGAACAGTTCAGACCCAGATCAGACTATTCAGAGGCATATAGGCTGATCAGGTGGCCATTTCACAAAACTTTGTACGACAAAATGTTCGTAATTGCAAAATTATAAAAGTCTGTAAATTTCACATTAACAATGTATTCTTGTAAACAATTATTGGATTTACATTTATTGAGCATAGGCTGCATATGCAGCCTATGCTCAATAAATGTAAATCCATCAATTGAAGTGAGTGAGTGAGTGAGTGAGTGAGTGAGTGAGTGAGTGAGTGAGTGAATAGGGTTTAACGTCCGCTTTTCTGACATAGAGGTACAAGCCTCAGGGAGTCTACACGCAGACGGGTCAACGGGGTCGAGTCCCGTATCCACCTGTCCAAGGGGGGTAAACAACCAACTTCAGAACTCAATATTTACAATCAAAATATATATTCAGTCCTGAAATTAGAACAACCTGATCTGGTGCCAGGCCCTCGCGACACCAGCATAATTTATCCCATCCCTAAAAGTAATAGGATTAGCGCTAATCTTACTTTTATATATGGGGTATAGCCCGACTCAACTCTCACATACAAGAAAGCCAAAAATGTACATGAGGGCCAAATCCGGTATAGTGGGTTCCGGAAAGTATGAACCCAATCGTTAAGCCAGTTTAGTCGCCTTTTACGACAAGCAATGGCTACTGCAGCACTATTCTCAGGATCAGTTGATCCCGCCCCGGTGCCTGCACGGGGCAAATCCATCAATTGAAATTTCCAGACGATCCTAAATTTGCACTTACGAACATTTTAGTCGTACAAAGTTTAGTGAAACGGCCCCCTGGATCCTGGACTTTTTCCCCCAATTTGGGCGCATTGATTGTCTATCAGAAACATTAACCGCATTCAATCACGGTTGCTACAAGTGTTAACACATTCAATTAACTTGCCAAGAAAGCAGTTACTTTACATTCAAGCTTCTGATGTTTTACAATTGAGCTTCCGATCATATCCGATGAATGCAGTTAGAAAACGGATTAAGCGGGATGAAAATCTGCCAACATTTCTCGGCTATTTTTCTTATTAGAGAAAAAATATATCTTGTAACCACACGTTTGAACCAGATGGCCTGGTCACAGCATAAGTGGATGTTACTGGAGAAATGGGGCTTATGGGATGTGTGACCAATGTAGCTCCTGATCAAATAGCACACTCCTGTAGCCTGATAACGATCTATATTGCTAATGTTTAGCAGCATGATGGGTGTTTCATTGATGGAATGGCGAACAGTGCAGACACTGATCAGGACAGCCTGTAGAATGAGGCTTTGATAGCATACCGAAAAACTTTAACCAAAAATAAACTTTAACCAACCAAAACCGTTAACCCGTATGTATGTATGGATAAACGGACGTATGAACGTACTTACGCCAATGTGCTGACTATATCGCGATGTCCGCAAGCGGGTGCGACAAAAAATGGTTCATCTTTCAAATGCATTTGGTCAATCGGCAGTCCAGGATTAGCAGTCACTGAACCCTTACACCGCTATCTTAATTTTTTTGTCGTCTGCTGTTTATTTTCTATTTTCCATTTTTATCATCAAAAACATGCTTTGCTAGCATTTTAGAATAATTTACAACATGATTTGACAGCACTTTAGAATAATTTACAACATGCTTTGACAGCACTTTAGAATAATTTACAACATGCTTTAACAGCACTTCAGAATCTGAAATTTCCATTGGAAATGATTCTGAAGTGCTGTCAAACCATGTTTTTTATTGAGAAATAAGGCAAGATATAAAAGCAACAGCAGATGACAATTGTTGTGTGTAGTGGTCTAAGGGTTAACAGACACAAACTGCTGGTGCAATCACTGTATTTATAAAAAAACTAACTTTTATAGCTCGGCACTAATAGACACAGTGTGCATAATGGATGGAATACTTTAACCCTTAGAATGCTGGAAATAAAAAGTGTCGTCTGCTGTTGCTTAATATTTTGCCCTTTTACTAAATAAAAACATGGCTGGACAGCACTTTAGAATAATTTCCATTGGAAATTATTCTTAAGTGCTGTCAAAACATGTTTTTTATGATATACCGTAAAGATTCTAATAGACGCCCGGGAATCACCACTGGCTCCGAAGTCCAGGGTGGGCGTTTAATAGAGGCAAGTGTTATTCAGCAAAGGGAAAATGATAAAAAAAATATACGATGTTCTGCTATCTGAACAAAAACATAACTAAGGGACGTTACTCTCAAACGCCAGACTTGATTGTACTGTCTGTCAGTTTATAAACATTTGGGCCAAGACGTTTCGGCCCACTCTGGTCATTATGGTACAGTCGGTAGCAATGTTAAATTTAATGGTAATGTATATCAAGACAGCGTCAATCATTAATGCTGATCAGATTTATGCCTACGGACGTTTCGTCAGCGTCAGCGTTTCGGATCTGTCGGGTTTGAGATGCTTTGAAAATGGCGTCTCCGTAACCGTGTAAATTCTGATCACCCGGTGTCCGTGCAAATAGCTACTGCATATGAGGAATTTACTGTGACAGCGGAAACAGTCGAATATCGCTTCCGCTTTTGAAAGTGAAAGTAGCAATTATGTTTTTTCCCCGATTTTAAAGGAAGTTGCTTTCGAAATAATGGAAAGAAAAAAAATTGAATTGGACAATTAGCTTCGATTTTGTTTCAAGTCGGTACTGGGCGTTTATTAGAGGCACTAATTTCATGAAAATCGGCCAAAAAATGTGTCATTTTCAACGTAAAAAGTGAGGGGTGGGCGTCTATTAGAGCATGGGCGTCTATTAGAATCTTTACGGTAAATGGAAAATATCAAATAAACAGTAGACGACACAATTTAATTCAGCAGTGTTGGGTTAACAGAATTAAATTGTGCAATCCGAACATTAAATGCAGTCGGAAAGGAAATAAAACTACAGTAGGATTCAGGGATCCCCGAGTAAGCCTGTACCAGACAACTTAACCCTTAGAATGCGGGAAACGAAACCTGTTGTCTGCTGTTGTTTTATATTTTGTCTTCCGTCTCAATACAACATGGTTTGACAGCACTTTAGAATCATTTTATAAAGAGCCGCCATAGCATGTTTTTTTTGTTGTTTTTTGGAGAAATGGAAATTAAAAAATAAACAGCAGACGACAAAATTATATTCAGCATTGTAAGGGTTAAAATCTCACAATATTCCATAATACATGTAGTATCATCTGCAGATCTCTGTGTTTCCCGATTATCACAATCTAACTGATGTTCAGCTTTACTTTGATTTGCTAACGTGGGTGACATGAAAAAGGTCAAGGTCACATGGCATACAGCGTATGTTATTTCTACTGAACACCACTAGCTGATTAATGTGTGCAAGTTTGGAAAAAAATGAAAGTTGAACATCCCAGCAACAGCTAAGGTCATATAAAGACGGGACCACAGTTTTAAAGTCTCATCCGACAGACCCGTGGGATGGAAAAACTATGAAAGTATTTGTGATGCCAAGGCGAGATTTGAACCCACTATACCTCGGGATTGGAAGTCAGGTGTTCTAACCCTTAGGCCACAACAACTCCCTGTGCAAGTTTGGAAGCTGTGTATGTTAGTGTGGCTAAGACCTGGTGTTAAACGCAACAGGTTGCCATGCAACAGGTTGCCATGGCAGCCGAGTCAGTGAAGCAGGAAATAAATGTCAAGGTCGAATGAAGGTTAAAATCAGTTTCTAGTATACATAATTAGCTGTTTACTATGTGTCGGTGTCATGCAAATAGCTGTATTTACCATACCATTGTGGCCGAGAACCGATTTAACCCTTTCAGCATTACAGACCTCTATAGAAGTGTTTGCAAACAATGTAGATCCAGATGAGCCGGCTCGTAACGAGCCGTCTCATCAGGAACTGCACATTTTTGCAAGTAATTTCCATATGTTTTACAACAAAAAAAAGTCTTCCGTCTCGATACAACATGGTTTTACAGCACTTCAGAATCATTTCCATTTCCGGCTCGTAACGATCGGCCGTCTCATCCGGATCTTCACTTTTTGCAAGTAATTTTCATTATTATTTTCTTTCAGAAACGAAACACCCCCTTCTCAAAAATGTTATTTAGTGGTGTGTCAGTTATTTCGGGTTGAAGGGGTTAAATGCACAAGGTGTTCGTGATGTTCAAAGAAGCAGAAAAGATAGGACAAGGTCACATGAAGGTCACATTTTTTACATCTGTTTCTGGGGCCCGTTTCACTAAACTTCCTACGACTAAAATGTTCGTAAGTGCAAAATTATGATAGTCTGGAAATTTCACATTAACACTGTTTTCTTGTAAATAATTGTTGGATTTACATTTATTGAGCATAGGCTGCATATGCAGCCTATGCTCAATAAATGTAAATCCATCAATTCAAATTTGCAGACGATTCTAAATTTGCGCTTACGAACATTTTAGTCGTAAGAAGTTTAGTGAAACGGCTCCTTGATGTATACCACTAGCTGATCACTATTCATTAGTTTCTGACAAATACGTAATACTTATAGTTCACATATTGAATTTTTAATAAATTAATTTCGAGCGAGCGCTAGCTTTGAACTGATGATAACAAAGTGTAAAATAAGTCCTAAATATAGCGCTGAACATTTAATGATTAATTTAATAGATATTAGTGAAAGCGTCGCAATATGCGATTAATTGAGACGAAATGCTGTGCTTTCATTGGTCGAGAAACTACGGTAAACAATGCATGTTATAGGCATTTAGAAGATGAGAAAAGACTCGAGCACACATGGCTGTCACAGCCAGTGAAAATGAAAAGTGAACGGGTTTTAAATACGGCCTAGCAACAGCTAACATCAGTGAAGCAGAAACCAGAGGTCAAGGTCACACGAAGGTCAAATGTTATATTTCAGTTTCTGATAAAACACAGCTAGCTGACTATTATGTGCAGTATTGGCAGAATCATCAAACACACGTACGCACACCATGTGATTACTGTCTGTTTCACGAAAGCTGCCCAAATTTTACGGCTATATAGACAATTCAAAAACAATATTTCTTTTGATAATATTAAATTAAAGGAAAATTTAAAAATGAGCCTTCTTTTTATTTCGTGAAATTTTGTCAAATATTGATTTTATTGCGCAAAAACAATTTCCCCATGTTAAATCCCCATAGACTATGGGGATTTAACATGGGGATTTTTTTTTTGAATTTCAGAAATACTGGACCGATTTTTAAAATTTAACTTTTGTTTTCTTAGTTAGATCATATCCAAGCTATCTATCTAGTCAGGTTTCGGAGTCAATTTCCAAATTTTTTTTTTTTTTGACTCCTCCCACTCCTCTACCTCTTTTTCCCCCATGTTAAATTCCCATAGAGAAATCAATTTTTCGCAATAAAATCAATATTTGACCAAATTTCACGAAATAAAAAAAGAAAGCCCATTCTTAAATTTTCCTTTAATTTAATATTATCCAAAAAAATATTGTTTTTGAATTGTCTATATAGCCGTAAAATTTGGGCAGCTTTCGTGAAACAGACAGTAGGTCCATCAAACGTTCGGACACAATTTATTCTAGGAAACACATATAGAGAATAGTAGGTTAGTGCCGTGAATGGAAAAAAATATCTGGCAAGGCTCAGGAAACGGGATGGGCGAGGCTCTGCCGAGCACATCCCGTTTCCGTGCCGCGCCAGATATTTTTTCCCATTCACAGCACTAACCTACTATTCTATTTATCCCGTCAACACCTACAAATGGCTGTAAAATGCAAAACTAGTATTGACTGGATATCAAAAATGTTTCACGGCACCGTGTTTCATGGCACATACGCACCGTGTTGACGGGATAAATAACTATTTGGTTTCCCAAAAAAAAGAATGTCCCAATGTTTAGCATGGTTGTACTGGTTTATCGCTACAACAATATATTTGGATACCATTTGTTTCGGGAAACCCGTTTCCCAAAACAAATGGTGCCCGAATATTTAGGCTTATTATGGACAACTAGCCCTTTACATGCGGAATACATCTTTACGGGTATGAATTTTTTTAAATATTTTATTTTTATTTTTGTTATTTCCAATGAAAGTATATGTTGTAACCACTCATTTGAACCGTCTCGATGAAACGGTTCATCTGGTGGTCGCGACATATACTTCTGAGCACAGAGAAAAAAAATATTTAGGATTTTCCACACACAAAATTGCGTATCCTCAGCATGAAATGAGAGACCTCATTATACACCAACATACAGTCGAACTTCGATGGGTCGAACCCTGGTAAACTCGTCAGCCATGCTTGCCTCGAACTAGCCTTTAGGTCCCGGCAGAATTCCTATATAAATACGTTAAAACTACCCGGTATAGGTCGAACTTGTGAAAGTCGAACAACCCTCAATGCCTCGAATCGCTGTCACGGCCGGTCGTGTATAAATCCACTATAAACACCACAAAAACTCGAACATGTTAGACGATTGTCTCCAGAATAGTTGATTGACTTTCACACCTATTGTTAACCAGTTGTCAAACAAATCTCAAGTGGTCATTTGAGCGTATACAATAACGGCAGTCGTGACCAGCATACGTGGTAATTATTCATTGACCAATGTCGGCGAAGTTGTTAGTTAATTAAAGTGGTAATTTATGGGACTGGGTTCCATGTGATAGTAAATTATGATATTCAGTGAATGTGGTTCCGGGTCCGAAGTAGTGATGGGGCGACTGGGCATGCATCTATTGATTTATCAGTGTATGACGAGCGATGTAATTGTATACCTACAAGCATGCGCATCATTTTATGGCAAATACATATTCACTCACAAAGATTTATATTTGATTAGATAAATATTTGTCATGAAATTACGCAAATGCCAATAGGTACAAAATCAGAGATGCTTTCACATGATCGTATCGGACGGGGCAAACAAGTCCGCCAATTGTATTTCATAATCATTTTCTGTTGTTCTCATGTTCTATTGCTGTATAATGGCTATGTAAATAAAAACACACATGAGTTTGCCGCTTTATTTATTCTATTAAAGCCTGTTTCTGTTAATAAACGACTGTGACAATCAACCGTAAATGCAAATGTAAGCGCATTTATATGAAACAACGTGTCGTAATGACGACTTGTTTCACTTAGTACACTGACCAACTCGTAGATCTGAAATGGTTAGAGTAGAAAATCCCGATGGGTCAAACAACGGATGGGTCGAACTAAAACTTAACCCCGCAGGCTGTTCGACCCATCGAAGTTCGACTGTATATATATTTATAACCTTTATATGCTACAATAGCTGTTATTTCTTTGTAACGTGATACACCATTGCTGTATGATATGGTGCAACAACCGGAAGTTTACAATCTGTGCAACCCATTATATATGCTGAGCTAGCACACAGGTTGAAGTAACGGATGGAGGTCTATAAATACATTAACCCTTTCCCTGATAGAGACGACTTTTCACGCCTCTGCAGAAGAAGTCTTTTGAAAACATTGTGGGAAAAGGAGAAATTGCTTGTAACAAGCAATTTCTCCTTTTCCCACAATGTTTTCTACTCTATCAGATAATTTAACCATCATTTGTCCCAGCATTTGATTCTTTTATTCAGATGTTTTGGATTTGGAAGAGTCGAAATATCGCAAAACAGGGAAAGGGTTAAATATGCCTAAAAGCATCAATAAATGAAAAAATATTTTTAGCTTCTTTTTTTTTCATTTATTGATGCTTTTCGGCATATTTAATGTATTCATAGACCTCGGTCCGTTACTTCAACCTGTGACTGAGGACTGTGTTTGCTGAAGGAAAATCCTGAACAGTTTTCACAGCATCCCCGAAACTATGTGTTGTTACGATGCTTTTAATCATCTCATAAATTTCAAATGAGTGGTCAAATAATATACAATTTTGACGAGAAATCAGAACAATTGCAATGAAAATATATCAAAACGTTGATATGCCTAAAAGAGTTAATTAACCCTTAGACCGCTACTCACACCAATTGTCGTCTTCTGTTGCTTTTATATCTTGCCCTATTTCTCAATAAAAACATGGTTTGACAGCACTTCAGAATGATTCAGAAGTGCTGTCAAAGCATGTTGTAAATTATTCTAAAGTGCTGTCAAAGCATGTTTTTGATGATAAAAATGGAAAATAAACAGCAGACGACAAAAAAATAAGATAGCGGTCTAAGGGTTAAAACATATTCTTTTGCCGCGAAATATGAAAAATTGCAATGTGATAAATCAGTTCATTATATACCGCGGCTATATCATTTTTAAGACGAAAAAAAAATGATTTTATTTTTTCAAGTCCTCAACATCAGTACATGTTGACAGCACCATTCGAACCGCCTCGTTGAACCGGTTCAAATGAGTGGTCACAACAATTACTTTCGACAAGAAATAAGACAAATAGCAGAAAAACGCCGGTAATTTCATACCCGTATGAAGGCAATCAACATATAATGAGCTGATACAGAGTTACAGCTGACAAAACAAACCTGTACGCATTTGCAACTACCGGTATTGCAAATATAGAGAATAGTAGGTTAGTGCCGTGAATGGGAAAAAATATCCGGCAAGGCTCAAGAATTTCTTTATTTCTCATCAGAAGTATATGTTGTGACCACTCATTTGAACCGTCTCGCCGAGACGGTTCAAATGAGTGGTCACAACATATAGTTTGGTTCAGAAATAAGAAAAATAGATAGAGAATAGTAGGTTAGTGCCGTGAATGGGAAAAAATATCTGGCAAGGCTTAGGAAACGGGATGGGCGAGGCTCTAAAATGGCTGTAAAATGGAAAAATTGTATTGACTGGATATCAAAAATGTTTCACGGCACCGTGTTTCACGGCACATACGCACTGTGTTGATGGGATAAATTTCCATTCACCCACTGTCTCTGCCACATTTCCCACCCGACCCACTTTTGACAAATACACATTTTACATTTATTTGGCATTACATGAAACAAATCTAAAACTAAAATTAGATTTTGAAAATCGGTTTACAAATTTTAATTATTGGAAATTAAATTATTCCTTCACCACCAAATGACAGTTGGGAATGCGGATCAGACAGAAATGACAGTTGATTGATAAATGGCGAACAATACAAATCTTCATTTTACCCTGTCAACACTACAGACCTCTTTTGTGATGTTTGCAAACAGTGTAGATCCAAATTAGCCGGCTCATAATGAGTAATTTTCATATTTTTTTAAAAATAAAAACACCTAATTTTCATAAATGGACTAGTCTGAAAATTATTTTCGGATTATTGGATTGGTCGGAAAATTTAAATATCACAGTCCATTTCAATTACTTAGGGTTGAAAGGGTTAATATCCTTCAAAGATGTTAGTCGACACTGGTTGCAAATGTCACAGGGTCGATTTTGTCAGCTGCCCTCGTTCACAAGAATTATAAAACATGGACTGCATGAAGAAATCCTTCCTCCTTATGGCAATTGTTTCATGGATAGATACATATGACCCATTACGTTCTGGGATAAACACATGTAGCTTATGGAAAATTCAAAAAAAAAATTCAAACTTCTCCTCCCAAGTGTATATTATTACCACTCATTTGAACCGTCTCGACGAGACGGTTCAAATGAGTGGTAACAACATACCTTTCATTGAAAAATAAGAAAAATAGGAAGTAACATATTTAAAAATTTACATAGAACCAAAAGCATATAGCTTGAGTATATTGGGTTATCAAGGAATTTTATAATTAAATACCCCCCCCCCCCCCCACCCCCCCCCACCCCCCCCCCCCCCCCCCCCCCCCCCCCCGATTCTATAATTTGACAAATGGTACAGATCTGCATTTATCAGGCCCTACTCAGCCTCGGTGAGCCTCGGATTCCTAGACTTAATTGCCAGAAAAACTGGACATCAAAAGCCACCAACCTGACATTATGTACATACAGTGTACATTTGTTTACACAAGTCCTAGGGACTGAGGAAAAATACTTCTGAGTTAACGTAAATTTGAGTTAACAAGAGTTATTTTGTAGGAAAACATGTACTTGGGATCATGAATTTGACTGAGTTATCAGTAGCTTGACTTAAAAAGGTTTTGGGGTAACGAGTGTCGACTGTATGTGGATGATGATCGGGTTCTACACTGGACAAATATGCTAAACGGGGTCTTTCGTTTAGTCGTCATCTCACATACTTAGTACAAGTCTGGCTCGATAAAAAATCCGCTGATTCCATCACTTTTATGACCTGCTTTATCATCTTGTTTTGCGAAATTGTCTCAGGACGTCAATAAGACTGTCAAATTGCGTAAATATTCAAATATTTAGTGACCCATCTGCATATCAAGAAATATATATCGATAGAGCTTTCATTTTGTTAAACCCAGACAGAATCTAACAAAATCAACTTGAGCCTATTTCGTGTACGATTATACAGATTCACATGTCGAAAGTTAACTTTTTTTCTTTCTATTTTCTTTATTTCTCAATGAAAATATATGTTGTTACCACTCAGTTGAACCGTCTCGACGAGACGGTTCAACTGAGTGGTAACAACATATACTTTTGATAAGAAACAAGAAATATAATCAGTTCTTTTCAAGTGAGAATTTGTGAATCTTCAGCTTATTTTTTATAAATTGTCCACTGGGGTGAGGGTAGTATTTTAGAAAAAGAATGCTTCGATTAAAGACACTTTATTGATTGACACTTTATTGATTGATTGATTGATTGATCAATCAATTGATTGATCAATCAATTGATTGATTTTAACCCTTCCATGATGCCATAAGGAATATCGATTTCTCGTGAGTAAATTATCTACATGTACTGGCTACTACCCACACAATACCGTACAGTGTATGTCCAAAAGCGAGGAACAACATATATACCCCACATGCAGTAGAATCTCTCTAAACTGGACATCCAGGAAGGACCAATAAATATCACATTACATAATTATCACCCATGAAAGATCCTCTACATATTAACCCTTACACCGCTATCTTAATTTTTTGTCGTCTGCTGTTTATTTTCTATTTTCCATTTTTATCATTAAAAACATGCTTTAATAACAGCGCTTTAGAATAATTTACAACATGCTTTGACAGCACTTCAGAATCATTTCTGTCCGTTGGAAATGATTCTGAAGTGTTGTCAAACCATGTTTTTTATTGAGAAATAAGGCAAGATATACAAGCAACAGCAGACGACAATTGTTGTGTGTAGCGGTCTAAGGGCTAACTACTGCAGCCATTGAAGGGGTCTGCGGAAGAAGGGGGCTAACTCCCTTATATGTGTCACAGGCACCTTGTATTTAGCCACATTTTGATCTACATTTTCCAATATATCTTGTCAAATGTTGTAGCAATTGAAGTGTCTGCTATTTTTGAACTATTTATAGCTAACAAGTTTCCCAGTTATTTAGGGCAGAAAGGGTGAATATGTCGTCCCGCGAGTACGGGCAGTAACTGTACGGCAATAAGCATGTTGTCAGTGAGAGAAAATGCAACAGAAAACTGCACCACGCCCCTGGGTGACCACTACACACCAAGTGCAAATTGTGTCACAACATTACCTTTCTTTTTTGACCTAGATTGTGGTAAAATCTCTGCAATAAACATAATATTTAACCCTTACAGACTGATAATTCCAGCACAAAAATATTTACACAATTCCCTAAGATTTGATTGACGCGTAGCAAGTCTCTGTCCAAAATTTATATCCCCGTAAACTCCCACGCCGAACTACTTTCAGAAACCGTGAGGCGCAGTTAAAATAATTCTTAAGAAAACGGAAAATAAACACATTTTCTTGATGAATTTATTTCAAATGCTGGAATTATAAGGAATGAATGGCCTTTTTGTGGAATTTATCGGGGATATAAACTTGGAAAAGTCGCGGGAATACTGGACGAAGGCCGGAAGGCCTCGTCCAGTATTCCCGCGACTTTTCCAAGTTTATACCCCGATAAATTCCACAAAAAGGCCATTCATTCCTATAATGGACGGACACAAATAATTAAAATTCTATTCTATACCGACAGTCGGCCGCCGCTTGGACCGACAAACAAACAAACATTCCCGTAGTGTTTGGTATAGTGAGATTCCACTGTATTAAAATAATTGAACTAAAGTGGACTCGTGCCCTGCTGTCATGCACACACCAGTGACTACACATGTGTATATTTCCTATTATAATGTAACATGTATGTTTGTAACTAAAAAGAAAATAAATGTAAAAAAAAACACAAAAAAAACATTAATTTACAAAAAACTTACAGATGGACACAGAGCTCCAGATAAGGTGTGTATTGGCATATTCTATGCACTTATTTTAGCTGAATACGCATTGATTATCAACAGTTGGAGTACAAAATACTCACAGCAATGTGAAAATATGCATTGATTTTCAAACAAAGTAGTGGAAGTACTGTAATAAAGTTGTCTATTAATTTCGGAAATTTAAGTCTTGCCTGTGTCACAACATCTATCGATTTCGTAAGCTAGGTTTTGCCTGTGTCACAACATCTATCGATTTTGTAAAGTAAGTTTTGCCTGTGTCACAACATCTATCAATTTCGTAAACTAGGTTTTGCCTGTGTCACAATATCTATCAACTTCGGAAACTAAGTTTAGCCTGTGTCACAACATCTATTAATTTCGTAAACTAGGTTTTGCCTGTGTCACAACATCTATCAATTTTGTAAACTACGTTTTGCCTGTGTCACGACATCTATTGATTTTGTAAACTACGTTTTGCCTGTGTCACGACATCTATCAATTTCATAAAGTAAGTTTTGCCTGTGTCACGGTAAAGACTTATAAGCACGGGACTGGAAACAGACAGTATAATCTTTTTATCAACAAGGAAATCAGCTGGTGTGCATTAAAGTTTGCATCAACTCATTAGATTATAGTGTAAGTATTAAAACAACCACATATAACCAATACCAATATCAAATTAACAAAATCACTTATGTACGATCCTCTCTACATATGTTATCAGCCATAAATATATTTCAAGCTACTGTTCGAGTCGGGTCTGTCTGTATATTCAATTCAGTCTTAGAGTTCAATGGGAGAGCACTTAGTATAGAATATGCAAGCTGTCTTTCACAGGTGCAATCTACCCAGACAATCAACCAATGTGGCTGTAACTGAAGAAACAGGGCTTATCGGTTTGCGAACAGTGCAGATCCTGATCAGACTGTGCGGATGCACAGTCTGAGCAGGATCTGCACTGTTCGCCATTCCATCAATATCACAGCCGTCATGTTTCTGACAAACTATGTAAATCGTTATCAGGCAACACAAGTGTGCTGTTTGATGAGGAGCTAAACTGGTCATAAATCCCGTAAGCCCCATTTCTCCAGACATTTCATCAACGAATAAGCACCTACCTTCGTTTTCTGTGAAGTATCGGATCTGGCATTGTAATCGGCCAGATGGTTTTAAATCCATCTGAAATGTAATTCAATAATATATAGCAAATTAACATAGCATAGGAATTGCTTGATCGATATGATAAGAAGAACTTGTATGGTAATATGTAGAAATTAACTAGAAATTGATTATAAAACCAAATGCCACCACTGTTGAGCATTCATGAATACAACAGCAATCAGGAGAAAAAAAATATTTTCAGAGTCGAAAAAGGGCCATTATAACTGCGGATGATCAGGTGGAACAGTGATAATTTGTATGCTACGCACGCCTGCATTTGATGGTTGGGATGTATATATATCGAGTATGAAGAGAATCGGCCAAAAAGTAGTTCGCCAGACAAGGAAATTGTCTACTGACAGACGGACGGACAGACGGACAGACGGACAGGGTAAACACTATATGCCACCATCGACAAATATTGTTGCGGTGGAATAAAATCTTTGAAGCCTTATCGAAATTAAGACATTTACGGTTTTCTGGATGATCGGCTTAGAGAGGGTCCACTGTAATTATGTTATAATTATAACTAGAAATGTGGCCTGTCGGCACACGAATACCCCCACTGGCAGCCGAAGAAAATGAGGCATTTTTGATTATAAGCCATTTAGCCAAGCGTTACCCTAGTGAAAATGTGACTGAGATTTCACTGAAATCCCAGTGAAATTCACTGAGATTATCATATCCTGGTGTTATTTCCAAATCTCAGTGAAATTCGATGAAATCTCACTGAATTTCAGTGAAATCACAGTGAATTCCCGGTTCAGCTTCCAAGTGAAATTTCACTGAGAATCTCAGTGAAATTTCACTTAGAATCTCAGCGAGATTTCAATGAAATAATGATCATTTCACGATCCCAAACTCGCAGCAAAAAAAAAAAATAATTTGTTTTTGCTGTCCAAATATTGAGGGGGCGGTCGCCACTTGTCCCGGACAAGTGACTTGACAAAAGTGACTTGTCCTGGAAATTATAATTTACGTATACATATTCCGGGGAGTCCACTCATTTGACCGTCTCGAAGATGAAATCACGTCTATATTTACAATATTTAATGTCTATCAGTATGTTCGCGGAACGGTAAATAATAAACTTTTTGAAATTTCATTTTTTTTTTGTTGGCAACAGCTGTTAATTCGCTAATTACACTGCAGCTCCATTATAACGCGATCGCGTATAGCGTATAGCGCGATCTCCATTATAACGCGGGTATCTCGTGGATCACAAACAAATATTAAAAAAATAAAGAAAAAGGAAAAAAAATCTAATAAATCAAAAAAAATCGTCGGACGTCGTAGTCATCGTGTAATTAGTTGATTCGTGATTTCTGTAAGTTTATTCAAACAACGACATTCAAAGTACATGAAATAATTATTATTAGTATGTTAGCAAATGTAATACCTTTAATCAGGTAATCATGTTAATATGCATACAGTGCAGTATCCGTGCCAGGGGATATATGAATTCCAAATCCAGATGCGATTACACCCGACACATATTACACAGACGAGATTTGTGTGATGCTTTGTGCAAAAAATCGATACACCCAGCTGTGTGTACAGGTGTTTATTGTACGACCTCATTCAGCACGAGGCTGTAAACTGTGTGACCTTTAGGCTATGTTTTGAAATGTTACTGATTGGTCAACACGTCTTTTGATGTCCCACAGACGTCGCGAACGTGCGACTTTCATCATCGCATCACGGGGTGGGCAATCATGCAGTAACCCATTTCATGCTGAGGATACACTTATGTTTGCGGACAAATATTTTCCTTCTATGAACTCAGAAGTATATGCCGCAACCACCATTTATTCCGTCTCGTCGAGACGGTTCAAATGAGTGGTCACATCGAATACTTTCATTGAGAAATAACAAAAATAATTTTTTTTTTTTTAATAATTTCATACCCGTAAATGTGTATTCCGAAAGGTCTATCGCCATATTTCGCCGATATCGATTTCCAAAATATTTTCCGTAAATGGTGTTGACAAGTTGACACAAACTTCAGAGTTCATGCGGAATTGTCGATGGGATTATGCTTTCAAATTCGAATAAATTAATCTAATCAGGGTCACAGCTAGTATATCACTTTTCTTGCTATATACACAGTATAGCAGCTTCTGTGTAAGTGTGTATCGCCACAGGGAAGCCGACACACGCCCTAGGCGTTATCGATCGATGAAATGTTACAATTTAGGATTAGTCTAGTGAAGAAAACAGGCTTGTGGCGGGACGTTTCAACGGAAAATAGTGACTTGCCCGGGACTAACTTTCAGCATAGAGCCACTTGCCCGAGACCAAAACCGACTTGTCCGGGCGTCGGGCGTGCCGCCGATTTGTACAGCCCTGCTGCTGCCCACGTTCCGAAGCCACTGTATTATAATTATGTGTCATAAATATTGTTTTTATCATGTATTAACTTAATTGGATAATTAACTGGGGATTAACCAACTCGATCCCACTGATAAAAATGTGCAATGTCTGCGAGTGCTTTGGTACCAGCTACCGGCTTAGAAATGATTTGCGGGCTGTTTATATCTCATGAGATGGATTTTGATTGACAGAAAATTGAATGACGTACACCGAGACATTTGCATAATTAACATAGGACTTGCCTACGCGACGTAAATAATCCCAAAAGTTACGGCCTCGCCGCCCATCAAATCATTAAATTATCCATATTATGCATATATTTATGAAAATTACAAAGAAATATCTTTTATTTGATACTAAATTTGTGTTTCGGAACCTAATATTGAACTTCGCATTCAATTTTTCAAATGTACCCTTCCGCGCAAATTCTGTCCACTCGCACGCGGGCGCCATTTTGGAAAATCAAAATCCTATATTCGCGGTATACCTGGTTGAGAAAATCTACCAACAGTTCGATCTACAAAGCGTTGATTGTTCCAGACATGTTGTAAATTTAAGGTAAGTATCTTAACTGTAGTTTATTGATGTTTTCTGTCACAAATATGATGTTTAAACGGTTTAAATTATCTTTATTAAATTGCCATCCGAAAGGCCGATGATTGCAACTTTCTGCTTCGACGAAAAGTGCGAAAGTTTTGTTTCACGATTTACGTACGAAATCGATATATTCTGATGGAATCCTTTGATGTCGAGAACTAATAATGTTTATTCATTATTAATTATTTATTTCAATCTGATTTGGCTAACTCTATTGTAAAAAAACGTAAACAAAATCCGTAAATATCTTGGAGAATTTCCGCGATTTCGTACCTACGTAGTTTCATCCTTTTGCAACTTTTTCCAATCGATGTTACCGGAACCCGAATTTCGTGATATTTCAGTTGGGTATTAACTAAATATGCATAATTTATGCACATCGAAGTTCACAAATGGGTATTTTAAGTGAATTTAAAGTTTACTTTACTATTCTTCTAAAATATTGACATAAATCATTAAATGTTGTTTTGAAACATGTATTTTATTTTTGAAAGCAAACTGTTTTATTTTGGAGGCAATGAAACATTGTCATAGGTAACAAAAAATAACTTGCAATTATATATCCTCATTTGTAGCTGTGAATGGAGAAATGGCATATGGGATTTGTTAGCAGTGCAGATCCTGATCAGACTGCGGATGCACAGGCTGATCTGAATCTACACTAGACACAAAACCCATAAGCCCATTTCTCCAGCCACAGACACTAATTATGAGGGGCCGGGGGGTGCCATTAATACCTGTAACCCACCTTCTTTCCCTACTACCGTCGCTCTGCCACACAATTTCATATATTTTTCAGCAGTGAAAGACGAGCATGGATTATCCCGGCCCATACTGCCAGTCTCTGAACCTGACTACACAAGACGTTGCATCAAGGACATTCACAAACATAAAAACCTTGTCAAATGGACTGAAGACTTATGCAGAGAAAAAAAAGGCTAAAAAAAACATGAACTGAAATATGAAAGTGAAGCCGGCCGCAGACATGTATCCATAACTTGGATAAATTTACATTAAGAGTTAATTCTAGTTCGAGTTATTTTTATTTCACTGAAATAAAGTGGGATCTCACTGTAATCTGGTGAGATCCCAGTAAAATTTTGAGAAATCCCGATGAGATCCCACTGAAATCTGGCAGATCCCAGTGGGATTTCACTGAAATAAATGTGGGATCTCACTGTAATCTGGCGAGATCAGTGAAATTTTGAGAATCCCAATGAGATCTCAGTGGGATTTCACTGAAATCTGGCGAGATCCCAGTGATTTCACTGAAATAAAGATGGGATCACTGTAATCTGGCGAGATCCCAGTGAAATGAGAAATCCCAATGAGATCTCAGTGGGATTTCACTGTAAATCTGGCGAGATCCCAGTGGGCCATTTCAACCAAATTTTTCAGTGGGATTTTAACAAGATCTCACCAGGATCACAGTGGGATTTTACTGAAATTCCAGTGAAATTTCACCGAGATCCCAATGGGATTTCACTGAAATCCCATTGGGATTTCAACCAAATTTTTCAGTGAAATCACACTGTGATTTCACTGAAATCCCATTGGGATTTCAATGGGATTTCGTTCACATTTTCACTAGGGTAAGGTTTCAAACGCATCAAGTCTGTGACCTTGACCCTGGGCATAGTGTGATAATCCATGCATCGGTGTAGAAGATATAGAGCGGAAGGGAATTTCAATAGGTTTGACCTTTGACCTTCAACTGTGACCTTGACCTTGGACGTAGGTGCGTGGTTATTGATCGCGACACACATTCTCATCCTGAGAAACATTTGTGCCAAGGCATTTAATAATCCATGCATCGGTGTAGAAGATATAGAGCGGAAGGGAATTTCAATAGGTTTGACCTTCAACTGTGACCTTGACCTTGGACGTAGGTGCGTGGTTATTGATCGCGACACACCTTCTCATCATGAGAAACATTTGTGCCAAGCCATTTGATAATCCATGCATCGGTGTAGAAGATATAGAGCGGAAGGGAATTTCAATAGGTTTGACCTTTGACCTTCAACTGTGACCTTGACCTTGGACGTAGGTGCGTGGTTATTGATCGCGACACACATTCTCATCATGAGAAACATTTGTGCCAAGGCATTTGATAATCCATGCATCGGTGTAGAAGATATAGAGCGGAAGGGAATTTCGATAGGTTTGACCTTCAACTGTGACCTTGACCTTGGACATAGGTGCGTGGTTATTGATCGCGACACACCTTCTCATCATGAGAAACATTTGTGCCAAGCCATTTGATAATCCATGCATCGGTGTAGAAGATATAGAGCGGAAGGGAATTTCAATAGGTTTGACCTTTGACCTTCAACTGTGACCTTAACCTTGGGCGTAGGTGCGTGGTTATTGATCGTGACACACCTTCTCATCATGAGAAAATTTGTGCCAAGCCATTTGATAATCCATGCATCGGTGTAGAAGATATAGAGCGGAAGGGAATTTCCAACAGACCGACAGACCGACCGACCGACCGACTGACAAGCTGACTCCAGTTTGTGGGGGTATAATTACCATACATGTGTATGTGTGCTTTGTCATCAGAAATACACATTACCATCAACATAAACAGAAAATTTACAAAATTACACATTTCCACTGGAGACGATTCTCATGTGCTGTCAAAGCCGTTTTTGGACAAGAATTAAGGAAAAAATGAAAAACAGCAGACGACAATTTCCCTCCAGCGTAGTGAGGGTTAATTAGGGAGGTTACACTGTAATTATGCTGCATAGACGCTTCCAATACAACTGTATATGCTTTGTCATCCTGTGACAATTATGAACATTCAGGTGTTCTGGGTGTTCAATTAACCCTTACCATGCTGAATTAAATTGTGTCGTCTGCTGTCTTGTTAAATTTTCCATTTTTCTCATCAAACACTTGGTTTAACAACACTTTAGAACCATTTCCATTGGAAATGATTCTAAAGTGTTGTCAAACCATGTTTTTCATGTGACAGAAGACAAGATATAAAATAACAGCAGACGACAATTTACATTTTGTCACATTCTAAGGGTTAAAACACAGATTCTTCTACACAACCCGTCCCTAAATGACCGTAGCTGTTGCTGGGATGTTAAACTCATTTTTCACTTTCACTTTTCTTCTACGTAAGCTGGGTTGTAGCCTAGGGGTTAGAAAACATGACTTCCAATCTGGAGGTTGTGGGTTCAAACCTCGCCCTAGGCATCAACAAATACTTTCATAGTATTTCCATCCACCTATCGGATGAGACTTTAACTCTTTGCATGCTGGGAAATTTGTGTGCTATAAATAGTTCAAAAATAGCAGATGACAATTCATTACATTTTCTTTTATTTCTCCTTATAAATGTCATGAATATGTCTTGGAATTTCATTAGAATTGTGTCCGGAGGACACAATTCTAATGAAATTTCAAGACATATTTACAGACAATTCTAATGAAATTTCAAGACATATTTACAGAGAGAAATAAAACACATACTCCTAATTCGTTTGGCGGATATTTTCGCTGCTAGCACGCAAAGAGTTAAACTGTGGTCTCGTCCCTTTATGACCTTAGCTGTTGCTGGGAAATTAAACCCTTTCACTCTCACTTTTCTTTTACACCAGCTGCCACCTACCCACACTGTCACAATGTTCGTGTCTGTGCATTTCTCCGCCATCGCCTTCGCGCTGATAGTAACGTCGGCCAGGAACCGATTTGGCCTCTCCATGGCAACCATCTGTACGACACGCCCATCGTAAAGGTGTGCGTCGAAGCACGTGTTCCATTCGGGGTATATCGTCTTTTTCTTCTGCACAAGTTGAATTCCACGGCCTGAAATTTACGCAAATAATACCTAAGTATATACATGTATGTATATATGTATGGGCACAGGTGAGGCACGTGTGGGGCGTGGAATGAAATATGGATGATGATAATCGGTGAAGTGGTTGCAGAGATATAGAATATGTAAAAACTATATATAGTATGTACAGCCCGGATCTGTTCCTTGTTGAGCTTGAGCTTAACCCGTTAGTCTGATCATCTAATATGTGGCTGTGACTGGAGCAATGGGGCTTATGGGTTTTGTGACCAGTGTAGATCCCGATCAGACTGTGCATCTGTCTGATCCGGATCTGAAACTTCTCGCCATCCCATCAATGAAACATCCGTCATGCTAATCTAACAAGAAATATAGATCGTTATAGAGTAGTGTGTTATTTCAGCTGAAGCTACACTGGTCACAAATCCCATATGTCCTATTTCTCCAGTCACAGCCACATATGAGACAAATCTGACATGGAATTTTGTACAAAAGCATTTGTTTGATTTTTACAAAATTTTATATTTTCTGTAAATGATTTTGAAGGTTGACGAAATGTTCAAGAGCAAATTCGGAATTTCGCATTTGCTGTTTGTTTGTTTGTTAACTTTCTACTTCGTTTACAGAAAATATCACAGTTTCTGTAAATATTTTTTCATGAAAAATCTCACATCTTGTCGGGTAAAGAAATCACATGGCTTGTCTCATAATGTGACAAGACATGTGATTTTGTACCTACGGACAATCTGCGATATTTCATGAAATATATTTACAGAAAATGGGATATTTTCCGTAAGTCACTCCAGTAGTTGACACAAATTTCAAAAGTTGACACAAATTTCAGAGTACATGCGGAATTATATTCCGCATGTACTCTGAAATTTGTGTCACCTTTTGACTTCATTCCCTAGTGAAAATGTGACTGAGATTTCACTGAAATCCCAGTGAAATTCACTGAGATTATCATATCCCGGTGTTATTTCCAAATCTCAGTGAAATTCGATGAAATCTCACTGAATTTCAGTGAAATCACAGTGAATTCCCGGTTCAGCTTCCAAGTGAAATTTCACTGAGAATCTCAGTGAAATTTCACTTAGAATCTCAGCGAGATTTCAATGAAATAATGATCATTTCCCGATCCCAAACTCGCAGCAAAAAAAATAAAAAAATTTGTTTTTGCTGTCCAAATATTGAGGGGGCGGTCGCCACTTGTCCCGGACAAGTGACTTGACAAAAGTGACTTGTCCTGGAAATTATAATTTACGTATACATATTCCGGGGAGTCCACTCATTTGACCGTCTCGAAGATGAAATCACGTCTATATTTACAATATTTAATGTCTATCAGTATGTTCGCGGAACGGTAAATAATAAACTTTTTGAAATTTCAGTTTTTTTTTGTTGGCAACAGCTGTTAATTCGCTAATTACACTGCAGCTCCATTATAACGCGATCGCGTATAGCGTATAGCGCGATCTCCATTATAACGCGGGTATCTCGTGGATCACAAACAAATATTAAAAAAATAAAATAAAGAAAAAGGAAAAAAAATCAAATAAATCAAAAAAAAATCGTCGGACGTCGTAGTCATCGTGTAATTAGTTGATTCGTGATTTCTGTAAGTTTATTCAAACAACGACATTCAAAGTACATGAAATAATTATTATTAGTATGTTAGCAAATGTATTACCTTTAATCAGGTAATCATGTTAATATGCATACAGTGCAGTATCCGTGCCAGGGGATATATGAATTCCAAATCCAGATGCGATTACACCGACACATATTACACAGACGAGATTTGTGTGATGCTTTGTGCAAAAAAATCGATACACCCAGCTGTGTGTACAGGTGTTTATTGTACGACCTCATTCAGCACGAGGCTGTAAACTGTGTGACCTTTAGGCTATGTTTTGAAATGTTACTGATTGGTCAACACGTCTTTTGATGTCCCACAGACGTCGCGAACGTGCGACTTTCATCATCGCATCACGGGGCAATCATGCAGTAACCCATTTCATGCTGAGGATACACTTATGTTTGCGGACAAATATTTTCCTTCTATGAACTCAGAAGTATATGCCGCGACCACCATTTATTCCGTCTCGTCGAGACGGTTCAAATGAGTGGTCACATCGAATACTTTCATTGAGAAATAACAAAAATAAATTTATTTTTTTTAATAATTTCATACCCTGTAAATGTGTATTCCGAAAGGTCTATCGCCATATTTCGCCGATATCGATTTCCAAAATATTTTCCGTAAATGGTGTTGACAAGTTGACACAAACTTCAGAGTTCATGCGGAATTGTCGATGGGATTATGCTTTCAAATTCGAATAAATTAATCTAATCAGGGTCACAGCTAGTATATCACTTTTCTTGCTATATACACAGTATAGCAGCTTCTGTGTAAGTGTGTATCGCCACAGGGAAGCCGACACACGCCCTAGGCGTTATCGATCGATGAAATGTTACAATTTAGGATTAGTCTAGTGAAGAAAACAGGCTTGTGGCGGGACGTTTCAACGGAAAATAGTGACTTGCCCGGGACTAACTTTCAGCATAGAGCCACTTGCCCGAGAACAAAACCGACTTGTCCCGGGCGTCGGGCGTGCCGATTTGTACAGCCCTGCTGCTGCCCACGTTCCGAAGCCACTGTATTATAATTATGTGTCATAAATATTGTTTTATCATGTATTAACTTAATTGGATAATTAACTGGGGATTAACCAACTCGATCCCACTGATAAAAATGTGCAATGTCTGCGAGTGCTTTGGTACTAGCTACCGGCTTAGAAATGATTTGCGGGCTGTTTATATCTCATGAGATGGATTTTGATTGACAGAAAATTGAATGACGTACACCGAGACATTTGCATAATTAACATAGGACTTGCCTACGCGACGTAAATAATCCCAAAAGTTACAGCCTCGTCGCCCATCAAATCATTAAATTATCCATATTATGCATATATTTATGAAAATTACAAAGAAATATCTTTTATTTGATACTAAATTTGTGTTTCGGAACCTAATATTGAACTTCGCATTCAATTTTTCAAATGTACCCTTCCGCGCAAATTCTGTCCACTCGCACGCGGGCGCCATTTTGGAAAATCAAAATCCTATTCGCGGTATACCTGGTTAAGAAAATCTACCAACAGTTCGATCTACAAAGCGTTGATTTTTCCAGACATGTTGTAAATTTAAGGTAAGTATCTTAACTGTAGTTTATTGATGTTTTCTGTCACAAATATGATGTTTAAACGGTTTAAATTATCATTAAATTGCCATCCGAAAGGCCGATGATTGCAACTTTCTGCTTCGACGAAAAGTGCGAAAGTTTTGTTTCACGATTTACGTACGAAATCGATATATTCTGATGGAATCCTTTGATGTCGAGAACTAATAATGTTTATTAATTATTTATTTCAATCTGATTTGGCTAACTCTATTGTAAAAAAACGTAAACAAAATCCGTAAATATCTTGGAGAATTTCCGCGATTTCGTACCTACGTAGTTTCGTCCTTTTGCAACTTTTTCCAATCGATGTTACCGGAACCCGAATTTCGTGATATTTCAGTTGGGTATTAACTAAATATGCATAATTTATGCACATCGAAGTTCACAAATGGGTATTTTAAGTGAATTTAAAGTTTACTTTACTATTCTTCTAAAATATTGACATAAATCATTAAATGTTGTTTTGAAACATGTATTTTATTTTTGAAAGCAAACTGTTTTATTTTGGAGGCAATGAAACATTGTCATAGGTAACAAAAAATAACTTGCAATTATATATCCTCATTTGTAGCTGTGAATGGAGAAATGGGGCATATGGGATTTGTTAGCAGTGCAGATCCTGATCAGACTGCGGATGCACAGGCTGATCTGAATCTACACTAGACACAAAACCCATAAGCCCATTTCTCCAGCCACAGACACTAATTATGAGGGGCCGGGGGGTGCCATTAATACCTGTAACCCACCTTCTTTCCCTACTACCGTCGCTCTGCCACACAATTTCATATATTTTTCAGCAGTGAAAGACGAGCATGGATTATCCCGGCCCATACTGCCAGTCTCTGAACCTGACTACACAAGACGTTGCATCAAGGACATTCACAAACATAAAAACCTTGTCAAATGGACTGAAGACTTATGCAGAGAAAAAAAAGGCTAAAAAAAACATGAACTGAAATATGAAAGTTAAGCCGGCCGCAGACATGTATCCATAACTTGGATAAATTTACATTAAGAGTTAATTCTAGTTCGAGTTATATTTCACTGAAATAAAGTGGGATCTCACTGTAATCTGGTGAGATCCCAGTAAAATTTTGAGAAATCCCGATGAGATCCCACTGAAATCTGGCGAGATCCCAGTGGGATTTCACTGAATAAAGTGGGATCTCACTGTAATCTGGCGAGATCCAGTGAAATTTTGAGAAATCCCAATGAGATCTCAGTGGGATTTCACTGAAATCTGGCGAGATCCCAGTGGGATTTCACTGAAATAAAGTGGGATCTCACTGTAATCTGGCGAGATCCCAGTGAAATTTTGAGAAATCCTAATGAGATCTCAGTGGGATTTCACTGAAATCTGACGAGATCCCAGTGGGATTTCAACCAAATTTTTCAGTGGGATTTTAACAAGATCTCACCAGGATCACAGTGGGATTTTACTGAAATTCCAGTGAAATTTCACCGAGATCCCAATGGGATTTCAACCAAATTTTTCAGTGAAATCACACTGTGATTTCACTGAAATCCCATTGGGATTTCAATGGGATTTCGTTCACATTTTCACTAGGGTTTATGGACAATTTCTTGAATTTTGTAAATGTATGAAGTAACGCAGTTGTCAGAAGGTACAAAATCGCTGGACTCATATCCGTTTGCATGCTTGTCTGAGATATTGTCTATAGGATCAGGTTCAGTAAGGTCAGACTAACCAGAGCTCCAGATAAGGCGCGTATTGGCGTATTTTACGCACTTATTTTAGCAGAATACGCACCGATTGTAAACATGGGAGAACACAATACTCACAGCAATTTAAAAATACGCACTGATTTTCAAATTGATTAGTGAAAATAGTGTAATAAAGTTGAAATTTACTTAGTTGAGCTGCAAAAAGCAAACCCTGTTTGCTTTTTGCAGCTCAAGAAAGTGAATTTTTAAAGGCGTTTTATTGGTTTTATCATTTGTTCCTTATTTAATAAGGATGACAATCAATAATACATTTGTAAAAGTAAAATACGCATTGAATTTGAAATCTGCGGGTAACTCTTTAGATACAAAACTTATCTGGAGTTCTGACTACCGGTAACTAATGAAACTACAGTAGCCATAAAACATCATAACAAAGTCTGGAAAAAAAATCAGATATTAAAACTGCACCCCCACATACCAGGTTGTAATACAAATGTATCCTATTTTTCTGTCCTTTAGTTATGATATTTTTCTGGCAAAATAGACATTCATTTACCAATACCGGACGTGTTAATTGGCGTAATTATGCTTTCCATAACAAACATGAATTGCCACTCTTGATATCAGCAGCAATAACCATAAAAGGGTTAACGGAACCAAATATTTGGGTGGGTGGGGGCGGTTATCCCATCCCAGAATAAGATTTAAATGTTTATATAAAAATATTATATTCAGCCCTGAAATTAGAATAACCTGATGTGGTGCCAGGTCCTCACCACACCAGCGGATAGAATTGTGACATTACCTCAGGATTACAAGCAGACCAATTCCGCCTGAGTAATTGTCATTATATTATTTTAATGGCTTCACGGTGGGAAGTTCAATCCTCAGAGCCTTACAAAATTCAGATTTGATAACATATTTGAGACAAGTCATGTAATTTTTACAGTACAAGCAGACCAATTCCGCCTGCCTAACGTCATTATATTATTTTTAATGGCTTCACGGTGGGAAGTTCAATCCTCAGAGCCTTACAAAATTCAAATTTGATAACACACATGAGACAAGTCATGAAATTTTGTACCTAAGAAGATATGCGTCACGAAAAATCATTTAATAATGAAACTGTGATATGTTATGTATCTATGATGTTGAAAGTTGACCAAATGTTCATAGCAAATGCGGAATTCCGCATTTGCTATGAACATTTTGTCAACTTTCATTGTCATCTATCGAAAATATTGTAAATTTTCTAAAAAAAAATCACGACATCTTTATTTGTATTTTATTGTACGTCTTATAATTATCTCCTATATATAGCTGCTTTAAGGCTCATCTGGGGCTACACACAGACGGTAAACACATTCTGCCTCATTGCTCTCTGACGAGCCACGTAACAATAATAATTATGGTATAGTAATTAGCTAATTTTCGTTCCAACGCAGGAGAGCGGGTTGTCGTTCGCTCGCATTCGTGGATGTACAATGTAGACTGATTATGGAAAAACCTGAATTACTCCAGTGGTATTTGTGGTACGATCGGACAAAACCGGGTTTATTTTCACTGGTGAGCAGCATAGAGCCTGGTCGACCTGTGGATTTGTGTATTATTAACTGATAATCTTCATTGACCCATTCCTTTCGGAATACACCTTTACGGGTATGAAATTTGTTAAATATTTTATTTTTTTTATTTCTCAATGAAAGTATACGTTGTGACCACTCATTTGAACCGTCTCGATGATACGGTTCAAATGGTGGTCGCGACATATACATCTGAGCGAATAGCAGGAAAATATTTAGGATTTTCCGCAAACATAATGGCATATCCTCAGCATGAAAAGTGTTAATAACTTGCACTGACAGGATAGAGAACACTGTAGATAAAGATCAGGGGCCGTTTCACTAAACTTTGTACGACTAAAATGTTTGTAAGTGCAAATTTAGGATCGTCTGGAAATTTCAATTATTGGATTTACATTTATTGAGCATAGGCTGCATATGCAGCCTATGCTCAATAAATGTAAATCCAACAATTGTTTACAAGAAAACAATGTTAATATGATATTTACAGACCATCATAATTTTGCACTTACGAACATTTTAATCCTACGAAGTTTAGTGAAACGGTCCCCAGTACATGTAGATGCACACTTTTGTATCGGACTAATTCCTATTCCATGTTTGCCAGCATTTTCTTTCATTTTCTTCAAAGAAATATACGTTGTTACCACTCATTTCACCATCTCAACGCGATGTTTCGACTCAATGTGAACAACATATAATTTGGGTAGGAAACACAAAAATAAATCTTTTTTCTTTCCATGAGAAAAACTGTTTATCTTCCTTCAGCATGGAAATTGGATTAACCCTTACAATACTGCATGATTTGCAATTTTTCATTTGATTTTTATTTTTTATTTTCCATTTTCTCATCAGAAACATGGTTTGACAGCACTTTAGAATCATTTCCAATTTCTAAAGTGCTGTCAAACCATGTTTTTATTGGGAAAAAAATGCAAAATATAAAAAAAAACAGAAGATGACAATTTTCAGTTCCCGTATTCTAAGGGTTAATAAATAGCAGATAAGCAAATTCTCTTCAGATTCTGGTCTGTTTACAGTTGGACAGTCTACTGACAAAAGGAGGCTTACAGTGTTTGTGACCAGCATAGCTCCAGATCAGCCTAATGCTAAGTCTGATCAGAGCCTACACTGCTGGGCATTCAATCACTCTCACAGACTCACAGTGTCTATGTACATGAATAACAAGATTTGATCAGTCTATCAATTGATCCAGTGCAATGTTAATCAGTTTGTTTGTTGCTCGATTTAAAGTTACAAGCCCACTCAATAGACACAAAATGTTCTTTATATCAGGAACATCATCCGAGACATTTTCTGGCAAAATAAACATTCTTTCACTATTACCCCACGTAATTGATTGGCATTATTATACATTTTATATTAGACGTAAATTTCAACACTGTTATCAGGGGCGATAACCGTGTTTCCTTAAAACGTTAACGGACATTACTATTTATTTTTTGATAGGCAATGTTCATACTTTATAATATGTCGAAAATATTATTTTTTCAGGTGACGTATTTAAATCGTATAAATAATTAAAAAATAGCATGTCTCATTTGCATATGACAATAGCATGTAAAATAAACATTACTAAATGATTATATCTGTATAGTGGGCACTCTTAATTTTTAGAACTGGTGGATTAATAGTGACACAATTATTTAATTCTTATAAAGAATATTTTGTGCCTACTGAGCGGGCATGTACCTTTATGGGTCCCAATTGGCCCTTACGCCTTGAATACCCGCGGATCAAGCTGCTATATGGCGCACCTGTGTAGAACCAGCTGGTAGAGTAGGAAATACAATTGTATTTCACAAACTCCATTGCCGGGATCGAGGATCGAACCCGGGCCGCCGGAGTGACAGTCGGAGGTCGTAACCTCTCGGCTACAATTCCACTCTCTGCTGATCAGTAGCCTATATTTCACCAACATTGCAAAGTATACTTTTCTAGCAAAGTATACTTTGAGGGAGTAATCATTTATTTTCCCAGAAATGCATTATGTCATATAGAACTAACGACTGCATATATTTGATGATTAAAAGTATGCAGAATTATTATACTGAATTTATTACATTATCACAGCCATTTTGGCTGTGATAATGTAATAAATTCAGTATAACAAAAATTAATAAATTTATCCTTAAATTGAAAATTTCTCCCTCAAAGTATACTTTGCTAGATATTAAGTATACTTTGCAATGTTGGTGAAATAGGCTATTTGCAATGTTGGTGAAATAGGCTATTTGCAATGTTGGTGAAATAGGCTATTTGCAATGTTGGTGAAATAGGCTATTTGCAATGTTGGTGAAATAGGCTACAGGTGCTATAGTGCATAAGAATCCTTTTGTCCATGGCGGTTCATTTGGCCTGGAGTCAGAAGACTGAACTGAACTGAAGTGTTCTAGCTTTCAGGTAATACTGGCGGCAGACATAAACACCAATAAACAAACAGGGCTGATAATACACATATCTGAATTAATAAACAATCAGAGACAGGGTTAACCCTTAGACCACTATCTTATTTTTCTTGTCGTCTGCTGTTTATTATCTATTTTCTATTTTTATCATCAAAAACATGCTTTGACAGCACTTTAGAATAATTTACAACATGCTTTGACAGCACTTCAGAATCATTTCCTTTGGAAATGATTCTGAAGTGCTGTCAAAGCATGTTTTTATTGAGAAATAAGGCAAGATATAAAAGCAACAGCAGACGGCAATTGTTGTGAGTAGCGGTCTAAGGGTTAATTCTACTTGATGTAATTTGAGACTTCTTCACAATGATGGCAATCAGTGTTTCCTGGTATAGTTTACCGGCAGACGGAAATTATCAGATACATTCGTTCAGGGTTGCAAATCCAGAAATGGTTGTTGTTGTTGTTGTTGTTGTTGTTGTTATTGTCACATCAAATGTTTTTTGTATATCTATAGTACAGTCGAACCCCTCTAAACCGGACATAAATAAAAATGAGTTCTACTAAATTGTAATCGGGGTTCATTGCTGTTTATCTCCGCTAAGTATGGCTGTTCGGGAATGCAAAGCACCCGGCCACACGACTGTCTTGGGAGTAGTTGTCTGTCTGTTTTACTGTGGAACAACTCTAAACTGGACACCCTGGGACCACTGTATACATTAATATGTGTGTGCATACGTGCATGCACTAATAACACCTTTCATTTTTCAATAACTTATGAACGGCTTCGGCGATTTTGATAATATTTGGCCACAAATTGTCTAGGGATAGTGCTGTGCATATGACCCACATCCTACAGCCCAAGGTCACTGATGACTTTTGGTTACCTTGTTTGTAAGGCAAAAATGTTTAAAAAAAAATGTTTATTATCAAGGCTGCCAGCGAGGGGATTAGCTTAGTGATAATGATGCTCTTGTTAACCCATTTCATGCTGAGGATACTCTGATTTTTGTTGAAAAAATCTCATTATTTTGTTCATTCATCGATAAAGGTATATGTTGTTACCACTCATTTGAACCGTCTCGTTGAGACGGTTCAAATGAGTGGTAACAACATATACTTTCCAAAGGATATAAAGAAAATAGGGATACTTTTCTCTCAAAAGGTTCATACTACTAAAAGTGTATCCCGTCTGTAATGGGTTAATATATTGCATGCTGCCACAGCGTTATGAAAAGGTGATAACATGTTATTAGCGTACGCCATGTCCTCTTCAGAGCACATATGATTATTGCATATTTCCAGTCTGCTTATCAACAATAGGATAATGACAAGCTAATGTATACATTTCACAATTCTGCACAAATCACAAATTAATGGCAAGTTGATTAACTACTGCAGCTTTTGTGATGTCAGAGCTCCAGATAAGGGGGGCGTATTGGCGTATTTTACATACTTATTTTAGTAACATACTCATTGATTATCAAAAGTGGTATAGTACAAAATACTCACAGCAATGCGAAAATACACATAGATTTTCAAATTGAGTAGTGAAAATACTGTAAAGAAGTTGAAAATTTATTTGTTGAGCTGCAAAAAGCAAACGCTGTTTGCTTTTTGCAGCTCAACTAATTAAATGTTCAACTGTATTACAGTATAAATAAGTGAATATGCAATACTACACTCAGATAAGTGAATGTTTAACCCTTAGAATGCGGGAACCGAAAATAGTCGTCTGCTGATAATTCATATTTTGTCTTTTCTCTCAGTAAAAACATGGTTTGGCAGCATTTTAGAATCATTCCCATTGGAAATGATTCTAAAGTGCTGCCAAACCAAGTTTTTGATGAGAAAAATGGAAAAATAAAACAATTTCAGCAGACGACACAAAAAATTAATTCAGCATTGTAAGGGTTAAATTTGTTGTTCCCTATTTAATAATGAAGATTTAAAACCAATAATTTAATTGTAAAAATAAAATGTGCATTTAATTTGAAATCAGGGTGTACAATACTCTTTAGACACAAAGCTTATCTGGAGCGCTGTGATAGCTGCACGTTTTCCGCTGTATAGGCAATAGGTTACACCATATACCGTATACGGTTACCGGTTACCGTATACGGTTACCGTATAAATTTGCAGAGTAACATTTCCATTTTGCACACAAATATATACCAAGAAGGGTATCGTTATCACTAGGCTAATCCCCTTGTTGGCAGGCTTGATAATAAAAAAAACAACTTTTTTAACCCTTTCAACACCAGACCTCTATAGAGACAATGTTTGCAAACAGTGCAGATCCAGATGAGCCGGCTCGTAACGAGCCGTCTCATCAGGATCTCCACTGTTTGTTAATAATTTTAAACGTCGTACAGATTACCCTTTTAGAAGAATGGGATAATTTGAATGAACAAAATTAATGAAATAGCGTGAAACATTGGCATGGAACATCCTATTAAGTTACTTGGTGTTGAAAGGGTTAACATTTTTGCCTTACAAATATTATCAAAATCAGTGCTTATGTAATGCAATGTAATGTAATGTAATTAGATTTATATGTTAGAAACCAGAAGTAAACAAGGTCCAAACGATGTCGAAACGTGGGTCAAATGTGGGCCAAACATGAGCCAAATGTGGTCCACACCTGGGCCAAACAGTGTCCAAATGTGGTCCAAACATGGGCCAAAAGTGTTCCAACCATGGTCCAAATGTGGTCTAAACATGGTCCAAAAGTGGCCAAACGTTGTCCAACCGTGGTCCAAACGTGAGCCAAACGTGGCCCAAATGTGGGCCACAAACATGAGCCAAACATGGTCACGTGGTCCAAACATGGTCCAAACGCATGTTTCCTGCATTCATATTCGCCAATGAAATCGCAGGTTTTCCCGTTGCACATACTACTGTAGCTACTGCACATATCGCAGTCTGCCTATCAACAATGAAATAATGGCAAGCTAATGTATAAATCACATTACAAATTAATGGCAAGCTGATGAACTGGTAGAGAAATGGCACAACCAGTAAGTGATTCATCAAACCAATTCAATATAGCTATACTATAATGAAGACTCTCGGGATTTCTACTGAAGCTATTGCCAGCACTGGAGAGAAGTGTCCAAAAAAAACGAAAAACGTGAGGCAAACTGCTGAATTTATGGATACACAGCTCTGGAGAGATACATGCTGAATTTATGAATAAGCAGCTCTGCAGAGATATATGCTGAATGTATGAATAAGCAGCTCTGGAGATATATATGCTGAATTTATGAATAAGCAGCTCTGGAGAGATATATGCTGAATTTATGAATAAGCAGCTCTGGAGAGATATATGCTGAATGTATGAATAAGCAGCTCTGGAGAGATATATGCTGAATGTATGAATAAGCAGCTCTGGAGAGATATATGCTGAATGTATGAATAAGCAGCTCTGCAGATATATATGCTGAATTTATGAATAAGCAGCTCTGGAGAGATATATGCTGAATGTATGAATAAACAGCTCTGGAGAGATATATGCTGAATGTATCAATAAGCAGCTCTGGAGAGATATATGCTGAATGTATGAATAAACAGCTCTGGAGACATATATGCTGGAATTTATGAATAAGCTGCTCTTGACAGAGATATATGCTGAATTTAGGAATAAGCAGTCTAGAGATATATGATGAATGTATGAATAAGCAGCTCTGGAGTGATATATGCCTGAATTTGTATGAACTAAGCAGCTTCGGGAAGAGCTCTGAAGAGAGATTATGCTGAATGTATGAATATGCAGCTCTGGAAGAGGATATATGCTTGAATTTTAATGAATAAGCAGCTGCTGGATAATATATGCTGAATTTATGAATAAGCAGCTCTGGAAGAGATATTTGCAGAATGTATGATAAGCAGCTCTGGAAGCAGCTCTGGAGAGATTTGATATGAATGAAATGTTTTGATTAAAAGCAGCTCTGGAAGAGAGATATGCTGAATTTATGAATAAGCAGCTCTGGATAGATATAAGCTGAATGTTGATTTAGCATTAGCTCTGGAAGAGATATATGCCTGAATGTTAATGAATTAAGCTCAGCTTGGAGAGGATATATGCTGGAATGTTTGAATAAGCAGTCTGGAGAGATGTATGCTGAATGTATGGGAATAAGGCAGCTCTGGAGATATATATGATGGAAGTATGAATAAGCAGCTCTGGAGCAGCTCTGAGAGAGATATGCTTGAAATGTATGAAATAAGCAGCTCTGGAGAGATATATGCGGAATTTATGAATAAGCTGCTCGGATAGTTATATGCTGAATTTATGAATAAGCAGCTCCTGGAAGAGATATTTGCTGAATGTATGAATAAGGCTGCTCTGGAAGCAGCTCTGGAGAGAGATATGCCCTGATGTAGGAATAAGCAGCTATGGAGAGATTATATGTGAATTTATGAATAAGCAGCAGTCTGGATTTAGAGATATATGCTGAATGTATGCATAAGCGCTCTGGAGCGAGCTCTGGAGAGAATATGGATGAATTTGCGCTCTGGAGAGATATTGCTGAATATGATAAGCAGCTCTGGAGAATAACTGGAAATGAATAGCAGCTCTGGATAATGCTGAATGTATGATAGAAGCTCTGGGAGGATATGCTGAATGTATGATAGCAGCTCTGGAGAGATGTATGCTGAATTTATGAATAGAAGCAGCCTGGAGAGATGATATAATGTCTGAATTTATGAATATGAGCAGTCTGGAGAGATATATGCTGAATGTATGAATAATTTGCAGCTCTGGAGAATATATATGCTGGATTTATGAATAAGCAGCCCTGGAGAGATAGATGCTGAATGTATGAATAAGCAGCTCTGGAGAGATATATGCTGAATTTATGAATAAGTAGCTCTGGAGAGATATATGCTGAATGTATGAATAAGCAGCTCTGGAGAGATATATGCTGAACACTGGGTGCAGACGGAATTAGGTTACATCTCGCCTCCATAGCTTGGCTAAGTTTTGTGCTTTCTGCAGTTTATCTGAAGCGAAGACACTTCGTGTAAACATAGAAAATATATCTTTTATGGTCCATGTACTATATTTATCGATTTTTGTAATGTAAAAGTCGTGTTTGAAACATTTAATACACACAGGCTCTTCGATGAGATCTCATAAATTGGCTGTTACATCAATTGGACACACAAGATAAAATAGTTAATCAAGTTTTAAAATGGTAATGTTTTACCATAATTCTGGTATACCAGCATACACAAACAATTATTAACTGTTAGGGAAGCAAGATAATTGTATTTTTGTCAAGTAAATAACGATAATATCAACTAGCCACAAATATAAATAGGTAAATGGAACAGCCGTTACCTGGCAATTGCCAGCTGATCAGATTAATGACCAGACAATGTTTGATTTTGGGAGTCTGAATTGGCTGGTAATGTGAGCAGTTCTTTTCTTATTTGTGGCTGTGAAATAGGGCTTATAGGAATTGTGACCAGTATAGCTCTTGGTTGTACACATGTACATTTTTTTCGAGAAATTTGCCGAATTGTTATCTCGAAGTTCGGATATGTCGATATATTTTCATCAGTCCATTCGACTTCGAGATAACGAGAATGACATGTATAACCAAACTAAACAGTGTGATTTTTACATAACACATCATGTTTTTTTGTTTCGCTTTGTTTGTGCCTTTTTAAATACGATCGATCAATGGCCATTGTCATAAATATTTGGCGACACAAGACCCTAATTGACCCATACAATACGTCACATTGCTGTGTGTGGCTAAAAAATAAATATCTGGTAACACGAAGCATGTGGCAGCTGTGTATTGTGCCACTAATCGGGATATATGCGTTATCATGGTTATCGAGGTGTGTAACTTCACACGTCGCACCAATAAACAAACCAGTGACATGTTGTGTATTATTTTGGGCATTTGGAGCGTGGATTGAGAAATAGCAGCCGGATTTCATTATTTTCGGACCAAATTTTAAGGATAATTTGCAAGTCTCAATCGGTCTGAGATTTCAAAATTCGGTCCAGAACCGACAAACTGCACATTTTAGAAGCCCTGAATTGCTGAATGTATGAATAAACAGCTCTGGAGAGATATATGCTGAATTTATTAATAAGCAGCTCTGGATAGATATATGCTGAATGTATGAATAAACAGCTCTGGAGAGATATATGCTGAATGTATCAATAAGCACCTCTGGAGAGATATATGCTGAATGTATGGTATGAATAAACAGCTCTGGAGAGATATATGCTGAATTTATAAATAAGCAGCTCTGGAGATATATATGCTGAATGTATGAATAAACAGCTCTGGAGAGATATATGCTGAATGTATGAATAAACAGCTCTGGAGAGATATATGCTGAATGTATGAATAAGCAGCTCTGGAGAGATATATGCTGACTTTATGAATAAGCAGCTCTGGAGAGATATATGCTGAATTTATGAATAAGCAGCTCTGGAGAGATATATTTTGAATGTATGAATAAACAGCTCTGGAGAGATATATGGGGCTGTGACTGGAGAAATGGTATGGGGCTTATGGGTTTTGTGACATGCTTCTAACACTGGACCAGGGAAATCGGGTTTACTGGTTTTGCGATCAGTGTAGATCCAGATCAGACTGTGCGTCCGCACAGTCTGATCAGGATCTGCACGGTTCGCCATTTCATCAATGAATCACTGGTCATGCTTCTAAGTAATATGGTAGATCAGGCTACAGCTGTGTGCCATTTGATCAGGAGCTTAGGAGTGGTCACAACCCCCATAAGCCCCATGTCTCCAGCCACAGCTCCATTTGTGGCTACGACTGAAGAAACGGGGCTTATGGGTTTTGTGACACCCGTCATGCTTCTAACAAGAAATAGCTGCTATTTTAATTATCAGAAGTTGGACCGGTCACAAATCACATAAGCCCCATTTCTCCAGTCACATAGTTTTAGATGGTACGGTCCAAATTAGTGCTAATAACATATACTATGGTTGAGAAATACAAACTATTAAACACAATATACTTCAAAATGTTCATATGCCTAAAGTATTACCGTAACCCGTTAAAAACTTTTTAGGGGGAAAAAATCCTATTTTATTTATTTCATCTCAAAAGTATATGTTGTTACCACTCATTTGAACCGTCTCGATGAGACGGTTCAAATGAGTGGTAACAACATATACCTTTATGGAGAAATAAACAAAATAATGAGATTTGTTCAACTGTTAGTGATTTCACTGATCTGGTTATCAGGGTGTGGGATCACGTGTTTCCGAACGGCGTGACGTCATGTTTTTTAGATGTGTTAACAGTAGATTTCCTTTAATATCTTTCTAATGGAATGACAATTTTTTTTATGAAATATACCGCAGCAAATGCGGTACACATTGCCCTTTATTGAATAGGTGGCTTTAATCTCATAATTCTGTCGTTTTGACGAAGAATATTTTACCGTAAATGTAAATAACCAGATGGCTGCGGCCCGCATGTCGAGTCCGCCGAGGCATGATTTGATGGTCTGAGAGTGTATTTATTTGAAGATTAAATTAATGGTTGTGGAGATATAAGGTATGTAAAAGCTTTAATACAAATTTGATCTTGATCTTGGGCATGTGGGCAACATGTGTGGGCTATAAAAGTATGGATGATAATAAAGAATTATTTGAAGTTTGAAGTGCATGTACATGTAAATCGGAGTAGGTAAGTGTTGTGTAAATATAAGGTATGTAAAAACATTAACATTGACCTTGGGCATGTGGACCACATGGGCAGGCTATAGAATGAAAATATGGATGATGAAAAGAAAGTATTGGAAGTTTGAAGTAAATTGGAGTAACAATTGTGGAGATATAAGGTACAGTCGTTTCTGTCAAAATGTTCCGGGTTTATACGTGTACAAAGTGTTGTGCGTTGCGTATCCGTGGAGTTTCCGTTAGTTGCGTTTCAAACCGTGTGTCGTCTACGTGTAATACGTTTTCGGCCATGCGTTGCGTTTCCCCACTCTTGCGCATGCGCGAAAGTCGAACAAACCGGGTTCAACGCATTGAGTTTCAAAAGCGTGTAATCCGTGTACAACGGTTGTAAACGTATACAACGGTTGTAAACAACGCATTGAGTTTCAAAAGCATGTAATCCGTGTACAACGGTTGTAAACGTATACAACGGTTGTAAACGTATACAACGCGAAGGTAAACCATTTAAACGATTTAACGCTTTCTTTGACGAATGGTTACAAGCTTCTACATGTACACAGCACCGTACAGATGAAACCATGTTATACGTATAACACGTTTCCACGGGTTTTAACGCATTACACGTTTTGGTATGCCAACCGTGTATCGCGTAGAATTCGCATGCTCAGATCGTTCTTCGTGTGTGTATATATACTTCTAGACTCACTGCAGGGCTTCTAAAATTTTCAATTTTCCGGTTCTGGACCGATTTTTGAACTCTCAGACCGATTGAGATTTGAAAACTAGTCTTAAAAATCAGTCCGAGAAAAATTGCTAGTCGGCTGCTATTTCGCTATAAACCTTGTAAATTTACCGGTTTTGACCACCAAGTAATTTATGACACATATCCGCGGGCCATATCCGTGTTAAACCAGTGTGCAGCTCGCTGTGTATTCAGTTTCTCCTATTTATCGATTTTTCTTAACACACGCGTGGGACAGGTGTATAGCGGATTAGTGACTGAAATAGACTGGCTTCAGCGTAAAGATACGAGAGTTCCTAGACTCGCCATTTCTGATGATGTTAAAATAAAATAAAGAAACCATGCACTGTGTTTATCTGTGTTCGTAATATTTAACCCCAAGTAACTGACACGGACTATCGGCCCGGGCTATTCCATATTAAGTTAGGAACTGTTACATTACGCTGTATTAGGGGTCATTTTTGTGTATATAAAATGTACATGTAGGAATGCCGCAGATCCTGATGAGCCGGCTCACGTGATCTACAATTCGCAAACATTTTGATAAACGACAAGGTACATCTGTCGTGTTAAAAGCGTGACTCATTAGGCATCAGGGATTAGGGATCAATTGAAGTGCTAAATCACACCGCCGATTCACTTTGAACTCGATCTGAGGGTATGTATTCGCGATATTTTAAAAGGGACAAAACAAGGACGCCTCGAAGCTATCGGGGCCGAACAGGTATTCGTGTTAAAACGTGTAACCGTTGTACACGTTTCAACGCTTTCATATAGCTACACGCTTCCAGGTAAAGCGTTGTACACGTTTCAACTCTTTCACCTCGCTACATAGGTATACGCCAAAGCGTGTTATACGCATTGAAGCTAAACGTATTACATGCTTTAAAACTAAACGGTTTGACAATGTGTATTACACGTGTACAAACCGTATTATATGTTTAAACAACGTATACAACGCTACAGCAAACCGTTGCGTTCGTGTTGCGTTCGCGTTGAGTTTGCAAGTGTTGTCTACGGTGGAACAAAAACGGAGACTGCACTGTATGTAAAAATATCAACGCAGATTTTATACTAACGCAAACTTCTAAGTCATATAACCTTGACCTTGGGGCACAGGTGCCGCATGACAGTGGGAGAATGAATATATGAATGATGACCAATAAGCATGCACAGTTTCAAGCAAATCTGACTTGCGGTTACAGAGATAGAAGGTACTGGTATGTGAAAAGTTTAACGCAAATTTTGACAGAAACTTTAACGCAAATTCTAAGTCATTTGACCTTGGACCTTGGGGCACAGGGGCCGCATGAGTAGGATACAAAATGAATATATGGCTTATCTGACTTACGGTTACAGAGATAGTAGATATCTGAAAAATTACGCAAATTTTACAAATTTTTAAAAAAAATTAACGCCAACTCAAGTCATTTGACCTTGACCTTGGGCATAAGGGCCACATGAGTAGGACACAGAATGAATATATGGATGATGACTAATAACCCTATGAAGTTTCAAGTCAATGTGACTTAGGACTGCAGAGATATGAGGTATTTAAAAACTTTTAACACAGATTTAGGACAGATGGACGGACAGACTCACGCACACCTGGATTTCATTGTGATCACTATCTCTCGCTTTCCACAAGCGGGCTTGACAAAAATTAGAGCATGTGAATGTCAGAAATAAACGGTACTCGAAAGTTATAAAATAATTGTAAATAACTTTCAGAGCACCCATAAAACACATATGCCATCGTATTTGGTGCGTTACATGTCATCATCAAAATCCATCCCTTTGTTAGGAAGATTTTCAAGAAAATCTACTGTAAAAATGACGTCACAGATTATGTCACGTCGAAAAATCGGGTTCAGAAACCATGTGATCCAACACCCTGGATATGCGCTCGCCACAAATGCAATACTTTTTTTTTCCAATGGCATGCAAGATAAATGTCATGGATATCAAATTTAATTAGTCTTCGCAGGAATGCACTCAGGGTAATTGGTTCTAATATGTGGCTGTGACTGGAGAAATATATGGGTTTTGCGACCAGTGTAGATCCAGATCAGCCTGTGCATTCGCACAGTCTGATCAGGATCTACACTGTTCGCCATTCCATCAATGACGCACATGTCATGCTTCTAACAAGCTATAATACAGATCAGGCTACAGGAGTGTGCTATTTGATCAGGATCTGCACTGGTCACACAGCGCATAAGCCCCATTTCTCCAGTCACAGCCACATATATTATTGTCATGATGAAGGAGATTTCACCAGTGTACTGGAATATAGGGGAAATTTTCATGCAAGTACAAAAAAGTAACACTATGAAAATTGTGAAATTAAGCTTGAATTATCAAAGCTTGCACACATTTAGCCTGAGAGTTTATTATTTTTTCACTTTTGTGATGAAAAAGGAAATAAAATGTGAGACTTTTCAATCATAGTTCATTGGAAGTTTTGTTCATGTAAAAGTGACTTGAAACTTGAAATGGATATCGGGTTGTTTCATTGGACAAGAGCATTGCTCAGCCTCACCCAATCATGCAGACTGCATGGGCATGAATGAGAATGGAGTACAGACCGGATTTATTTCTACTAAAAAAACGTGTGTATAGCGGCCTAAGGGTTAACCATTACTACGCTGAATTAAATTTTGTCGTCTGCTGGAAATGTTTTATTTTCAATATTTTTCGATAAAAACCTGTTTTGACAGCGCATGAGAATCGTCTCCACTGGAGACGATTCTCATGTGCTGTCAAAACCAGTTTTTTGTTAAGAATTAAAGCAAAAATGAAAAACAGCAGACGGAAATTTCCGTCAACAGCGTAGGAAGGGTTAATGTAGAATCAAAAGCGTTATGTTGATGCAGCCAATCATCTAACAATCAACTTCAACGTTCATTCTACAACAAATCTTTAACCCTTAGACCGCTACACACAACAATTGTCGCCTGCTGTTGCTTTTATATCTTGCCTTATTTCTCAATAAAAACATGGTTTGACAGCACTTTAGAATCATTTCCAATGGAAATGATTCTAAAGTGCTCTCAATTAAAGCATGTTGTAAATTATTCTAAAGTGGTGTAAAAGCATGTTTTTGATGATAAAAATGGAGAATAGAAAATAAACAGCCGACGACAAAATATTCAGATAGCGGTGTCAGGGTTAACACAAATTTCAAAGTACATTGTAATTTGATTTTCACCATGGGCATTGGGGCCACATGTATGTGAAGTTTCAAGTCAATCAGACTTATAGGGTTGTGGAGATATTGGGTACCTGAAAACTTTAACGCAAATGTCAGACGCACAGACACACGGACACACACCAAAAGCGGCGAGTATATATCACGCCAACCACAAGCGGGCGTGATAAAAAGGATGGATTCGTCGTTAAGCTACATGTACTCTCCAATCCTCCTGGTTTGGGAGAATAAGGCAAAATATTCATACGATTCCAGCAAAAAAAAATGCTTTGTTATCTGACAAATAGATTAAACTCCCTATAGGCGAACTCAATAAGAAATGCCCCAATATGTCTCTATGTGAACTATCAAAGGAATTGAATTATTATTGATTCCAGATAATGTAATCAGTGTAGGATTGAAAAACAAACTTTATGCTAATGTAAATCTATCATTAAAAAGAAAATGTAATTTTGACAGAGGGTTAACGCTTAGACAGCTATCTTAATTTTGTTGTGGTCGGCTGTTTATTTTCTATTTTCCATTTTTATCATCAAAAACATGCTTTGACAGCACTTTAGAACAATTTACAACATGCTTTGACAGCACTTCAGAATCATTTCCATTGGAAATGATTCTGTTCTGAAGTGCTGTCAAAACATGTTTTTATGTGTAGCGATCTAAGGGTTAACCATTTAAATCCTACAAATTTTTGCAAATACTGTAGATCCAGATAAGTCTGCTCGTAACGAGCCGTCTTATAAGGATCTGCCCTTTTTGGAAGTTAACTGTTCATTTTTTGGTGGGGTGGGGGGTGGGCAACACCCCATTTTATGAATGGACTAGTCTGAAAATCATTTTATGACAATTGTATAGGTCAGAAAATGAACATAGCATGGTCTATTCCAGTTATTTAGTGTTGAAAGGGTTGTGATGTCATGCGTCACAATTCCTGTACAAAGCAAACATAACGGAGGTTCAGTTTCTGCTCAATGAAATCTCAGTAATGTTTATTAACCCGTACACTGCTATCTTAATTTTTTGTCGGCTGCTGTTTATTTTCTATTTTTACATTTTTATGATCAAAAACATGCTTTGACACCACTTTAGAATAATTTACAACATTCTTTGACAGCACTTTAGAATCATTTCCATTGAAAATGATTCTGAAGTGCTGTCAAACCATGTTTTTATTGAGAAATCAGGCAAGATATAAAAGCAACAGCAGACGGCAATTGTTGTGTGTAGCGGTCTAAGGGTTAACCCATTTCATGTTGATGACATGCCATTTTGATTGGGGAAAATCATAAATATTTTCTTTAAATGTGCTTAGAAGTATATGTCACGACCACCATTTGAAATGAGCGGTCGCAACATATACTTTCATTGAGAAATAACAAAAATAAAATATTTTGAAAAATTCATACCCATATTAAAAGGTGTATTCCGCATGTAAAGGGTTAATTACATGGGGTTTAACATCTGTTCGACAGCAAGGTCATATACATACACAGTGCTCCAGATAAGGTGCGTATTGGCATATTTTATGCACTTATTTTAGCAGAATACGCATTGATTATCAAAAGTAGGAGTACAAAATACTCACAGCAATGTGAAAATATGCATTGATTTTCAAATCGAGTAATGAAAATACTGTAAAAAGTTAAATATTTATTTAGCTGAGCTGCAAAAAGCAAACACTGTTTAAATAAGTGAATTTTTTAATTTAATTTATTTTTTTATCATTTATTCCCTATTTAATGAGGAAGAAAATCAATAATACATTTGTAAAAGTAAAATACGAATTGAATTTGAAATATGGGGGTATAATACTCTTTTAACACAAAACATGTCTGGAGCTCTGCATACCACAAATTGCACCTGTCTGGCGTACATCACTTAACCCTTAGCCTGCTGAATGAAATCTTGTCGTCTGCTGTTTATGTTTTATTTTCGATTTTTCTCATCAAAAACATGGTTTGACAGCACTTTAGAATCATTTCTATTGGAAATGATTCTAAAGTGCTGTCAAACCATGTTTTTATTGAGAAACAGGGCAAAAAATAAAGCAACAGCAGACAACAGTTTTCGCAATCAGCAGGCTAAGGGTTAAATTACAATAGCCATCTAGTGCGGAAACCGTCACATCCTGACATGAGGCCTTACAACACCAACTTCTTTGGTTCTGTTTAGGTTGTTGATTTGATTTATTGGTGTTTAACCCTTTCCCTGTTTTGCGATATTTCGACTCTTCCAAATCGAAAACATCTGAATAAAAGAACCAAATGCTGGGTCAAATGATGGTTAAATTATCTGATAGAGTAGAAAACATTGTGGGAAAAGGAGAAATTGCTTGTTACAAGCAATTTCTCCTTTTCCCACAATGTTTTCAAAAGACATCTTCTGCAGAGGCGTGAAAAGTCGCTTCTATGAGGGAAAGGGTTAAAGGCCTATCAATAGATAATATCATTTAAAGCCGTGTCAACAAGTTCGATCCCACATGTAACCTGCTGCATCGAGGAGAAAATCACAAAATCGGAACGGAATATTTACATCGAAATACATTTACATATTATATTCCGAATATAAAATAGGCCATGTTGCACATTATAGACAAGGTGGGACAAAAAAGTCGGTACATGTCGTCGTGAATTATCAAAGGAACTGACATGCGACATTAATTATGCATACAAGTCTCACCATTACCTGGATGTAAATGTAAACTTTGTCCCTATATGAGTCTGGTAAAACACAATTACTGGTCGCGGCCCGCATGTCGAGCCCGCCGAGGCATTTGATGGCCCCCTTACAATATTTGTTTGAAATTCGAATTAACCCTTAGACTGCTATCTTAATTTTTTTGTCGTCTGCTGTTCATTTTCTATTTTCCATTTTTGTCATCAAAAACATGCTTTGACAGCATTTTAGAATAATTTACAACATGCCTTGACAGCACTTCAGTATCATTTCCATTGGCAAGCAGGCTCGACAAAAAAAGTCATCCTTTTCCCCTTACAATTCTGATTATATTTTTTTTCCATTTTCCTCATCAAAAACATGGTTTGACGACACTTTAGAATCATTTCCAATGGAAATGATTCTGAAATGTTGTCAAACCATGTTTTTATTGAGAAAGAAGACAAAATATAAGACAACAGCAGACGACAATTTTTGTTTCCAGCATTTTAAGGGCTATTTAGTGAAGTATAGATATTCTATTTACGTATACACTAATGACAATATTGTACCTATAAAACTATGCAAACTTAAAATTTAACTTCAAACAATTTCATTGGAGAGCACAACTCAGACTCCACTAATAAAACGGCTTTATTTCGGGTAAGAGTTCATGTTTAAATCAAGGTTTAACATATGCTCAACCCTTCCACTCCTGACATATGGTCTGTTCCATCTTTAGAAATATTTTATTTATTATTTGATCACGATATATTTCAGCCAACAAATGCATTTAATTTGCTTAGAACATAATACTATCAGAAACAAGTGAATGTATAGATCTGTGTGTGGAGAAATAGTGATTATGACCTTTGCAACCACTGTACCATACCAGCATGTAAATGACCATGATGAAAATATCCTGATATGCCCCTTCAAGGTTGGATCCATTGTTCCGATACACGTTACCCTCCCACCCTCCAAGGAGTTTGATAGAGGACGTACCAACCAGGAAGCAGACTGGTCACACATGCCGTAAGCCCCAATTCCCATGTCACAGCCACAATTAATTACGTAGAATAATGGGGGCCAAATCTGTTTGACAACACGGGACCAATGTAGTTTTTGATCCATATCACTCCTAGTCCGTTAACATTCTTCAACAGCCTGGTAAATATCTACTCATTTTTTGGGCACAATCAGCAATATCCTTCTGAACAATTTGGCGAACGGTGTAGCCCCAGATTAGACTGTACATTTGTGCAAGTCTGATCTGGGGCTTCAGTGTTCGCATTTGCATCTTGTTGGGGTTCCCCAAGGAAATTTTTAATGCCAAATCGCCGCAGATGCGATTTCCTGACACCTAGGCCACGAAAAAGTCATCCAATTATTCCAATATTGTAGATTTTCTTCTTTTCTTTTTTTTGCCGGGGGGGGGGGGGGGGGTGTCCGGACCCCCTGGACCCCCACCTGTATCCGCGCCTGGTTAGTTAGCTCGTAGTGTGATATATATGTGACCGTGGAGAAATGGGGATTATGGGATTTGGGACTCGTGCAGTCCTGAGAAAATATACTACACATGTATTCTGATAATAATGTGCTCGTTTCATTGATCAAATTGCGAATAGTGTAGATCCTGAACAGACTGATGCATATAATATGCTGATCTGGGTCTACACTGGTCGCAAAACCCATAAGTCCCATTCCTCCAGTGACACAGCCACATATTAGGAACAGTTTTCCCTATAATTGAATTTCTCCCATGTGAGCTGCCAACAAATATGAGCCACTACATAAAACCACTTGGGAACTAGGGAACCGTAGGCAGGAACCAAATAATGTCAGCAGAAGCTTGTAATTAAGTAGAATCATTTTTCCCGATTCTCAAGGAATTTGCCTTCGAAATACTGGAGAGAAAAAAATCTAATTGGACATTTAGGTGTGCACTGGGTGAAAATCAGCCAAAACATTTGTCATTTTCAACGTCAAAACTGGGGGATGGGCGTCTATTAGAGCATGGGCGTCTATTAGAATCTTTACGGTAATTATTTTCACCGATTCAGTTACCACTCACTACCATTTTGCTGAAGATAGATACAGAGATATTTACTGACGCCGCCATCGACAAAAGCCAGAATTGGGGCACTAATTGTCACTTCCTACTGCGTGACAAGGAGTACACGATGACATAGAATAAGACAATCAAAGGAAACCAGAAGTCGTAATAACTATAAATATTCAGACACGATTTCTTCTGTGAAACACATAAATATATGGCTTCCCACAACAACAAGAGTGTCGCGATATTTAGGGTAAGTTTTTACTTGTTTATCGCAATAACAATGTATTTGGATACAATTTGTTTTGGGAAACCCCTAATTTATAGGGAATTCCCAAAACAAATGGTGTCCAAACATTGAGGGTTAACACGGTAGTAGAAAAATAAGGTCATATAGCATCGCTCTGGTTGTCCCTAATTCTGAGTTCGAAGATATTTACTGTTGGATGTCAATCTAGGCTTGTACAGTATAATGAGAGATTGTTGAGTTGTACAAGATGATTCGTATGACCTTTGACACAAGTGCAGTGTAGACCATAGTCTGATTAACCCTTAGAATGCGGGAACCGAAAATAGTCGTCTGCTGATAATACATATTTTGTCTTTTCTCTCAGTAAAAACATGGTTTGGCAGCATTTTAGAATCATTTCCATTGGAAATGATTCTAAAGTGCTGCCAAACCAAGTTTATGATGAGAAAAATGGAAAAATAAAAAATATTCAGCAGACGACACAAATTAATTCAGCATTGTAAGGGTTAATTAGGGCTACTCTCATTGTTAGTCAACCATTGAAAAACAAATGTTTAACCCTTACTCCGCTAGCTTCATTTTTGTCGTCTGCTGTTTATTTTCTGTTTTCCATTTTTATCATCAAAAACATGCTTTGACAGCACTTTATAATAATTTACAACATGCTTTGACAGAACTTCAGAATCATTTCCATGTTTTTATTGAGAAATAAGGCAAGATATAAAAGCAACAGCAGACAATTGTTGTGTGTAGCGGGCTAAGGGTTAACCATTTCAACACCACAGGCCTGTATAGTGGTATAATGGCAAACACTGCAGATCCTGATGAGCTGGCTCGTGACGAGCCGTCTCGTCAGGATCTGAACTTTTTGCAAGTGATTTTCATACTTTTAAGAACAAAAACACCCCCTTTTCATAAATGGACTAGTCTGACAATCATTCTGTGACGATTGGATTGGTTGCGCAATTAACATATCAAATTTCATTCCAGTTTACTGTTACTTAGGAGTGAAAGGGTTAGCAAACAGTATAGATCCTTATCAAGCTGCAGGGTCCTGCAGCTTGATAAGGATCTACACTGTTTGCAATGCAATGTAATGTCTCGCTGGAGCTAGACTGGACCCACAATGTCAATTAGGCCCCATTTGTGGAGTCAAATCTTATGTTTGGCTTCGTTTCACGGTGTCTACACAGAAAGCGCTCATCTGTGATTCTGAAATCAATCAGAATCTCGATCTTCTGGCTGCTGTGCAGGTCTAGATATGCCACGCAAAATCGCAAATTAGAAGATTTGATCGCAAATCGGAAGATTTGATCGTAAGTCAGAAGATTTGATCGCAAATCAGAAGATTTGGATCATAAATCTTGGTAATCTTCTTTTTTTTTTTATTCAAAATGTGTTTATACATACACAATATATAAATGTGAGGAATTATGTGGTCCGACACGATTTACAAAGAAATTTGACCTTGACTTTAGGTATGTGGGTCGCATGGATCAGGCTCTACTCAAAAACACTAGGAGTTACAAGGCTCACCTCGTAATTCCTACACGTGTCCTAGCCTTGCCTGATAAACTTGATATCAAAAGGCACTGGCCTGGTATGCTCAATATCAATACTTAGCGACAGGATGTTCCACACTTCTGACTCGGCTCGGAAACCTGCGAGCCTCAGAATTCCTACGCATTTCCTAACCTCGCCTGATAAACATGATATCAATGATATAAGAAGACACTAGCCTGATATGTGGGAGAAATTGGGCATATAATATATGTACGGTAATTATAATTAATATATATAATTATATGGCTTTTTGCACAGACCAGTGTAACCCGTAATGCCTCTAAAAAGCCATATAATTATATCGTTATCAGGCTACAAGTCAGTGTGCTATTGGATCAGGATCTACACTTGTCACAAATCCCATAAGCCCCATTTCTCACAGACACATATTCTCTACTTTATTCTGAAAACATATCCCAAGCTAGTGTGCCATGGGGCCACATTCCAACGCTGTTAAATTAATAATTTGTAACATAATGTCCGCTATATCATCACATGGGCGGATCCAGCATTTGGGGGTGGGGGGGGGGTTGTCTAGTTGTGAAGGTAACTTGCAATCTTACGGTTAATTGCAAGAGTTACCGTTCGCAACTAGGGGGTTGTCTTATTTTTGAGCTCTTCGAAATGCACTTTCATGTGTTTTACGGCATTTAAATTCAGACTCCAACTAGTGGTAAACTGTGACCCCCCTCCAGATCTGCCCCTGCATTCAATGTACACCCTCGGGGGAATGTGTATGTGTGAGCTTATTGAGTAGATCTAGATACAGCAAAACTATTTCTCCCTTCATTTGTAAATGTGTGACTGGAGAAATGGGGCTTATGTGGCTTATGAATGCATAGATGCACAGGCTGATCTGGATCTACACTGGTCATAAAATCCATAAGCCGCATTTCTCCAATCACAGCCACATAATAACCCTCAGAACATGAGAAATGTAAATTGTCGTCTGCTGTTGTGTTATATTTTGTGTTTTTTTGTTTTTTGAATAAATACATAATTTGGCAGCACTAAAGTGTTGTCGTCAAAGCATGTAAAAAATGGAATACTAATAAATAAACAGCAGCCGATAAAATTTAATTCAGCATTTCCAGAACCTTGAGCACTGGTGGCAAAATAACAACATTCTAAGTCCAAAAGGGGAGATAGAATGAAGTGGGTTTAACCCTTTCACCCCTAAGTAACTAGAACGAATTTTGATATGTTCATTTTGCAACCAATCCAACAGTCACAAATGGTTTTCAGACAAGTCCATTCATGAAAAGGGGGTATTTTTTGTTCTCAAAAATAGGAAAATTACTTTCAAAAAGTTCAGATCCTGATGAGACGGCTCGTTACGAACCGGCTCATCTGGATCTGCACTGTTTGCATAAACCGCTATGGTGGGCTTTCGGGTTCAAAGGGTTAAAGTCCACGTGTCGTTTTCTGTTTGGAAGTGTTTCCAATGTAATCACAAACTGCAATAAAAGACTCCAGAACACCATTTACATGCTTCACTGTCAATTACTTAACGGTTTAATTTTACGCCACGTTAATGCCGAGTTATTACTGAAGTTTTCAACATTATAACACCCCCATCCTTGCCAAGCATGGTACCAGCCCATTTTTGTCATGGTGCCTCCATCTTGAACTGAGAACATGACTGTGAGATCTACCCGGAGATTTATCACGGCCTCACAGCCAGACTTATAACGTGTGTCACCTGACGCATGTTTAGCAGCGTGAGCACTCGCACACTGCGAGTGCTTGGCAAGTAAACTGCGCCTACTGAACCACGGCGAGCGCTCGCTGTAAACTCAAACTACCTTGCTGGTCGTCTCGCGGAAGCTTGCAGGCGCTTCGGCGAGTAACGTCGTTCAGAAGTAAAGCGCTCAAAGCGCCCGTGACCGCCAGGGCTGCCAACATTCCTTTTACAGCAAACTGCCTCGCTGACCGGCTCGTAGCAATGTCGTTCAGAAGCAAAGCACTCAAAGTGCCCGTGACCGCCAGGGCTGCCAACATTCCTTTTACAGCAAACTGCCTCTCTGGCTGGCTCGTGGACGCTTCGGCGAGCAATGTTATTCAGAAACAAAGCACTCAGAGTGCCTACGTACGAGCGCCAGTGGGCTGCTGAACATCCCTCTGGTTACAGAGAACTCGTGTAACTGTATTGATCCCAAGATACGTACCCGGGTGCGATTAAAAACATAAAATTGTCACGCTAATTAACCCATTCAACACTACGGACGTCGATCTTTAGCAGTGTTTGCAAACAGTGCAGATCCAGATGAGCCGGCTCGTAACGAGCCGTCTCATCAGGATCTGCACTTTTTGCAAGTAATTTTCATATGTTTTACAACAAAAAAACACCCCCTTAATTCTTATCAATGGATTAGTCTGAAAATAATTTTGTGATGATTGGATTGGTCTTTAACCCTTTCCCTGATAGAAACGACTTTACACGCCTCTGCAGAAGATGTCTTTTGAAAACATTGTGGGAAAAGGAGAAATTGCTTGTAACAAGCAATTTCTCCTTTTCCCACAATGTTTTCTACTCTATCAGATAATTTAACCATCATTTGACCCAGCATTTGATTCTTTTATTCAGATGTTTTCGATTTGGAAGAGTCGAAATATCGCAAAACAGGGAAAGGGCTAAATTAACATGTAACAATACATTCCAGCTACGTAGGGGTGAAAGGGTTCGGGTCCACGATTACATTCCGCCAACTATGTGAACAATGTGGATCTACCGGCACTCATGCGGTGCAGTTTTTATGATGTTTTACCTTTTAGCAAAATAACAACTTTCAGTATTGAGCCTCCAGCAGAATTTAAACAGAGACAACAAATTAACTGTCATCGTTAAACAAAGCTAATCCCCTCGAGGTGAACATATGGTGAACATAAGTTCTCAGTGACCGTCACCTGACGTGACGTGGGTCGCATGCAAAACAAAAGCATGTTGAAAATTATTCTAATGTGCCGTCAAACCATGTTTTTGATGATAAAAATGGAAAATAGAAAATAAACAGCAGACGACAAAAAAAATAAGATAGCGGTGTAACGGTTAATGTATTTATAGATCTTCGTCCGTTACTTTAACCTGGTAATGAGGGATCGTAGCTAGTTATCTCCCGTTGAATTTATTTATAGAAATCCTGTCCAAATTGTGTAGTTTAGGAACTTATTGCTTGTAAAAAGGGGGAATATAGCATGATTTGTTATGAAATGGAGCCATTATAGCGAGTTCGACTAGTGTTCCAGATCAATTCCTACATATCTACGCAATCTGATCTGGGACTACATTATTTGCCATAGTCATATTTTCACACTTATTAATGTTATTGTAATCAGTGTAGACTCAGATCAGACTGCACATGTGTGCAGTCTGATCTGGGTCTACTCTGATTGCAAAAAGCTGAAATACAGCATATATAGGACCGGCTCTCTAGAAATAGATTTGCAAAGGGGAATAACTACTGTCTGTTCCACGTTTTGCTGCCGATGAACTTTTGGCTATTAAACACATTAAATCTAAAAACTATTTAAAAGTAAGTACTTTTTCATCAATAACAAAAAAGTCACACTCCCCAAAAAAAATTGTTTGATGAAATTGCATCAAATATTGATTTTATTGCGAAAAAATGATTTTCCTATGGGAATTTAACATGGGGAGTCAATTGCCAAAATTGTTCTTTTTTTTATCCTGAAGGATCAAAAAACAAAAAAATTTGGAAATTTACTTCGAAACCTGGCGAGATAGCTTGAAAATGATGTAATTAAGAAAACAAAGGTTAGATTTTGAAAATTGGTCCACAAATAAAAAAAATATTTAAAAATATATATTTTTAGCCCCCATGTTAAATTCCCATAGGAAAATCGTTTTTCGCAATAAAATCAATATTTGATGGAATTTCATCAAATAATTTTTTTTTGGGAGGGTGATTTTTTTCTTATTGATAAAAAACTACTTACTTTTAAATATTTTTTACATTCAATGTGCTTAACAGCCAAAAGTTTGTCGGCAGCAAAATGTGGAACAGACAGTAGCTACGATCCCTCATTGCTAGGGCACCAATAAACGGTATCTGATATATAGCTATGCTCTTCTAACTGCACTGCAGCTGAACTGCACTAGACTGTGTACATTATATACTCGGTATCTCAAATTGCAAGTTTGTTATGAACATCAAAAATGACAGAACTCAGATATGATATCAAATGCTTAAGTCAATGAACCGACTCGACTACTCACGGGTATGTAGGAAACATTGCCATTGAAAACCATTTCACCCCAAAGTAACTGGAATGGATTTTGATATTTTGATATTTTAATTTCGACACAATCCGATCATCACAAAATGATTTTCAGACCAGTCCATTTATGAAAAGGGCGTGTTTTTTTCTCTCAAAAATGTGAACATTACAAAGTGCAGATCCTGATGAGACGGCTCGTCACGAGCCGGCTCATCTGGATCTACACTGTTTGCCAACATAACGATACAAGTATGTGGTGTTGAAAGGGTCAATATTGTGCATTGACTTTATTCTCAACAATAACTATATTTGGCCGTATAAACAAAAAGATTTGGTTCTCATCAGACACCACGTTGAATTGACAGATGCATTTAGCATGTGGTTCACATATATATTTAATAAAGTGACTATAAACCTCATTAGACCCGAAAAATCACCATATTTTCGTCAAACACGACTGGATTTAACTTTGCATGCTAGCAGCGAAAATATCCGCCTAACGAATTAGGAGTACATGTATATGTTTTATTTCTTTCTGTAAATATGTCTTGAAATTTTGAAATTTCATTAGAATTGAGTCCTCCGGACTCAATTCTAATGAAATTCCAAGACATATTCATGATATTTACGTGGAGAAATACAAGAAAATATGATGAATTCTTGTCCGCTAGTTTTGAACTATTTATAGCCCACAAGTTTCCCAGCATGCAACGAGTTTAATACAGTGTATTATGCTTGGAAGTGTTATCGATCTATCATGCGGCAATTTTACAATATATTTGTATTTGTCTATGAAGGAAAAAGCACAGGGATTTTTCTGACTTCGTGGCAAGAGAACCAAAGTACTTTTGTTCGGACCTCAGATTTTCAAAGTTCAAGTCATACACTAGTAAAACCGGGATAAAATTATTATATGAATGTTTCACTGACTGATGGAATGTCGACCAGACTGCAATGTGTCTACACTGGCTGTAAACTTACTGTAACGAAATTAACCCTTTCACCCTAAGTAACTGGAATGGATTTTTATATGTTAATTTTGCAACCAATCCAATTGTTGCAAAATAATTTTCCGACCAGTCCATTTATGAAAAGGGGGCGTTTTTGCTCTCAAAAATGTGAAAATTATTTGCAAAAGTGCAGATCCTGATGAGACGGCTCGTGACGAGCCGGCTCATCTGGATCTATACTATTTGCCAATACCACTATATAGGCCTGTGGTGTTGTTTGTTTGTTTGTTTATTGGTGTTTAACGGCCTATCAACAGCTAAGATCATGTAAGGCCGGGCAAACGGGTTCGATCCCATTTTAACCTGCAGTATTGGGGGGAAAATCCCAAAATCAGAACAGAATATTTACATCGAGAACAAATATATTCAGCCCTGAAATTAGAATAACCTGACCTGGTGCCAGGTCCATACCACACCAAAGTCACTTGGCCCCTTCCCCTAAAATAGGATTACGAATATCGTAATACTCACATAGGGGGTATAACCAGATTCAACTGTCACATACAAAATGTCAAAGACGTACGTGAGGGCCAAACCAGGTCTCCAGTCGGGATTCCGGTAAGGATGAACCCCGATCATTAAATTACCCATCGCATACTCCCACCGGCCTGTGGTGTTGATAGGGATAAGATATAAAAATTTAGTTGAAAATATGCTGTTGTTCTGTGATACTCTCCTCTTCCACTGACAAAAACTGACACCTGTCAATGCATATACAGAAATGGACAGCTAATACGTCAAGCGGATTCAACATATTACAAATACAGAATCAACAAATCAAAATAAAGACATGCTTCACAAAGGATGTATACGCAAAAGGATGTTTGTTAAATAACCCAAATTTTCTGGCATTCAGTTCTCAGAGTGACTAACAGACAAAACAATTTTCCAGTCTTCCTGATCCATTTGGATCTGCTGCTTCCATCTTTAACAAGAAAGTAAAAGTGAATGGGTTTAACCCTTTCCCTGATATAAACGACTTTTCACGCCTCTGCAGAAGATGTCTTTAGAAAACATTGTGGGAAAAGGAGAAATTGCTTGTAACAAGCAATTTCTCCTTTTCCCACAATGTTTTCTACTCTATCAGATAATTTAACCATCATTTGACCCAGCATTTGATTCTTTTATTCAGATGTTTTCGATTTGGAAGAGTCGAAATATCGCAAAACAGGGAAAGGGTCAATGTCCCAGAATTAATCAGCTACGGTCATTTATGGACGGGAAAGCAGCAAGTCATCAGAATTTATTGAAAATCAATAGGGTTCTTCATCTTGCCGTGATAAACATGTATACCAAATTTGGTTATGATCCATCAAGTAGAATTTGTCTGGACAAGGATACATAGTGCGATAATTAAAATGGCCGCCATGGAAGGAGAGATGAGTCATCGGATGAGTCATCGGAAATTTTTGAAAATCAATAGGCTTCTTCGTCTTGCCGTGATAAACATGTATACCAAATTTGGTTACGATCCGTCGAGGAGAACTCTAGTCATATAGATTGGACATTCTGTGCCCGTACAGATGGATGTATAAAAATCTATGAAATCTTGCAAATAGAAAAGTGTTCTTCATCTTATAATGTGCCTTTGTTATTAAACATCAGTGCCTTTAAAGTTAATTTAATCCATTTCATATCGAGGATACACCCACCATACTGTTTCTAGAAACTTCTAAATACTTTCTTTGTATGTGCTCGGAAGCATATGTCGTGGCCACCATTTGAACCGTCTCATCGAGACGGTTCAAATGAGTGGTCACAACATATAATTTTGTTCAGAAAAAATAACAAAAATAAAATATTTAAAAAAATTCATATCCATAAAGGTGTGTTCTGAATACAATGGGTTACTGTAGACTGGTGGGTCCGAAGTCTGATCAGTAGCCTATTTCATCAACATGCAAAGTATACTTTTCTAGCAAAGTATACTTTGAGGGAGAAATTTTAAATTTAAGAATAAATTTATTAATTTTTATTATACTGAATTTATTACATTATCACAGCCATTTTGGCTGTGATAATGTAATAAATTCAGTATAATAATTCTGCGTACTTTTAATCATCAAATATATGCAGTCGTTAGTTCTATATGAAATAATGCATTACGCGAAAAATAAATTATTACTCCCTCAAAGTAAGTATACTTTGCTAGAAAAGTATACTTTGCAATGTTGGTGAAATAGGCTACAGGAGCAGCTAGACTGGCAACACAAGCCATAAGCCTTATTTCTCCAGTCACAGATTATGATCAGGAGATAGACTGGCCACAAATGCCATAAGTCCCATTTCTCCAGTCACAGATCAGTAGCCTATTTCACCAACATTGCACAGTATACTTATCTAGCAAAGTATACTTTGAGGGAGAAATTTTCAATTTAAGGATAAATTTATTATTTTTTATTGTACTGACTTTGTTAAATTATCACAGCCATTTTGGCTGTGATAATGTAATAAATTCAGTATAATAAGTCTGCGTACTTTTAATCTTCAAATATATGCAGTCTGTAGTTCTATATGAAATAATGCATTTCGGGAAAAATAAATGATTACTCCCTCAAAGTATACTTTGCTAGATAAGTATACTTTGCAATTCCATTTCTGCAGTCACAGATCTGGAGATAGCCTGGCCACAAAATTCATAAGCCCCATTTGACCAGTAACAGATCAGTAGCTAGACTGGCCACAGATGCCATAAGCCCCATTTATCCAGTGACAGATCAGGAGCTAGACTGGCCACAAAATATGTAAACCCCATTTTTCCAGTCACAGATAAGCTAGACTGGCACACAGAAAGCCATATAGCCTCACTTCTTCAGTCAAATCAGGAGCTAGACTTGGCAACAAAAACTATAAGCCACATTTCTCCAGTCACGGATCTGGAGCTAGACTTGTCACAACAGCTATAAGCTGCATTTCTCCAGTCACAGATCAGGAGCTACGTCATAAAAGTCATAAGCCCCATTTTACCAGTCACAGATCAGGAGCTAGCCTGGCAACAAAAGCCATAAGCCCATTTATCCAGTCACAGATAAGCTAGACTGGCCACAAATGTCATAAGCATTAAGCACCCATTTCCACAGTCACATGTCAGGAGCTAGACTGGCAACGCAATCCATAAGCCGCATTTCTCGAGTCACAGTCGCACAATATAGAGGCTAATCCTGATGTAGAAAGGGATTTATTATGCCATACAATTGTTGTACTACTAATGCTGTGATGTTTCTCTTGTTGATCATGGATCGATCCATTACACCAAGACATGCCTGGGTAATGGAAATAGCGAACCCTTCATCCCTAAGAAACTGACATGAACTAGTCCATGTTAAATTGAGACTGTTCCATTATGCAGAAAAAGGTGTTTATTCTGTAAAAATATCTACAAACAGTGTAGATCATGATGAGACGGCTCGTAACGAGCCGTCTCATCATGGTCTACACTGTTTGTAAAAATTGGAAGAGGTATCTATAGTGTGGATACGGTTATGACAGCCAGAAGATAAGAGATATACAGCTAGATAACAACTATTTACGAGATCCGCTTCATGTATGTAGCCACGGCCGATACCACATATTTTACCCTCTCACGGGTACAGTAGAGTATGCGTTTGTGTTTCGCCTGGAAACCAGAAGTGAACGTGGTCCAAATGTGGGCTAAACGTGGTCCAAACGTGTACCATACGTGGGCCAAACATAGACCAAACATGCATTTCCTATATTCATATTAGTCAATCAAATTCCAGTTTTCTACCGAGTTCAAACTGATTTCTGGTTTTCTTATCCAATGAAAACGCTGTTTTTTTTACATCAAATAGCGTTTATTCTAAAAAATCTGTACATGTGCACTGCAATAGCTACATATTAAGAAAATATATTTTATTTTCCACAAACAAAATGGCGTACTAGTATCTTCAGCTTGAAATGAGAAAACCACAGAACCAGCCTCCGTATTGAAGAATCAATCGTGTAAATGGAATCAGTTGACCTTTCTGGTCAGTCCTGGTAGCTGTGGGTCACAGAAGCCTGATTGGTCATGTCCAATATGTGTACTATGTGGCCTTATAGTTGACCTCATGCAGCCTGCGGCAGAGATAAATGGAGCATATGACATTTGAGACACGCCATGTGATTTTGTACCTTCGAACATCTGCGTAATTTCATTAAATATGTTTACAAAATTTACAATATTGTTCGTAAATAAAGTCAAAAGTTGACAAAATTTTCAGATTATATGCGGAATATAATTCCGCATGTACTCTGAAAATTGTGCAATGTGATTTTGTACGGACATCTGCGTAATTTCATTAAATACGTACCGCATGTACATGTACTGTGAAAATTGTCAAGTTGACAATTTTCACAGTACATGTACATGCGGTACGTTTGACGTCATTTACGGAAAATATTGTCTACGTATTTCATGAAGGTACAAAATCACATGGCATGTTTCAATTGATCTCTGTGCTCTGGTGCTAGTATTCCACAATCCCAGGTCAATGGCCCACAAACAAGCAAATTAAATTGTCATTTGTGTCCCTGACTGGAAATAGGTTTTATGGGTTTTGTGACCAGTGTAGCTCCTGATCAAATAGCACTCACTTGTAGCCTGATACAGATCTATATTGCTTGTTAGAAGCATGACGGATGTTTCATTAACCCTTAGACCGCTACACATAACAATTGTCGCCTGCTGTTGCTTTCATATCTTGCCTTATTTCTCAATAAAAACATGGTTTGACAGCACTTCAGAATCATTTCCAATGGAAATGATTCTGAAGTGCTGTCAAAGTATGTTGTAAATTATTGCAAAGTGCTGTCAAAGCATGTTTTTGATGATAAAAATGGAAAATAGAAAATAAACAGCAGCCGACAAAAAAATCAAGATAGCGATCTAAGGGCTAAATAAGCATTTTGTTTATGGCAAAGGTCGGAGTCTTCCAACTGTGGTTTCAAGTTGACCCAGTATGTATCACAAGTGTCACATATTCAATCCCCATGAGTATCAGCTGATTCAATTACAAGAACAACAGCAAGAACAGTCTCATCAATATTTGATACTTTATGGATACAATGAGGAAGAGCTTGTCACAAAATCCCTGATGTAACACTCACATAAAGTTAGCACTCTCACCAATACAACCTTCTCAGCAGAAAACTACCGTAACTACTGTCTGTTTCACGAAATTTTACGGCCATATAAACAATGCAAAAACGGTATTTTTTTTGGATAATATTAAATTTGATCAAAATTCAAGAATGAGCCTTCTTTTTATTTCGTGAAATTTGGTCAAATTTTTATTTTATTACGAAAAATGTATTTGTCTATGGGAATTTAACATGGAGGAAAAGGAGGTGGACAAGCTGTGGGAGGAGTCAGAAAACAAAACAATTTGGAAGTCGACTCCAAAACCTGGCTAGATAGCTTGGAAATGATCTAACTAAGAAAACAAAAGTTAAATTTTGAAAATCGGTCCAGTATTTCTGAAATTCAAAACATTTCCCCATGTTAAATCCCCATAGAAGATCTGTGAAGATGTCTATGGGGATTTAACATGGGGAAATAGTTTTTTCGCAATAAAATCAATATTTTACCGAATTTCACGAAATAAAAAGAAGGCTCTTTCTTAAATTTTCATTTAATTTAATATTATCAAAATAAATATTGTTTTTGAATTGTTTATATCGCCGTAAAATTTGGGCAGCTTTCGTGAAATGGACAGTAGAGATTATGTTTGTAAAACATGGGTATGCCCCCTGGCATACTGGACCATAAAAAATAACGAGAAACGAGGCAAAGTCACAAAACAAAATGGCTAAGAATTTCAGAAACATTTCAAAGGCGACAAAGGTTAAGGTCATGTTAATGGTGGCGTCAGTGTGTGACAAAAGTTCAGGCGATTCAAGTGCCCAATTAAGTATCGAAGCAATCCTTCGCGAAATATTGAAGAGATAACAGTTGGAGACACTCTTACAAACTTTTTGACACAACAAAATGGCCACGTGTTTCAGTCAAAGGTGAAGGTCGTGTTAATAGTGGTGCGAGTGTGTGAGAAATGTTCAGTAGCCTATTTCATCAACATTGCAAAGTATACTTTAGTAGCAAAGTATACTTTGAGGGAGAAATTTTCAATTTTATGATAAATTTATTCATTTTTATTATACTGAATTTATTACATTATCACAGCCAATTTGGCTGTGATAATGTAATAAATTCAGTATAATAATTCTGCATACTTTTAATCATGAAATATATGCATTTGTTAGTTCTATATGAAATAATGCATTTCAGGAAAAATAAATGATTACTCCCTCAAAGTATACTTTGCTAGTAAAGTATACTTTGCAATGTTGATGAAATCGGCTACAGGTGATCCACGTGTCCAAATATTGAAGCAATCCATCGAATAATATTGAAGAACTTTTCAACATATAAAATGCCAGAAAATTTAAGTTGGAGTAAAATGTGTATAGTGTAACCCCTCTTATCCTGACATCGCAGGAGGGTTCCAAGTTTAGAGTTTCCACTGTTATTCAAGATAATGGGTACTCCAAAAACTGATTGTGCGCTTTGCAATCATGAACACACATCATCATAGGAGATGATTGTATGTGAAATGCATCAAATGTGAACAAATGGTGGTTTTATGTGTCAAATGTGTTCAACTGTTTGTATGAACGATATATACCGTAATAAACCTAAATATTCGGACACCATTTATATGGGGAAACATATAAAAATGTATGGTTTCCCCGCAACAGTGAGCATATTTATGGTCAGTATGACATTAGTGGTCTAATCACAATAGACAATAACGATGTATTTGGATATAATTTGCTTTGGGAAACCCCTATTTAATAGGGGTTTCCCAAAGCAAATTGTGTCCGAATATTTAGGGTTAATACGGTACATAGTTTAGGCCATACAAAGTTCTTCCTCCATTAAGTGTTTTGTGAGTGGTTCTATGAAAAGCAACAAACTGGGATTTTTTTTTAAATCCGTTCATGAATTTACACTTAATAAGAGTGTTTTCTTATTATTTATAGCCGCAATTTACATTTATGTTAAAAACTTCCTCAACCCTTAAGTGCACACTGCAAAGGGTTGAGGAAGTTTTTAACATAAATTTACCTTCGTGTTTTTTTTCCAGGCTTTGATTGTTTTTACCGGATACGTAGATAGGTTTTGAACATCTGGATGGACGCTTAACCCATTTCAGTCTGAGGATACGATAATTTTTGTTGAAAAAATCTCATTATTTTGTTCATTCATCGATAAAGGTATATGTTGTTACCACTCATTTGAACCGTCTCGTTGAGACGGTTCAAATGAGTGGTAACAACATATACTTTCGAAAGGATATAAAGAAAATAGGGATATTTTCTCTCAAAAGGTTCATACTACTAAAAGTGTATCTTGTCTGTAATGGGTTAACAGAGAGAAAAATTGGCATGGCCTTATCGAGAATAGTTTAGATATAATGTATTTACATCAAAGAAATTCAGCTTAAGTTAAAAAAATGTTTGTTTCCCATCTTCAAAAGGTCTACCCACTCTATAAATTCTCATCTCACAAATTTGCCATTTACACAATCACGGTTGTTACAACAGTCGTATGCAAATGGAAATACAAGACAGAGAAAACAAGTTCTTTCATCCTAATGGTCTGTATTTACCGATGGCTCAATACTCTCTAATCCTCTGTTGCTATATAACGGTATTTGTGCTTCTACTTAGCTTTGTACCACAATGCAAACACTACAGAGAAAACCGGCGTTCAAAAAGAACAATATGACACGTTATACCACATCGCAAGGGGGCCGTTTCACTAAACTTTGTACGACTAAAATGTTAGTAGGTGCGAAATTATGATAGTCAGTGAGTTTCACATTAGTAAAGTTTTCTTAATCATTGGATTTACATTTATTGAGCATAGCCATGCAGCCTATGTTCAATAAATGTAAATCCATCAATTGAAATTTTCAGACGATCTTAAATTTGCACTTACGAACATCTTAGTCGTACGAAGTTTAGTGAAACGGGGCCCCTGAGTATTGCTGAGTTTCACCTGTGTTATTAGGAGAACACATGTAACCATACCATGGGTATCAGGTGGGTTAACCCTTTCACCCCTAAATAACTGAATGTATTTTGATATGTTAATTTTGCAACCAATCCAACTGATACAATATGTTTGTTTGTTTGTTTGTTTGTTTGTTTGTCTGTTGGGGTTTAACGGCCTATCAACAGCTAAGGTCATTTAAGGCCGGGTCAATGGGTTTAGTACTAAATCTCATATATTACCTGTACAAGTACATGTACATGTTCAAGTACATATACAAATGGGGGGAAAATCCCAAAATCAGAACTGAATATTTACAATAACAAAACTATATATTCAGCCCTGAAATCAGAATAATCCTGATCTGATGCCAGGTCCTCGCCTCACCAGAATCACTTGGCCCCTCCCAAAAGCAGTAGGATCAGTAATAATCTTACTACTTTTATAATGGGCAATAACCCAATTCAACTCGCCAAAGAAACATACCTGAGGGCCAAACCAGGCAAATCGTGATTCCTATAAGGAGGAACCCATACCGTTAATTTACGCTCATTCGCCCGACCAGTGCACCACCCACACGATACAATATCATTTTCAGACTAGACCATTTATGAACAAAGGGTGTTTTTATTCTATAAAATATGACAATTACTTGCAAAAGTGCAGATCCTGATGAGACGGCTCGTCACGAGCCGGCTCATCTGGATCTACACTATTTGCCAATACCACTATACAGGTCTGTGGTGTTGAAAGAGTTAAGTAACTTACAGCATGCCTGTATGGATGATAATGCGCGAGCTTATTATCCGTACAGGCGGGCAACAAAAAGTAAGTATTAACCAATGTAGATACCGTACTTATGTGGAATTTCAAAAGCTTCATCAGTAGTAATACAACATCTCTTTACCGCCAAATTGATCCGTACATGCGGGTCTCGGCTACGAGCTGGGTGCAAAATGTTATATTGTTCTTTTCGTCTGTTGGGGTTACAGTCGTACAATGTGCAATTCCGGATAAACACTGAAGTTCCGTATCTTGTTTTTATTTGTTTGTTTGTTTGTTTGTTTGTTGGGGTTAATTTAACGGCCTATCAACAGCTAAGGTTATTTAAAGCCGGGTCAATGGGTTTAGTACTAAATCCCATATATAACCTGTACAAGTACATGTACATTTTCAAGTACATGTACAAATGGGGGGAAAATCCCAAAATCAGAACTGAAAATTTACAATAAAAAATATATATATATATATTCAGCCCTGAAATCAGAATAATCCTGATCTGATGCCAGGTCCTCACCACACCACTTGGGCCCCCTCCCAAAAACAGTAGGATCAGTAATAATCTTACTATCCGCATCTTGTACACCATCCAATGTGCAAATGTGACTGTGACTGGGGAAATCGGACTTATGACATGCGTGAATCTTGCAGATCCAGACAGTGCAGTTTGATCAGGTCGACTTAGTTTTGCCAAACAGTCACAGGCGCGGATACAGAAATAATTGCAGGGGGCGGGGGGGGGGGGGGAGTCTGTAATTACAATTCAGCAAAGCCGACCTCCGCGAGCGCGAAATCGTAAAGTCGGCGGGTCTAGGGGTCCTCCACCAGGAACTTTGTAAATGCCAGATCGCCGCAGATGCAATTTCCTGACACCTAGGCCACGAAAAAAGTCATCCAACTATTCAAGTATTGTAGATTTTCTTCTTTTTTTCTTTTTTTTTGCCGGGAGCAGGGGCGGGGGGGGGGAGTGGGGGAGGGTGGGGGGTGGGGGGTCCGGACCCCCTGTACACCTACCCTGTATCCGCGCCTGAGTCAGTGACACACATCGTATGCATCTAAGAAACAGTGTAGATCAGGCTGCAGGAAGGCAATAAATGATCTGGAGCTAGACTTGCCATAAAATGCCATAAGCCCCATTTCTCCAGTCAGTCACATGTACAATCCAGCATGATAAAAATACACATGTATGTGGCTGTGACTGGGAAATGGTGATTAAGGGTTTTGCGACCAGTGTAGATCCAGACCAGCCTGTGCATCCGCACAGTCTGGTCAGGATCTGCACTGTTCACCATGTCATCCATTAAACACCCATCATGCTTCTAACAAACAGTACAAATCATTATTGTTTACCCTAGTTTCTCGACGAATGAAAGCACAACATTTCGTCTGAATTACTCGCATATTGCGACGCTTTCGACAGTATCTATTAAATTAATCATTAAATGTTTCAATACATGGAAATCTATATTTAGCACAGGAGGTTCCACCTTGTTGACGTAATTTCCCATGACACAAACCATGTCACCGCGCGTGCTTGATCGATTCATTGTCAAAAGGACAATAACGACGTAGAATCGCAATTCGAAAGTACATTATTGGACGGGGGTTCATTCCAACGGACATGTGCTTGCGAAGAAGCTGGGCAAACAATAAGATAGTTATATTTCTCATATTGGATCTTTAATAAACTAATTTGTTCACTGACACTGCGCTCGCACGAAATTAATTTATTAAAAATTCAATATATCAACTACATGTATCACTATTACTTACCACGCTAAAGAAATGAGTGTGTTATTTGATCAGCAGTGGCACCGGTCACAAGTCTCTATTAAGCCCCATGTCTCTAGCAGAGACTCCAGATAGGTTTTGTGTCTAATGCGTATTATATATACCCCCTGCTTTCAAAATCATTGCGTATTTTACTTTTACGAATGGATTATTGATTTTCTACATTACCAAATAGGGAACAAATGATAAAACTATATGACAAATTTAAACATTCACTTATTTGAGCTGCAAAAAGCAAACGCTGTTTGCTTTTTGCAGCTCAACTAAGTGAATTTTCAACTTTATGACAGTATTTTCCTACTCAATTTGAAAATCAATGCGTATTTCCACATTGATGTGCGTATTTTGTACTCCCACTTTTGATAATCAATGCGTATTCAGATAAAATAATTGCGTAAAATACGCCAATACGCAACTTATCTGGAGCTCTGGTCTCTAGTCACAATAAATACACTTAATCAGGAGCCTTCCCAAGCATCCAATAAGGAACCCAACAGACACGTAGCTAGAGATTGATTGACTGGCTGACCGACTGGCTGGATGGGAATAAAATGTATCCCGTCAACACAGTGCCTATGTGCCGTGAAACACGGTGCCGTGAAACATTTTTGATATCCTGTCATGCAATACGACCTAATCACTGCGTATGAATATGTGCGGTGGCTGGGGCTATTTTTTTGCATTTTAAAGCCATTTGTATGTGTTGACGGGATAAATAGAATAGTAGGTTAGTGCCGTGAATGGGAAAAAATATCTGGCACGACACGGAAACGGGATGTGCTCGGCAGAGCCTCGCCCATCTCGTTTCCTGAGCCTTGCCAGATATTTTGACCCATTCACAGCACTAACCTACTATTCTCTATGGAATGGTGCTTGGCAGCCCATTGTCGCAGACGAGTAACATTTAGGACAAGTTGGGCAGCATGGATGTGTGACATTTGTCCACAAGTAAGATGTATTGAAATATTAAAGTAATTCATCAAGGGATATAGAAGTTATGAAAGAATTGAGAAACTCTGGCGAACTTAGTAATGTGTGAAAAAGGTCCAAGTTGTCAAGGTGAAAAGGTAAAGGTCATATTAAGGGCAGCATGTATGTGTGACATGTGTCCACCACACGTATGATGTATTGAAATATTAAAGTAATCCGTCAAGTGATATCAGGGTTCAAGCTAGGCCAAAAATTTAGGGAGAAGTGACTTCTCCCTCCTGGCAAAATAGGGAGAAGTGAGGCAAAATTAGGGAGAAGTGATCAAAATCATAATTTCACTGAACATTTCTCTTACGGTTATCGCGTAACTGTAAACTCTATGTGTACACACCAGGGGTCATCAAACAATCGATGGGATCCAATTTTACAAGCCTATTTGGTGGGATTAGCGCATTTATGACATGCACTCGCCCCTAGGGTCTGAAATTCACAGTAAAAAAAAAAAAAATCCAGAAAATTCCAGGGCGACTTGACTTCCCCCTACAGGAAAAATAAGGCGACTTGGCCAGAAAAAAACCGACCACTTCGCCCATGTCGCCCTCAAACATGAACCCTGGATATAGAAGTTATGACAGAATTGAGAACTAGAAGTTCTGATAGAATATGAGAAAGTCTGGCAAACTTATTAATGTGCGAAAAAGTTCAAAGTTGTCAAGGTCAAAAGGTCAAGGTTGTAAGGGAAGCATGGATGTGTGGCATTTGTCCACAAGTATGATGTATTGAAACATTAAAGTAATTCATCAAGGGATATAGAAGTTCAAAGCAAGAACAAATATTGAAAAGTTTTTGAAAAACAATGATGTAACCAAAGCTACAGGCTGTGATAACATTGGTCCCAGTTTACTTAAATTATCAGCATCACATATAGCAGATAGCATAATGTACATATGCAATCTTAGCATTGAAAAATCTGTTTTTCCTGATAAATGGAAGGAAGGGAAAGTTAGTCCACTTCATAACAAAAGTGACGAAGGTCACAATATACGCCCGTCGAGGCAAGGCCAGTTAACAAGGGGAGATAACTCACTGACAAATAATAGGGTTCTTGCCGTGATAAACATGTATATTGAATTTGGTCACGATCTGTCAAAATAAATAGGCTTCTTCGTCTTGCCATGATAAACATGTATACCGAATTTGTTTACGATCGGTGAAGTAGAACTTGAGTTATTGCGTGGACAAGGATACAGAGTGAGAAAATTAAAAATGGCTGCATAAATTTTTTTAAATCAATAGACTTCTTCGTCTTGCCGTGATAAACATGTATACCAAATTTGGTTATGAGCGATAAAGTAGAACTTAGTTATTGTGTGGACAAGGATACAGTGCGAAAAATAAAAATGGCCGCCAAGGGGAGATAAGTCATCGGAAAATTTTCATAATCAATAGGCTTCTTCGTCTTGCCATGATAAACATGTATACCAAATTTGGTTACGATCGGTGAAGTAGAACTTGAGTTATTGCATGGACAAGGATACAGAGTGCGAAAAATAAAAATGGCCGCCCAGGGGAGATAATTGGAATTTTTGAAAATAAATAGGCTTCTTCATCTTGCCGTGATAAACATATATACCGAATTTGGTGTTACGATCGGTGAAGTAGAACTTGAGTTATTGTGTGGACAAGGATACAGAGTGCGAAAAATAAAAATGGCCGCCAAGGGGAGATAAGTAATTGGAAATTATTGAAAATAAATAGGCTTCTTCATCTTGCCGTGATAAACATGTATACCGAATTTGGTTACGATCGGTGAAGTAGAACTTGAGTTCTCGCGTGGACAAGGATACAGAGTGCAAAAAATAAATATGGCCGTCAAGGGGAGATAAGTCATCGGAAATTTTTCATAATCAATAGGATTCTTCGTCCTGCCGTGATAAACATGTATACCAAATTTGGTTACGAGCAGTGAAGTAGAACTTGAGTTATCGCGTGGACAAGGATACAGAGTGTTAAAATAAAAATGGCCACCAAGGGGAGATAAGTCATCGGAAATTTTTCAAAATCAATAGGCTTCTTCATCTTGCCGTGATAAACATGTATACCGAATTTGGTTAAAATCCGTCAAGTAGAACTCTAGTTATTGCGTGGACAAGCTGTGCCCGCCCGCCCGCCGCCCGCCCGTACAAGATGAATACATAATACGTCCCGTTTTTTCAAATGGGCATATAAAAATGGCTCAAATTGTAAATTAAACAACTACCGACCAATATCTATATTACCAGTATTATCAAAATTGATCGAAAAACATGTTCATGATTCTCTTATGGCAGATATGACCAAATATAAGCTACTCCATAAAACACAATCTGGTTTTAGACCAAATCACTCATGTGAAACAGCATTAATAGGAATGATAGACAAATGGTTAGATGCTATAAATGACAATAAACAAATTGGAGTGGTTATGGTTGATTTCAAAAAAGCCTTTGACTTAGTAGACCATAAACTGTTACTAAAGAAACTATCAATTAATCTACAAACTTTCCCCTAGTGCATTACAATGGATAACATCATACATTCTAGATCGTAAACAGAAAACATCTATTAACAATGTTATATCCAACAATGCAAATGTTGTAAATGGTGTGCCACAAGGGTCTATCTTAGGTCCATTGTTGTTTCTTCTCTTCATAAATGACTTACCTCTTTACAGTCTTGATGTCTGTACTGATCTATATGCTGATGATACTACTCTATAATTATAATATAGGTAAATCACAGGTGAACATCGAAAATAACCTTCAACACGCTCTGACTAACCTGAATGAATGGTGCAAGAACAATGGAATGGTAATAAACTCTGCTAAAACAAAAGAAATGCTTATTACAACTCGCCAAAAACTAGCATGTCTTACCAAAAATGAGCTGAAACTAGAATACAACAATGAAAAACTATAGGTATGATCACTAATGACAAAATACATGGGTAGATAATAATCTAAGCTGGACAATTCATGTAGATAAAGTTTCTAAGAAAATTAAGTCTAACATATGGTTATTATCCCGTATTAAACACTTTCTAACTTTAGAGCATAGAGTTCAATTCTACAAGACCTATATTCAACCACACATTGATTGCTGTAACATAATTTGGGGATGCTCGATCATCACAGCAAAATCTACTAAGACTGTTTAGACTACAGAAACGAGCAGTTAAAATAATACTTGATTACAATGTTGAAAATACAATTCAAAGCACGCAAGAACTAACAAGAGGGCCATGATGGCCCTAATTTTCTCACCTGACTCCATGAACACCAGAGGAGAATGTGACATTGAGTTCATGTGTTTTAAAAAAAATTGTGCTATTTTTAGATGGCGGTCATCTGGGATTAAGCGATGACTCTCATTTTACCAAATCTGAAAATGCTTTACCCAAGGATCTTAACTTACTATGAAGTTTGGCCAGCATCGGCCATGTGGTTCCTGAGAAAAAGACGTTCAAAATCTTGAATAAATGGACATTTTGGAGGCCATTATGGATGACTTAATCATCCAATTCCGACAAATATTGCACCAGAGCAATCGCCTCATCGATACCTTCAATTTGATATATGACATGAGCATATTTGGGCAAAAATAAAATTTGACCCCACGGGCCACGCCCCTTTTTGACCCCGGGGTCACCATTTTAACACCTTTGAAAGAGCATTCTACGTCGATCATTCCTACCAAGTTTTGTCGAAATCCGGCTGGCAGTTCATGAGAAGAAGATTTTTTAGGAATTTGTGCTATTTTTAGATGGCGGCCATCTTGGATTAGCGACGACCTCCGTTTTAACAAATCTGAAAAGGTTTCACCCATGGACAATAACTGTGAAGTTTGGCCACCATGGGCCAAGCAGTTCGTGTGAAGAAGAATTTTGAAATCTCTAATAAAAGAACGACCTTTTTACCTTTCGGTACCTTCGATTTGATATATAACATGACCATATTTGGTCAAAAATAAAATTTGACCCCACGGACCCCGGGGTCACCATTTTAACAACTTTGAAAGAGCATTGTACATCGATCATTCCTACCAAGTTTCGTAGAAATCCGGCTAGCGGTTCTTGAGAAGAAGATTTTTTAAGAATTTGTACTATTTTTAGACGGCGGCCATCTTGGATTACGTAATGACGTCATTTTAACAATTTTGTAATCCCCCTACCTAAGGACCATGACCATGAAGTTTGGTGACTATAGACCCAATGGTTACCGGGGAGAAGACGTTTGAAAATGTTCACGGACGACGACGGACGACGATGGACGACGGACACATTGCGGTAACAATAGCTCACATGAGCTTCGCTCAGGTGAGCTAAAAATATTAAATGTATATGAAAGGATTCTTCTACGAAAAGCAAAATGTATGTATACGGTTGCAAACTCAATTACACCAGGTTATATCAATGAATTATTTCATCAGAGGTCAGAATGACAATTTACCAGTACTATATATATAAGATCAACAACTTCAAACAACTTCATACCTCCAAAACCAAACAAAAAAATATTTAAACAAAGTATGTCATTATAACTCAGGCCCTTTAGTTTGGAATTGCATTCATAATGATATAAAAAAATATTCAAACAATAAATTAATTCCACAACAAATGTATTAAATGGATGAAAAATTAGCAGACTACCAGTTTCTTGTAAATAGATGTGAATAGGTTTTTGTCTTTTTTTATCTTATCAAGCTATACTGTTTTATCTTGTCTACCTTGTAACCTGTAAACTTGTATATACATGTACATGTGTTTCTCTGTGTTGAGGGCCTCATGTGAGATTAGGCTTTACCTAAATGAGTCACCCTCATTAAATAAAATCTATTAATATTATTATTATTATTATTTAGTTATGACAGAATTGAGAAACTGGCGAACTTATTAATGTGCGAAAAAGTTCAAAGTTGTCAAGGCCACAAGGGCAAGGTCATATTAAGGGCATGGATGTGTTGCATTTGTTCACACGTATGCTGTGTTCAAATATTTAATTAATCCTCCCAGGGATATAGAAGTTATGACATAATTGAGAGAGCATCAGCTGAATTTTGATATTACATATTTTGGATGGGCGCACATACGCGCACAAAAGGACACACAGATGCCCAGGCTTCATTGTAAAATGTAATCAATCGTCCAGCTGTATGAAATCAGTGAAAATCAGACAACATAAATTGTTCCCCATTATAGGTTAATGAAATAATCACCAACGTCTATCCTAATGTTCACAAATAGTGCAGATCCAGATGAGCCGGCTCGTAACGAGCCGTCTCATCTGGATCTGCACTATATGTGGATCGTTTGTGAGTTTTTACAATATTACCCATTTTCTGATTAGCAGATTCACCTGAAACTTGACAAGGCCGAGTCCATTCCAGTTGCTTAGGAATGAAAGGGTTAATGAAATAAGCACAATTAATTTAGATCATAGCGACGTCTGGTTCCAGAGACATAATTTTGTCGTGCATTGCCCCCAGAGGGCAACTTGGCAGCGATTGAAACCTATATTTGGATGCTCAATTCTGTTTGTTCCATTAACCCTTAGACCGCTACACACAACAATTGTCGTCTGCTGTTGCTTTTATATCTGGCCTTATTTCTCCATAAAAACATGCTTTGACAGCACTCCAGAATCATGATTCTAAAGTGCTGTCAAAGCTTGTTGTGAATTATTCTAAAGTGCTGTCAAAGCATGTTCTTGATGACAAAAATAGAAAATAAAAAGCAAACAACAAAAAATTAAGATAGCGTTGTAAGGGTTAAAGGTACAAGCCCACTCCATAGGTTATAATATAGAGAGACAGATAGGTTTGTATATTCTGTAGATATGACATTTTCTGGCAAAATAAACATTCATTCACCATTACCCCATGTATTGATTGGCATTATTATACATTTTATAGCAGACGTAAATGTCCACATTGATATCAGGGGCAATAACTGCGTTAACATTACAATTTATTCTCAGTATTTATTTTTTGATGTGCAATGCTCATACTTTACAATCTGTTGAAAATAATATTTTTTCAAGTGACGCATTTAATTAGTATAAATAATTAAAAAATATCATGCCTCATTTGCATATGAAAATAGCCTGATACCACTGCGAGTCACTATTCAGTAAAATAAACATTACTAAATTATTATATCTGTATAGTGGGCACTTGTAATTTTTAGAACTGTTGGAATAGTGACACAATTATACACTTATTTAATTCCTATAAAGAACATTTTGTGCCTTACCGAGTGGGCATGTACCTTTAAAAAGTATCTTTTCTGACTTCCTCGACAAAGGCACACATTGTCACCAATATTCGATTCCGATAGTTTACGGCCAGACCCATTTACATTTATATAAGAACTCTGTCAAATTAAAGGTCTTGCCGTGTCACAATAATGAGTTTATGTGACTGGAAAATGGGGTTTATGCGTATTGCGACCAGTGTAGATCCAGATCACAGTCTGATCCGGATCTGCACTGTTCGCCATTCCATCAATGAAACACCCGTCGTGCTTCAAACAAGCAATATAGATTGTTACCGAGCTACAGGAGTGTGCTATATGGTCGAGAGCTACACTAGTCACAAATCCGATAAGCCACATTTCTCCAGTCACAGCCACGTATCAGGGCAATAGATTCAGAGAGCATTATGCACTGTAGAGCGGCTGGTATAGATTGATCCTAATTGAGGTAGAGTTAGGCGAAATTGACCTTTTTACAGTAGCCATATATGTCACTGACAGCGCTCCAGATCACAGGTTGAAGTAACGGACCGAGGTCTATAAATACATTAAATATGCCTGAAAGCATCAATAAATGAAAAAACAAGAAATGCGTCTGTCGAACGCGGATGACACCTGCAGCATATTTGAGAAACTGTGACAAAGTGGTTAACCGAAAAGTGTGACGGACGTCCCGACAGACGGGACGGACGGACGTTCTTACATTAGGGTACTTATGTGGCTTATCACATGTTAAATATTAGCCACATAAAACGATTTTTTAGGTGGCTAATTGTAACCAACCCTATCCTTTAACAAGTCCATAACCCTGTGGGGCTAGCCACATAAGTACCCTAATGTGTGCCCGGACGGACGGACGGATGGACGGACGGACATACGGACGGTCCAAACACTATATGCCACCCGTTTCTTCGAAACCCGGTGGCATAAAAAAAAAAGAGTCTATATGGAGGGAGTAAAAAATAAATTTTAGCTTTTTTTTTTTTAATTTATTGATGCTTTTCGGCATATTTAATGCATTTATAGACCGAGGTCCGTTACTTGAACCTGGCTCCAAATAGGTTTTGTATCTAAAGAGTATTATACCCCCATATATCAAATTCAATGTGCATTTTACTTTTACAAATGATTTTCTTCCTTATTAATAAGGGAACAAATGATGAAAAATGAAACAAAATTTAAAAATGCACTTATTTGAGCTGCAAAAAGCAAACATTGTTTGCTTTTTGCAGCTCAACTAAGTAATTTTTCAACTTTAGTATAGTATTTAAACTCAATTTGAAAATCAATGCGTATTTTCACATTATTGTGAGTATCGTGTACTCCCACTAATTTTGATAACCACGATGCGTATTCTGCTAAAATAAGACCGTAAAATGTGCCAATACGCACCTTATATGGAGCTATGCACTTACATAGATTTCTTTTCAGATTGTCCATTTCCATCTCCACTCTTATAGCATTTGCACACTTTGTGCAAATGCTATAAGAGTGGAGCTGGAAATGGACAATCTGTATCCTGTCAAGATCACAGGTGGAAGACTCGGACCTATGACACCAAAAAAATGCCTATTAAAAAAAATCCCATTACCCCACCCACTTGGTCTCGTACAGTACATAACGTTAATTCAAGGTGAGCATAAATAGCGCTATTATAGAAAGAGCCCTCTTTTTTCCGGCTCGCACAAACACAATAAACATCGATTAAATGTATGAAATATGTCTCGGGCAATCGATAAAGGTATTAGGTGTGTGAATATACTCACTTCAAATCGCTGTTTCAAGTATTTATTGAGTTGTTCGCGTTTTGATTACCCCATCCAAAGCGAAAGTTGCGTGTACGAAAGAATCTCACACAGAATCGGAGGCCGTCCGGCTGGATTATCGGTCATATTTGGCCGATAGCTGATCGCCAGCTCAAACTAAAGTCGTACACCATGATCATATACATTAGAGACTCCAACCATACAAAGTTCGTCCAATTGTGATCGTTCGCGATCTAAAAAATACACTTTTTTCTATAATTTCGTTCATTATCTGGAACTGGGTCAATGCACTATCTTCCATAATACAACCACCGAAGCGTCATGTAAGAACATCTCTGATTGGTTAAACCTAAAAATAGACGCGAGGACTTTCCCTTTTCAGGGTTTCCGGAAGACATAATCTGATAGTACGCGAATCATGAAAGAAAGTCAATAAAATTAGAAAAAAGTGTTTTTTAGATCGGCGAACGATCACAATTGGACGAACTTTGTATGGTTGGAGTCTCTAATGTATATGATCATGGTGCACGACTTTAGTTTGAGCTGGCGATCAGCTATCGGCCAAATATGACCGATAATCCAAGCCGGACGGCCTCCGATTCTGTGTGAGATTCTTTCGTACACGCAACTTTCGCTTTGGATGGGGTAATCAAAACGCGAATAACTCAATAAATACTTGAAACAGCGATTTGAAGTGAGTATATTCACACACCTAATACCTTTATCGATTGCCAGAGACATATTTCATACATTTAATCGATGTTTATTGTGTTTGTGCGAGCCGGAAAAAAGAGGGCTCTTTCTATAATAGCGCTATTTATGCTCACCTTGAATTAACGTTATGTACTGTACGAGACCAAGTGGGTGGGGTAATGGGATTTTTTTTAATAGGCATTTTTTTGGTGTCATAGGTCCGAGTCTTCCACCTGTGGTCAAGATCATTTGTGCAATACATTCATATATGTGACAGGAGGAATGAGGCTTATGACTTTTTGTGACAATTTTAAGACTGTTTTTACCAACCAGGGGGCCGTTTCACCAAACTTTGTACGACTAAAATGTTCATAAGTGCAAATTAAGGATCGTCTGGAAATTTCAATTGATGGATTTACATTTATTGTAAAATGTAAAATGTAAAATGTAAATCCAATAATTGTTTACAAGAAAACAGTGTTAATGTGAGATTTACAGTCTATCATAACTTTGCACTTATGAACATTTTAGTTGTACAAAGTTTTGTGAAACGGCCCCCAGGGGTATAAATGCAATTGTGGCTTGTTTGTTCGCCTGTTTTAACCCTTCCTACGCTGTTGACGGAAATTGCCGTCTGCTGTTTTTCATTTTTGCTTTAATTCTTAACAAAAAACTGGTTTTGACAGCACATGAGAATCGTCTCCACTGGTTTTTGTCGAGAAATATTGAAAATAAATCATTTCCAGCACACGACAACATTAATTCAGCTCAGCGTAGTAAGGGTTAACACACAATGCTGAATTAACCCTTTGAGACCGCTATCTGATTTTATTTGTCGTCTGCTGTTCATTTTCTATTATCATCAAAAACATGCTTTGACAGCACTTTACAATAATTTACGACATGCTTTGACAGCACTTCAGAATCATTTCCATTGGAAATGATTCTGAAGTGCTGTCAAACCATGTTTTTATTGAGAAGTAAGGCAAGATTTAAAAGCAACAGCAGACGACAATTGTTGAGTAGTGGTGTTACAAGGGTTAAATTATTATTAGCCGATCTATTTATAGATCGGCTAATATATTGGTCATCCATCGAATTCTGAAAAAGTTTGTAGCAACCCTTTTCTCCACTATTCGGTAATCTACGAACGCGAATTTTGCTGTATCACTTCCAAATTGCATCAACCGATAAAGTTTGCATTTTTGGCAATTATCTCCGTTTAAAACTTTAAATATAGCCAAATAACACAATTTTGAATACGTAATGAGCTGAACGCCGGAAGAGATTGAACCAGGAAGTTGTTGTTGTTGAAGTCCATAGTTGGCTCTATACGCCGATTATTGGGCTAATTTAAAGCTTTTATTTATTAAACAGAACAAGTTTCAGCCACGTATAATCGCGTAAAATGTGTTTATTCGGCTAATTTATAATCGACCTCTCAAAATCTCCTCCGATCGCGTATGCGAGTCATTTGACGCTAGTTAATATTCACAAAACTTTCCACCAATCAAAACGAAGAATTGCCCTTCATAGCGAACTTTGATTTGTTTACGTATCATGCAGGGATGGCAGGGATGCATCCAGCACGCGCGATTGCAGCAATCCCCCTTAATTATTGTCAATGCCGCAAATTATTGATTGTCTTGCGCCCGACATCGCGCAAAAAATCACGGATGGGCCCCTTTTTAAATGACCAGTGCGCACATTAAAACAAGATGGCCGCGGCCTGCATGTCGCGCCTTGTGGCGAGGCATGGACACTAAAAAAAGAGATATAGTATAACGAAAAACTTTAACCAAAATACTTAACCAAAAAACTTAACCAAAAAGTTTAACCGGACACACGTACGTACGCCAAAGTGCCGACTATATCACGCTTTCCGCAAACTTAACCTAAAACTTCAAAGTAATTTGACCTTGACATTGGGCACAGGGGCCGCATGGGAGGGGGTTAGAATGAAAATATAGATGATGATAAACACCCATGTGAAGTTTGAAGGTAATGGGCAAAGCAGTTGCAGAGATATAGTATAACAAAAAACTTTAACCAAGAAACTTAACCAAAAACTTTAACCAAAAAACTTAACCAAAAAAGTTTACCAAAAACTTAAACCAAAGAATTCTTAAACCAAAAACATTCAAAGTAATTTGATTGGACATTGGAACAGGGGCAAAAGCAGCGAGTGTAGGAGGGGGGTAGAATGAAAATATAGATGATGATAAACACCCATATGAAGTTTCAAGGTAATGGGCAAAGCAGTTGCAGAGATATAGTATAACGAAAAACTTTAACCAAAAAACTTAACCAAAAAACTTAACCAAAACTTTAACAAAAAACTTAACCTTAAAAAGACCTTAATTCTTCAAAGTATTTGACTTGAGCAAGGTTGGGCAGCAGGGGTGCACGGGAGGGGGTATAGTAGAAAAAATTGAATATAGAATGATGATGACATCCCATATGAATGTCACCCATGGAAATAATGGGCAAAGCAGTTGCAGAGATATAGTATAACGAAAAACTTTAACCAAAAAACTTAACCAAAAAACTTAACAAAAACTTTAACCAAAAAACTTAACCAAAACTTCAAAGTAATTTGACCTTGACATTGGGCACAGGGGCCACGGAGATGGGTAGAATGAAAAATAGATGATGATAAACACCCTGTGAGTTTAAGGTAAATGGGCAAGCAGTTGCAGAGATAGTATAACGAAAAACTTAACCAAAAAAACTTAACCAAAAAAAAACTTAACAAAAACTTTTAAACCCAAAGAACTTAACCAAAAAACTTAACCAAAAACTTTTAACCAAAGAACTTGTAATTTGACCTTGACATTGCACAGGGGCCGCACAGGAGGGGTGAATGAAAATATAAGTGATAAACACCCATGAATTTCAAGGTTAATGGGCAAAGCAGTTGCAGAGATATAGTATAACGAAAAAACTTAACCAAAAAACTTAACCACACTTAACCAAAAAACTAAACTTAACCAAAGTTAATTTGTAATTTGACCTTGACATTGGGCACAGGGGCCGCACGGGATGGGGGAAGGGGGGTAGAATGAAAATATTAGATGATGATAAACACCCATATGAAGTTTCAAGGTAATGGGGCAAAGCAGTTGCAGAGATATAGTATAACGAAAAACTTTACCAAAAAACTTAACCAAAAAACTTAACCAAAAACTTTAACCAAAAAACTTAACCAAAATCTTCAAAGTAATTTGACCTTGACATTGGGCACAGGGGCCGCACGGGAGATGGGTAGAATGAAAAATATAGATGATGATAAACACCATGTGAAGTTTCAAGGTAATGGGCAAAGCAGTTGCAGAGATATAGTATAACGAAAAACTTAACCAAAAAACTTACCAAAAAACTTAACCAAAAAACTTTAACCAAAAGAACTTACAAAAACTTAACCAAAAACTTAACCAAAACTTTAACAAAGAACTTAACCAAAAACTTTCAAAGTAATTTGACCTTGACAAAAAATTGGGCACAGGGGCCGCACAGGAGGGGGTAGAATGAAATATAGATGATGATAAACACCATATGAAGTTTCAAGGTAATGGGCAAAGCAGTTGCAGAGATATAGTATAACGAAAAACTTTAACCAAAAAACTTAACCAAAAAACTTAACCAAAAACTTTAACCAAAAAACTTAACCAAAATCTTCAAAGTAATTTGACCTTGACATTGGGCACAGGGGCCGCACGGAGATGGGTAGAATGAAAATATAGATGATGATAAACACCCATGTGAAGTTTCAAGGTAATGGGCAAAGCAGTTGCAGAGATATAGTATAACGAAAAACTTAACCAAAAAACTTAACCAAAAAACTTAACCAAAAACTTTAACCAAAGAACTTAACCAAAAAACTTAACCAAAAACTTTAACCAAAGAACTTAACCAAAAATTTCAAAGTAATTTGACCTTGACATTGGGCACAGGGGCCGCACAGGAGGGGGTAGAATGAAATATAGATGATGATAAACACCCATATGAAGTTTCAAGGTAATGGGCAAAGCAGTTGCGGAGATATAGTATAACGAAAAACTTTAACCAAAAAACTTAACCAAAAAACTTAACCAAAAACTTTAACCAAAAACTTAACCAAAAACTTGAAAGTAATTTGACCTTGACATTGGGCACAGGGGCCGCACGGGATGGGGGTAGAATGAAAATATAGATGATGATAAACACCCATGTGAAGTTTCAAGGTAATGGGCAAAGCAGTTGCAGAGATATAGTATAACGAAAAACTTTAACCAAAAACTTTAACCAAAAAACTTAACCAAAAAACTTAACCAAAAAACTTAACCAAAAACTTTAACCAAAGAATTTAACCAAAAACTTTAACCAAAAAACTTAACCAAACAACTTAACCAAAAAACTTAACCAAAAACTTTAACCAAAGAACTTAACCAAAAACTTTAACCAAAAAACTTAACCTTACAGCTTAACCAAAAACTTTAACCGGACACACGTACGTACGTACGTACGTACGTATGCCAAACGGCCAACTATATCGCGCTTTCCGCAAGCGGGCGCGACAAAAACGTAATTGACTATTTAAACGCGCTGCGTATTTAAATCATTGGAAGGCGTGCAGTTCAATCGAGTTTGTGCGGCCGTTGAACGTAAGCTTCGAGTCGATGTAAACCATTTAAATCGATAAACAAGGGATAAACAAGTGACAACGTTATCAAGGCCAATCTGGGCATGTGCCTGAATACGCAGGAGTTGCGTCTGTTTTTAGATGGCACTGTAACCGCTAGCTCCGCCCACTCGTGTGCTGCCACAGAATTCGGACAAACACACAGTGACTACAACTTTGTGTATTGCGGAGTGTAATCTGTAGATAAATAGAGCATACAGTACAGGTGTTACGCTGGAATATTTCGCAACATAATGGTGACAACAAAACATTGCTGCTATGGCGATTCACGAACCCTGAAACCCGGTGAAGACAAATACTTTATTGGATGGATTTGGGAACGGGTTTCCAAAACCTGCACAAAATCGAGAAAAATATCATCGCTGGGTACAGAACTGTGGTCGAAAATAGTTTACCATTGACAATGTTACCAGAGACACCTACATATGTTCGATGCACTTTACCCTGATTTGATCGGCTAATAACATCATGCTCTGCATGACTTTTCATGTTGTTTGTTGTTTATTTTCTACTTTTTCTCATTAAAACTTACAATTAAGACTTACAATGCTGAATTAAATTTTCTTTATTTTGTTTTATTATATATTTTCCATTTTTCTCATCAAACAGCACTTTAGAATCCTAAAGAGGTACCAAACCATGTTTTCATGTGCGAAAAAAAAGGACAAAATATGAATCAACAGCAGACGACAATTTCTGGTTTTCGCATAGAATATGCGATAATATAAGTTGTACTCAATTGTTAACATTCCTTTCTGAGGTCATAAAATGTCTCTGACACTTAACACTAGGATGTATATATTTCATTTTGCCCTATGGAAATAACTAACACCTGTGCCAGATATATTAAATTGTCCACAATAATATTTGGCTGTGACTGGAGAAATTGGACTTATGGCTTTGGCGACCAGTGTAGATCCAGATCAGCCTGTGCATCCGCACAGTCTGATCCGGATCTGCACTGTTCGTCATTCCATCAATGAAACACCCGTCATGCTTCTAGGAATATAGATCATTGTCAGGCTACAGGAGTGTGTTATTTCATCAAGAACTACACTGGTCGCAAACCCATGACATGTACGCTCATGATCTACTTTCTGGTATATTCTCAGAATTTGTAATATGTTACCTCAGGGGTAAATTATTGTCCCAAAATTAGCTTTATCTAAACTTACAAAGGCTGGAATTTCACAATCAATAGTGAATATTTAGGTTACATAAGTTCTTGTAACAATAAACAAAATAAATATGTGGCCATGACTGGAGAAATGGTGCTTATGGAATTTTCGATCAGCATGGGCGGATTCAGGGGGGGGGGGGGGGGGCGGACGGCGCGCGCCCCCCCACTAAAATTCGCCGAGTAAAGATTTTTTACAAGTTACAAGGCACGTTTCATGCCAAGTGCCATGTATTCCATGCATTTTTCCGCTCCGCTCCGCTCGGTCGACTATTTTGCAATACTTGACTATATTATCGAACGAGCTTAGCTCGTTCGATAATATAGTCAAGTATTGCAAAATAGTTAGGCCCCCCCTAACCCGAAATCCTGGATCTGCGCCTGATCAGTGTAGTTCCTGATCAAGTAGCACACTCCTGTAACCTGATAACGATTGTGATCTACATTGCCTGTTAGGTTGTTTGTTTATCGGTGTTTAACGGCCTATCAACAGCAAAGGTCATGTAAGGCCGGGCAAACGGGTTCGATCCCATTTTAACGGAATATTTACATCGAGAAAAAATATATTCAGCCCTGAAATTAGAATAACCTGACCTGGTGCCAGGTCCATACCACACCAAAGTCACTTGGCCCCTTCTCCTAAAATAGCATTACGAATAATCGTAATACTCACATAAGGGGTATAACCAGATTCAACTGGCAAATACAAAATGCGAAAGACGTACATTGCCTGTTAGAAGAACAGGTTGAAGTAACGGACCGAGGTCTATAAATACATTAAATATGCCTAAAAGCATCAATCAATGAAGAAAGAAATTTTTTTTTTTTTTCTTCATTTATTGATGCTTTTAGGCATATTTAATGTATTTATAGACCTCTGTCCGTTACTTCAACCTGTGGTTAGAAGCATGACGTGTGTTTCATTCGTGGAATGGTGACAATGCAGGCCCTGGTCAGACTGTGCAGATATGCATGCTAGTCTGTGGCCACACTGACCAGTGAACTATTTGAGGAACGATATGAACAGTTGCTTATGTTCGTGAAAAAAGAGAATCTTGCATGTAACATATTTATATGCAACTCGTGTCCACGTGGTGATATCTGTGTACAGGACTTCAACAATATAATTTGACGACAATGTGATACACATGATACAAAGCTAATTGACGCTCACTCCGCATTTTATGACAATGCAGGACAATTAAGAAACTATTTCTATCGGCCACGAGACAACATTCATCTGTCGAGCTCGGGAATAAAGCGACTACTTGGGACTATCAACAATCATATCCAAATAGTAGCGGATTTTGAGAGATGTGTTTATGACACGAACAAAAATCAACTGAAACCTGCGCACCTGCAGCCTAAGGAAATCTGGCTCACAAGAAACCCCACAGAGTTCTCCAGGCTAGACCACTATGGGAGAAATACCAGAGGACAGGTGAACAGACCACAGGAAAATCATCAACAGTACGGCCGCCCTCGACCAAGACAAGAACACACTGGGGATAGGTGTATGAAATGTGGTATGACCAATCATGAGACTATTGACTGCCGCCATAAAAATCAAATACAATGCTTCAACTGCAAGTTCATGGGACATAAAGATTACCTATGCTGGAATGTATAGGACATCGGCAAATATGCCAAGATCAGTTGCAGCAGCAAATTAAGCACACAAAGTTATTTTTCTGATGAAACTGTGTTCTCCATTTTAGGTAATATTTGTGAACAGTGCAATCAAATTTCATGTAGCTGTGACCACATAAATATTCCTGGAGAAATCATAAATTCATGTACAATCAATCAAGCCTATCAAAATGAAACATTGACAGAGAATCAGAGATATATAACCAGTGATTTGTATGAATTACCAACTCTGCAAGATGTCTCGTCATCTCAAAATGTACCTTTACGCTCAAATAATGTACCTGATGATACTTCACATGCATATGTACATTGTAATGATTCTTCCATGAGTGCCCAAAACATGTTGAACCTTCATTTAAGTGATAAAGGTATGAAAATAGGGCATCTTAACATTCAAGGAATTGCCAATAAAATTTATCAAATCAGAGCAATGCTAAATTCAAACAATAATGACATCCATATTTTAGGTATTAGTGAGTCAAAACTGAAGAGTGATCACCCAGATAAATACTTCCAAATAAACAACTTTCAGTCATTTTATAGAAAGGACAGGATTTTAACAACTGATAGAAGGGAAGAACGTGGGGGTATTCTTGTTTATGTTAAGGATGGCATGAATTGTAAACGGAGGAATGATTTAGAGCATGACAGGCTTGAATGTATATGGATAGAAATCTTTCCCAAAAATAGCAAGAGTTTTCTTGTAGGAAATATGTATAGACATCCTAATGAATCAGGGAAATGGAATGATATTTTTGAAAATGAAATAGAGAAAATTCTTTGTGAACAAAAGGAATTCTATCTTTTAGGTGATTTTAATCGAGATCTACTTAATAGTCAAATAAGTAAAAGTTGGCTTGATTTTAAGGAGCCATTTGGTCTTACACAGATAATAAATATTCCAACCAGAATAACAGCCCACTCAGAAACGCTTATTGATCATATTTACTATAGGAATGAATGGCCTTTTTTTCTGGAATTTATCGGGGTATAAACTTGGAAAAGTCGCGGGAATACTGGACGAAGGCCGGAAGGCCTCGTCCAGTATTCCCGCGACTTTTCCAAGTTTATATCCCCGATAAATTCAACAAAAATGCCATTCATTCCTTATAATTCCAGCATTTGAAATAAATTCATCAAGAAAATGTGTTTATTTTCCGTTTTCTTAAGAATTATTGTAACTGCGCCTGACGGTTACGGAAAATAGTTCGGCATGGGAGTTTACTGGGATATAAATTTTGGACAGAGACTTGCTACGGACCAATCAAATGCTAGGGAATTGTGTAAATATTTTTGTGCTGGAATTATTGTAATGTAAAATCAAATGTGAATGCGATTAATGTGCACAAAACAGGGTTAAGTGACCACTTTCCAATATTTGTAATGAGAAAATGTAACTCAGTTATTCCTAAAAATTCACATTATAATATAGCATACAGATCTTTTAAGAAATTTAATGAAACTGGTTTTATTGCAGAACTTGAAACAGTCCCTTGGAATATAATAGAATTGTTTGATGACACAAATGATATAATAATTCCAGCACAAAAATAGTTACACAATTCCCTAACATTTGAATGGTCCGTTGCAAGTCTCCGTCCAAAATTTATATCCCAGTAAACTCCATGCCGAACTACTTTCCGTAACCGTCAGGCGCAGTTAAAATAATTATTAAGAAAACGGAAAATAAACACATTTTCTTGATGAATTTATATAAAATGCTGGAATTATAAGGAATGAATGGCCTTTTTGTTGAATTTATCGGGGATAAAGTCGCGGGAATACTGGACGAGGCCTTCCGGCCTTCGTCCAGTATTCCCGCGACTTTTCCAAGTTTATACCCCGATAAGTGTTTAACGTCCCACCAACAGCTAGGATCATATAGAGACGGGACCACGGTTTAAAGTCTCATCCGACAGACAAGTGAGAACCAAATACAATGAAAGTATGTTTGATGCCTATGGCGAGGTCATTTATGTAATTTATCAACACAAGAAATAACACACATCTCGTTAGGTAAGAAATCTTGTCACAACTATGTAACAGTGATGTATGTGCTAATTGTAGCAAGTGTGGACAATCTGGACACGAACATAGACAAGAGCAGCGTTGTTACGCTGAATTAAATTTTGTCGTCTGCTGGAAATGTTTTATTTTCAATATTTTTCGATAAAAACCTGTTTTGACAGCGCATGAGAATCGTCTCCACTGGAGACGATTCTCATGTGCTGCCAAAATAGGTTTTTTGTTAAGAATTAAGGCAAAAATGAAAAAAAAATTTGTCTCCCGCATAGCGAGGGTTAAAGGCACTGGGTCTAGGATTCGCACAGGTTACAACCTAGAAAAACATAATTTAGCCCATTAAATTATAGTAGTATGAAACTTTTTAGCGGAAAAAATCCTATTTCCTTTATTTCATCTCGAAAATTTATGTTCTTACCAATCAAGTTTCAAACTACTATAATTGTATCACGTTGATAATGGGTTAATATCTGGAGCATGGTGTAAAGGTATTTATCCTATTAACAATTAATGCTCAAAGGTATTTGTGTGTGTAGGCGGAAACATTCAATACCTCTTAAGCTGGACATTTTAATGCTATATATATATATATAGTGAGACTAAAGTATGTCAACTTGGTCCAATTACTTCAGAGCATGGATAATCTGAAAGCTAAGGTGTGCAATAGAACCTGGGGTTTATACTATACTGAGCAAAACTAGAAACGTCCTCCATGTTTAAGGAAAGATTCATCAAAAACCAAAAGGGTTACTTTTAAAAATCAAAATGGAAAAACAAGTTCATTCATTTCTGTATCAAAGCCAATAAATTGCATTTGGATATCTTGTTAAATATTCGACAGATAACGGCCAAGGGCGGTAGGGGTCAAAATCAAAAATCACAAAAACTCAGAAATGTGTTACTTAATGTTTAGAGATGGAATTTCAATAAGTAATGTGGCAAATTCAGTAAATCTCGTTAGTACCGAGTGTGGCCACCATTTGCATGAATGCATGCAATGATCCTACGCCGCATCGACGTGACGTAACGCAATACCAGTGCGTTGGGCAAATTCCTCCATTCCCGTTGTAACGCCCGTGTAAGATCGCGAACATTGTCAATCTGATGTTAGCTCGTGCTTTGCGGCCCAGCTCATCCCATATGTGCTCAATGGGATTGAGATCCGGGGAGACCGCGGGCCATGGTATGACGTCGACATTGTTTTGCTGTAAGTATTGAGTGGTGACCCTGGCTACGTGAGGGCGGGCATTGTCGTGCATCAATGTCACACCAGGACCATGCTGACGGATAAATGGTAAGGCATGTGCATTTAGCACATCTGCAACATAACGTTGTGCATTGATGTTGCCCTGTACAACAACCAAATCTGTCTTCCGGTTTCCCATGATCCCACCACCCCAGACCATTACGCTCCCTCCCCCAAACCTGTTCTTCTCAACAATGCAACAATCGGTGAATCTTTCATTTTTACGCCTGTATACCCGTAATCTTCCGTCAGCATGACTAACTGTGAACCGAGATTCATCGGTGAACAAACTCGGTTCCAGTCAGCCCTTCTCCAGTTCAGATGACGTCGCGCCCATAACAGTCTGGCGCACGGTGGTGACGTTGGGTCATTATCTGACCAGTGTACGGGCGGCGTGCCCGGATTGGTTGGGCGTTACGACGTAACCGGTTGCGAATGGTCTGCCCTCCGAGACACCGTATCGCCTAGCAGTGACTGTGGCTGCCAATCGACGTTGACGTAAGTGCGTCAACGTAATGTAACGATCGGCTCTAGCCGTCGTTACACGAGGCCTACCAGGTCGCTGCCGGTCGTGAACAGCCCAGTCTGCTGGTACCGGGCTGCAAGACGATCAATCGTCTTCCGACAGCAACCAAACCGAGGCAGCGACCGCCCTGGCGGCCATCCCACCCGCAAGCATCCCAATTGCCTGATTTCGCTCGTTTTCGGAAAGCCGTGGCATATCGAAAACAGTGAAAAATTAAAAAATTAAAAAAGTTTTTTAATTTTCCGAATAGCCCCTATCGCATGAATGGTACGACATGAACTGAATCACCTTATCGATGACAAGTATAGCGTGCACGTGCAAAAAGTGGAAATCAACGTTCCGGTCACTGGCCGCTATGTAAACCGTGTGTATCGGCTAAACTCTACACGATCGTATTCTGAACATCGCCACGGTTTAAAATACATGTACTTTGAACATGTGGTACATACATAGACAGAGCTAAACCGGCTATAAAACAGGGACGTTTCTAGTTTTGTTGAGTATAGATAGCCATAAAATATTGTTTGGTTTGACAACCTGACCAAGAAAACGGCATTTGCATTCCGATGAAAACACAGGACCTGCACGGTGAAGAGAAAATGGGGAAACATATAGAAAACACACAAAAAAACAGACAAATGTAGTGCCAAAAAAAAATTGAAAGGCTTTAACATCCTAGCAGCTAAGGTCATATAGAGACGGGAACCACAGTTTAACCCTTACAATGTTGAATTAATTTGTGTCGTCTGCTGAATATTTTTTATTTTTCCATTTTTCTCATCAAAACGTTGGTTTGGCAGCACTTTAGAATCATTTGCAATGGAGATGATTCTAAAATGCTGCCTTAACCCTTACAATGCAGAATTAATTTGTGTCGTCTGCTGAATATTTTTTATTTTTCCATTTTTCTCATCAAAAAGTTGGTTTGGCAGCACTTCAGAATCATTTCCAATGGAGATGATTCTAAAATGCTGCCAAACCATGTTTTAACTGAGAGAAAAGACAAAATATGAATTATCAGCAGACGACTATTTTCGGTTCCCGCATTCTAAGGGTTAAAGTCTCCTCAGACAGACCAGTGGGTTGGAAATACTATGAAAGTATTTTTGATGCCCAAGGCGAGGTTTGAACCCACAACCTCCGGATTGGAAGTCGGTGTTCTATAGGCCAGAGCTCCAGTTAAGATGCGTAATTTGGAGTTATATTTCTTATTTCTCCAACAAAAATGGCAAGTTGTGCTCAGTGAGACGATTCTAAAGGCCTCCCAATTTACAATCGGCCTTCATCAATCCAATAACCAGGATTTACTCCTCGCCAACTGCCCCCCTCCCCGTCAAAAAAAACATATTAAACAACCAACAATTTAATATATGAAGTACTGTACAAATGTTACATACCTGGGGTGTTGATGGCCTCCTTCACGTTGACGGCTATATATGGGTCCCAAATGTCCATTTTGCTCTCCATAGACCCGCCCCTCTCCACCTGTAGAAGCTTCACCCGGATAAAGCCGACGCCCGGCATACTGACTCACTCGTGTCACACTGCGTAATCGCCAAATATCACCTACGATGTTGTTCCTGGAATAGAAGATTAGTTGCTTGTTTGATTGTTTGTTTAATTGATTGATTGATTGCTTGGCTTGCTTGTCTTGCTTGCCTGCTCTTGCTTGGCTGGCTAGTTTGTTGATTGATTGGATGATTGATAAAGCTGACGCCCGACATACTGACCCGCCTGTGTCACACTGTGTAAATTGCCAAATAATACCTACGGTGTTGGAATAGAAGATTGATTGATTGATTGATTGCTTGATAAAGCCGACGCCCGACATATTGACTCCCTCGTTTCATGCTGTGTAATTGCAAATATCTCCTACAATGAACCTTGGAATACAAGATTGATTGAATAATTGATTCATTGATTCATTTGTTGGTTGATTGATTGGATTGATTCATTGATACAGCCGATGCCCGACATACTCACTTGCTATTTCCTGGAATAGAAGACTGATTGATTGAATGTTTGATTCATTGATTGATTGAAAAAGCCGACGCCCGACATACTGACCGGCTTGTGTCAGGCTGTGTTATTGACAAATATCACCTATGCATCTTCCTGGAATAGAAGATTGATGAATCGGTTGGTTGGTTGATTGATTGGTCAGTTGATTGATTGATGCATTACGTAGATGTTGGCTTGGCCCCGGAATGAGCATTGTCTACAGCCATGGTCAACTAGCACGCGCTGTACATTTGAACACAGCTGTGAGCGGTGTCGAACAACGGCAGTCATATAACAATAGGTATTACATTGAAATTGACCTTGTATAAACCTCATAGCTGGGCATATCCAACAGATTAGGCCATAAAGAAGTTACTGTACCACAATAACCCTAAATATTCGGACACCATTTATTTGGGGAAACATTTCAAAATATATGGTTTCCCAACAACAGTGAGAGTGCCAATATGTAGGGTTAGTATGGCAGTACTGGTTTAATCACAATAACAATGTATTTGGATATAATTTGTTTTGGGAAACACCTATTTAATAGGGGTTTCCCAAAGCAAATTGTGTCCGACTATTTAGGGTTAATACGGTACATTGGTTCTCAGACATGGGTTTTGGGGAATGTGATTCGGGAGGTCAGACTTTTTATGCCTCAGCCACCGAATGGTAAAGGGGGAGCATATAGTGTTACCGGCGTCCGTACGTCCCGTCCGTCCGTACTGTACGTCCCGAAACCTTAATGTTTGTGTAAATGTCTTATAATTTCTGTTTCCTTACACGGATCGGCTTGATATTTCACACACGCATGCATTGCTCTAATGGTCCCTCAATTTAACAATTTCTTCCCACGAAATAACAATTCAGGAACGAATTGTTAATTCGAGGGAACGAATTGTTAAATTGAGGGTTAAATTGAGGGAACGAATTGTCATTTCGTGGGAGCGAATATAAAAAAATCCATGTCCCCTGCAGGGCTCGTAATAAGCCACTTACAGGCATTGTGCTAAATCACAAATTCATAACACTTATACTATTCTACACCTAATCAATTATTATTTGGAGAACAACCATAGTACAGGTACAGTGCAGTCTCCGTTTTTGTACTTTGGCCCAAACTTCTGTCATTTTTGCAAAGAATCGATTTCCGTGTCTATGACACGGAAATCGATTCTTCGCAAAAACGACATACAGTGCAGTCTCCGTTTTTGTTCCACCGTAGACAACACTTGCAAACTCAACGCGAACGCAACGCGAACGCAACGCGAACGCAACGGTTTGCTGTAGCGTTGTATACGTTGTTTAAACGTATAATACGGTTCGTGCACGTGTAACTACACATTGTGTCAAACCGTTTAGTTTAAAAAGCGTTGTATACGTTGTTTAAACGTATAATACGGTTCATACACGTGTAATACACATTGTCAAACCGTTTAGTTTCAAAGCGTTGTATACGTTGTTTAAACGTATAATACGGTTCGTACACGTGTAATACACATTGTCAAACCGTTTAGTTTTAAAGCGTAATACGTTTAGCTTCAAGGCGTATAACACGCTTTGGCGTATACATATGTAGCGAGGTGAAAGAGTTGAAACGTGTGCAACGCTTTACCTGGAAGCGTGTAGCTATATGAAAGCGTTGAAACGTGTACAACTGTTACACGTTTTAACGTGAATACCTGTTCGGCCCCGATCGCTTCGAGGCGTTCTTGTTTCGTCCCTTTTAAAATATCGCGAATACATACCCTCAGATCGAGTTCAAAGTATATCGGCTGTGTGATTTAGCACTTCAATTGATCCCTAATCCCTGATGCCTAATGAGTCACGCTTTTAACACGACAGATGTACCTTGTCGTTTATCAAAATGTTTGCGAATTGTAGATCACGTGAGCCGGCTCATCACGATCTGCGGCATTCCTACGTACATGTACATTTTATATACACAAAAATGACCCCTAATACAGCGTAATGTAACAGTTCCTAACTTAATATGGAATAGCTAGCCCGGGCCGATAGTCCGTGTCAGTTACTTGGGGTTAAATATTACGAACACAGATAAACACAGTGCATGGTTTCTTTACTTTATCATGTTTATTTTAACATTATCAGAAATGGCGAGTCTAGGAACTCTCGTATCTTTACGCTGAAGCCAGTCTATTTCAGTCACTAATCCACTATGCACCTGTCCCACGCGTGTGTTAAGAAAAATCGATATTTAGAGAAACTGAATACACAGCGAGCTGCACACTGGTTTTACACGGATATGGCCCGCGGATATGTGTCATAAATTACTTGGTGGTCAAAACCGGTAACTTTACAAGGTTTATAGCGAAATAGCAGCCGACTGGCAATTTTTCTCGGACCGATTTTTAAGACTAGTTTTCAAATCTCAATCGGTCTGAGAGTTCAAAAATCGGTCCAGAACCGGAAAACTGAAAATTATAGAAGCCCTGCAGTGAGTCTAGAAGTATATATACACACACGAAGAACGATCTGAGCATGCGCATTCTACGCGATACACGGTTGGCATACCAACACGTGTAATGCGTTAAAACCCGTGGAAACATGTTATACGTATAACACGGTTTCATCTGTATGGTGCTGTGTACATGTAGAAGCGTGTAACCGTTCGTCAAAGAAAGCGTTAACTCGTTCAAACGGTTTACCTTAGCATTGTATACGTTTACAACCGTTGTCTACGTTTACAACCGTTGTACACGGATTACACGCTTTTGAAACTCAATGCATTGTTTACAACCGTTGTATACGTTTACAACCGTTATACACGGATTACACGCTTTTGAAACTCAATGCGTTGAACACGGTTTGTTCGACTTTCGCGCATGCGCAAGAGTGGGGAAACGCAACGCATGGCCGAAAACGTATTACACGTATTACACGGTTTGAAACGCAACTAACGGAAACTCCACGGATACGCAACGCACAACACTTTGTACACGTATAAACCCGGAACATTTTGACAGAAACGACTGTATACTGTGTTGAAATATTTAAGTAATCCTTCAAAGGATATAGAAGTTATGATATAATTGAGAAACTCTGGCGAACTTCTTAATGTGGAAAAAAGTTGTCAAGGTCAAAAGGTCAAGGCCATATTAAGGACAGCATGGATGTGTGGCATTTGTCCACAAGTATACTGTGTTGAAATATGTAAGTAATCCTTCAAGGGATATAGAAGTTATAATAGAAATTTGAAACTCCGGTGAACTTCTTAATGTGCCGGACACACGGACACACAGTCCGAACACTGTATGCCTCCTTCTCTACCAAGACCAGGGGCATAACAATTAAAATTGACAGCAATGCGTGCTAAGAAGCAATCAGAAACCGCAGATGAAACATAAGATTGACTGGATACTGGATGGGCGCGGTCATTACTGCAGTGTAAACAATAGACCAATTGTGTTCCCATACCCTGGGTATACTATATCTAGAACCACAATTACATAAACATGGACAATATTGACAATGGGTTGTGTAGTTTGGATGTTCGAAGAGTTTCATTTAACCCTTAGAATGCGGGAACCATAATAGTCGTCTGCTGATAATTCATATTTTGTCTTTTCTCTCAGTAAAAACATGGTTTGGCAGCATTTTAGAATCATTTCCATTGGAAATGATTCTAAAGTGCTGCCAAACCAACTTTTTTATGAGAAAAATGGAAAAATAAAAAATATTCAGCAGACGACACAAATTAATTCAGCATTGTAAGGGTTAAGGATCGTATATTCAAACTATCAGATCTTAACCCTCAGACCGCTACACACAACAATTGTCGTCTGTTGTTGCTTTTATATCTTGCCTTATTTTTCAATAAAAACTTGTTTTAACAGCACTTCAGAATCATTTCCAATGGAAATGATTCTGAAGTGCTGGCAAAGCATGTTGTAAATTATTCTAATGTACTGTTAAAGCATGTTTTTGATGATAAAAATGGAAAATAGAAAATAAACAACAGACGACAAAAATTAAGATAGAGGTGTAAGGGTTAAGGATCGCATATCCAAACTAGCAGATCTTAATACCGTGTCACTAGTAACATCATCTCGATCGGTGCATATTTCATTGTGAATCGTGATGATCGAAAAAAGATGAGGAAGTAAATATATTTTTATGCGACAATATCAATTATCAACACAATGTAGACTCTATACTTATCTTTCTGGAATTTTGCATCACCTTATAGTCTACTAAATCAAATATGATAGCTAAGGACATATGGGGCCCCTGATTATCCTTTGAGTGTACTTTGAGGGAGAAATTTCCAATTTTAGGATAAATTTATTAATTTTTATTAAACTGAATTTATTACATTATCACAGCCATTATGGCTGTGATAATGTAATATATTCAGTATAATAATTTTGCATGCTTTTAATCATCTAATATATGCAGTCGTTAGTTCTATATGACATAATGCATTTCGGGGCAAATAAATGATTACTCCCTCAAAGTATACTTTGTTAGAAAAGTATACTTTGCAATGCTGTTGAAATAGGCTACTGGCATCCACCATCACCTCATAGTCTCCTGATTCAAATACCGATAACCGATAGTTAAGGACATATGGGGGCCCCTGATTAAACCTATGATTCAAACATAATTGCTTCCTAAATGGGATGGAATACAGTCTACACTCGTTTGCTCGAAGTCCATCAGACTGTGATAAATACTTCGAGTAAACCAAAGTTCGACGTAACGAAATCTGAACAGGAGCTCGAAATATTGTCATACACGTTACAGGATGCATCTCCCATATGACCAGTGACACACGGAGTTACACTTTTGCAACTCTAATGTGTTTACTTGTGTTTGCCTATACATGCATGTGTGTAGTCGAACTAAGTATACACATCTGTATCATCAGGGTGGAACAAGAAAAGACAAAACAAAGCAGTAAAGTAACATTTTATTATGCTTAATAAATAAAGCATGTAATGCGGAAATTAATTTGTGCATACCGGTGTCACAGGAAATTCTTGGGGGGGAATATTTCCAGGCTCGACCCTAGGAAATTCTCCCCCCACCCTGGAAATTCTCCCCCCCCACCCAAAAGTTTGTGTTTGAATGCTACAAAGCAGATTTTCCTAGGAAATGTCCCCCCCTCAACCATCTACCATATGCATAGCGGATGTGAATGTCTCTTTGTAGACAAGAATACCCCACGATTGGGGGAGTAATTCTGATGAAATAATATGTTGTGTAGAACAGATGTTGGTGGTTTAGGAAAACCAGGGAAAAATAAGCAAGTGGCATGTAATTGGTTGGGGGGGGGTGAGAATAAATTCCTGGTCCCCCCCCCCCAATATGAAATAATATGCATTATTTCAGATTGAGGGATTTTCTCTTTGTAAAAAGAACACTTTTTAATACCTACGGATAGAGGGAAGGTATTTCTTTGATGAAATAATGTTATGGTTGGTGTAAGGAACAGATAGCATGTGGCATGTATGTTTTTGTGGGTGGGGGGGGGAGATTTTCCTAGGTAATGCCCCCCAACTACCATTTGCATAGCGGCTGTGGATGTCTCTTTGTAGACAAGAATTAACCCACGATTGGGGGAGTATTTCTGATGAATAATGTATGTGGTGTTAACAGATAGCATGCGGCACGTATTGGTGGGGTGGGGGGAGATTTTTCTAGGAATTTCCTAGACGTCCACGTCCACTTTGCATGATGGTAGATGGTGGCGGGGGGGAATATTTCCTAGGAAAATCTCCCCTCCCTCCCACCAATACATGCCACATGCTATCTCTTCACCAACTTTCATTTCATTTCATCAGAAATACTCCCCCAATCACCTGCTATTATTCTCCTTCTCTACAAAGAGACATTCACATCCACTTTGCATATGGTACATGGTGGGGGGGATATTTCCTAGGAAAATCCCCCCCCCCTCAATACATACCAAATGATATCTGTTCTACACAAACATACATTTCATTTCATCAGAAATACTCCCGCAATCACCTGCTATTCTTCTCTACAAAGTGACAATCACATCCACTTTGCATATGTTAGATGGTGCGGGGGGGGGGATATTTCCTAGGAAAATCTCCCCACCCCCCCCTCCAATACATGGCAAATGCTGTCTGTTCTACACCAACATACTATTATTTTGTTTCATCAGAAATATTCCCCCCAATCGTAGGCTATTCTTGTCGTCTACAAAGAGATGTCCACATCCACTATGTTATGGTAGATTGAGGCGAGGGGGGGGATATTTCCTAGGAAAATACTCCCCCCCACCAATACAAGGCACATGCTGTCTGTTCTACACCAACATACATTATTTTGTTTCATCAGAAATACTCCCCCAATCGTGGGCTGTTCTTGTCTACAAAGAGACGTCCATATCCACTATGCATATGGTAGATGGTGGCGGGGGGAATATTTCCTAGGAAAATCTCCCCCACCCCACCCCCACCCCACCAATACATGCCACATGCTTGCTGTTCTACACAGATATACTGTTTTTATTTTCTAGACCCACCCCCACCATGTGCTATACATTTATACCAATCATATGCAGCTATGGTAGAGATTTAACCTAGGGAACTCTCTACCAGCCAACATACATAATAGTTATGGTACGGTAATGGGAAATTATTGCATATACCGGTAAATAGAATCTCTACCGCCCCACCACCACTATATTGTCTATGTATAGATATTATACTAAATTGCAGAGCTCTTTAATAGAAAATACTGCCTCGCCTATTCACATACTTCTCCACAAGCAGACGTACATTATGACTATCTTAGTTGGGTATACATGTAGGGATATTACGTCCTCTGTTACCAACAGACTGGTTCTAGCGTGTGCATTTTGTATGCTCCTGAGCACAATATCAACAATGTATATAAAAATACATTAAAAGTTTTGTGGACAGTGTCTGTGAAGGTGGTGATGGGGGAGGGGGGAGAATTTCCAGGCGGGGGGGGGGGGGGGGTATATTTCCTAGGCTTAAGCCTGGAAATCTTCCCCCCCGGGGGGGAAGATTTCCAGGGGGGGGAGATTTCCTGTTACACCGGTCTTGATTATATATACACACAGCATTTATCAATAGGAGGGTGATCAAACGGCCCTAGTCCAATTCGGCCCCAGTTCGAAACGGCCCACGTTGGTCACAGTTTACACTCTGTCCGACTCGGTAATATCCGCCTTCCGGAAAAGGTCAGCAATGTTTGATTGTTTGTTGTGAATTCGAGAAAGATAGAGTTTGCTCACAAAACGATCCAATAATGCCATAGCCGGCATCACTTATTAGTTATTGATCACTGGTGATTAAATCAGATGAGCTAATTGGTGTCGAGGAAATCACCTTTAACACGTATTCAATGTTTGTTTACACAGGTTCACACAGGTAAACAATTCCATTCTTTGTTCCGGTAAATTGGCGCCGCGAATTCGCACTTCGAGCGGAAACTGACACTTCGACTTAACGAGAGTGAAATACCACACATTTCTGTGTTCGGGACCTACAAATAATTCGAATTGGCGAAAATTCGACGTAAGGAAATTCGACGTAACCGTAGCCAGTTACATTGAAAATAATAGGATCTGAAACGGGACTTGGACACGAATTTGACGTAACGTCGGAATTCGACTTAACCGACTTTGAGTAAACGAGTGTAGACTGTATATATATAACATACATGTATATAACACTGCTTCGTTACTGTATCCAATACGGCATAAGGAGTGGCCAAGTCGGCCATCTTTGTTTTTTTCAAGTTTTGCATTATCTTTGAATCAAACGATGATCAGGTATAGAACGGGTCCTTAAATTTTATTATTCACTTTGAACCTATAACTCAAAATATAAGGTGGTTGATTACGTGATTTTTCATGATATAGACTATGTATTTACAGAAACTGTGATAGTTTATGTAAATGACGTCAGAAGATGCTGCAAAAGCCAATGTTTGTTTGTTTATTAGTGTTTAACGGCCTATCAACAGCTAAGGTCATGTAAGGCCGGGCAAACAGGTTCGATCCCATTTTAACCTGCTTCATTGGCGGGAAAATCCCAAAATCAGAACGGAATATTTACATCGAGAACAAATATATTCAGCCCTGAAATTAGAATATCCTGACATGGTGCCAGGTCCATACCACACCAAGTCACTTGGCCCCTTCCCCTAAAATAGGATTACGAATATTGTAATCCTCACATAAGGGGTATAACCCGATTCAACTGTCACATACAAAATGCCAAAGACGTATGTGAGGGCCAAACCAGGTCTCCAGTCGGGATTCCGGTAAGGATGAACCCCGATCGTTAAATTACCCATCGTGTGCTCCCACTTGCCACCCATAAAAGCCAATGTTTTGCAATATAAAATGAATACAGTACATACACCTATAATATCAGCACCATAAATCCAAAGCAATGGGCACTTTCAGACAGAACAGAAACATGATACACCAATAAACTCACCAGTGATAATGTCAGCTTCACTCCAAGAACACTCGTGGCCAGTAGCAAATCACACAAGAATATGTCACAGGCAAGAACTTAAAAAATCATCATTTTCTGTCCTCCAATCCGTTACCACGACAGCATCATTGTGAACGACACTGAAACCAGAATAGAATTGATCAGATAGTTAAGCCGAAGCTTACAAATGAATAAAAAACATTATGATTTGTACAAACAGTATAAAGCCTGATATGAATGCATAAAAGTTTGCAATTATGATATTTGCAAACTGTATAGACCCTGATCAGACTGCACTGAAGTGCAGTCTGATCAGGATCTACACTGATTGCAAAAGTCGACAATACAAATATTTGTTAGAATCAGGTAAATATGCAAAAAAAGTTAGCAATTCATGAGTTTTACTGCGCTGAACAGTATCTACACTGATTGCAAAAGATGAAAATAAAAATAAATGTTAGAATCTAGTAAATATTCATTTGACAAAGCTTGCAATTAATGCGTATTGCAAGCAGTATAGAGCCTGATCAGACTGCACTGAACAGGATCTACACTGATTGCAAAAAACAATACATATATTTGTTAGAATCTAGTAAATATGCATAAAAAATTAATGTGTTTTGCAAGCAGTATAGAGCCTGATCAGACTGCACTGAACAAGACCTATACAAATTGCAAAAGACAAAAAAGTATTGTTAGAATCTAATAAATATACATACTAGATCAATGCACACCAGAGCTGATACAGACATTGCAGATACTCAGCAGAATATGTGAACTCGTACGACAGAGACAACGTAGTGTGCGGTATATTTTTTTCCAATACCTATCCAGCGTTATTGTCATTTTAAAACAAGGCCCGCATGGCAACACAATTCTGTCTTCGCATCTGCTCAAATTTCGCCATCTGAACATGGACTTAATGAGCAAGATTTCCCTAAATCTTGAACGTTCTCAATAGTTGAAAATACTAGAAATGTCGGAATGAACAAGGATATATAGGGTCAAAATTTATTACAGATACATTATTGGAATGAATGGTCTTTTTGCGGAATTTATCGGGGTATAAACTTGGAAAAGTCGCGGGAATACTAGACGAAGGCCAGAAGGCCTCGTCCAGTATTCCCACGACTTTTCCAAGTTTATATCCCCGATAAATTCAACAAAAAGGCCATTCATTCCTTATAATTCCATCATTTGAAATAAATTCATCAAGAAAATGTGTTTATTTTCCGTTTTCTTAAGAATTATTTTAACTGCGCCTCACGGTTACGGAAAGTAGTTCGGCGTGGGAGTTTACTGGGATATAAATTTTGGTATATAAATCTGCATGTAAGGCCATAAAACGGTGCTTTGGTTCTCAGAAACTGCCGCATCAGAAAAATCCTTACACGTCAGAGCTTTTTATCATCATAGACAAATAAAAACATATTGTAAATTTGTCAATTATCATGATCTCCTACTAAAAAATCAGTCGTCACGCGCAGAGCTCCAGATAAGGTGCGTATTGGCGTATTATACGCACTTATTTTAGCTGAATATTGATTGATTGTCTACAGTGGGAGTACAAAATACTCGCGCAATGTGAAAATACGCATTGATTTTCAAACTGATTAGTGGACCTACTGTAATAAAGTTGAAAATGTACTTAGTTGAGCTGCAAAAAGCAAACACTGTTTGCTTTTTGCAACTCAACTAAGTAAATTTTCAGTTGTGCTACAGTATACATATGTGAATAAGTAATAATACCCTCAAATAAATGAATGTTTAAATTTGTTGTGATCATTTGTTCCCTATTTAATAATGAAGAAAATCAATAGAAATAAAAATATGCATTTAATTTAAATCAGGGGGTTTGTTTGTTTGTTTGTTTGTTGGGGTTTAATATTGCTGGTTAGAAGCATGACGAGTGTTTCATTGATGGAATGGCGAACAGTGCAGATCCTGATCAGACTGTGCGGATGCACAGGCTGATCAGGGTCTACACTGGTCGCAAAACCAATAAGCCCTATAAAACATCCACAATTAGTGCAGATCCTGACGAGCCGGCTCATCTGGATCTACACTATTTGCAAACATTGCGATTAGAGGCATGACGTGTAGAAAGAGTTTGTTTGTTGGGGTTTAACGGCCCATCAACAGCTCAGGTCATTTAAGGCCGGGTCAATGGGTTTAGTACTAAATCCCATATATTACCTGTACAAGTACATGTACATGTTCAAGTACATTATACAAATGGGGGGAAAATCCCAAAATCAGAACTGAATATTTACAACAACAAAACTATATATTCAGCCCTGAAATCAGAATAATCCTGATCTGATGCCAGGTCCTCGCCACACCAGAATCACTTGGCCCCTCCCAAAAGCAGTAGGATCAGTAATAATCTTACTACTTTTATAATGGGCAATAACCCAATTCAACTCCCAGGTAACAAAAGAGCCAAAGATAATCAAAGTACTGAAAGTACTGAACATAGGGTACTACAAGAATTCCGCCACGGAAGCGGTGTCGCGCCTGAAAATGCCTTGTTGGTACAAAACAATGTTGTAGCAGGATTTTTGTTAAAGTTTCTGCATTACTTTGACATCGCCATGTTTATTTCTGTTTTGTGAATGAAATAGTTGGCCCCGGATCGAGTATATTAAAACATACAAATGACGTCATTGGGGAAACCGCTGACAAAATTGTCAATGTATGGAAGCCCAAACTTGTTAGAATATTTTTTTTGTCGTATTTTCAGTACATGTACTTGCATTAATATGGGTATTAATCTACGCTGGATGTGTTATACTGTCATTAATTTGTTGCCTGACTGTAATTTATCACTTACTGACTTATTGACCCCTTTCCCTGAACGTAGAATTGACACTCATGTTGGCATGTATTGGCCACCATAGACAAATGTCAATCAGGCAGAATTCGGGAATGTCACTAAAATCCGCTGTAAATCCATCGATAGAGTGAGGATTAACATCAGTTAGACCCACACGTGCGAGTTTTGTTGCGACACAATCGCGATCATTAAAAAAAGCTGGGTCAACATGCAGGTAGCTGTGACCCCTTGATATCGTTTGTGTGTTGAATGCGTCGCGTGTTGTTTATCCGGTGGAGAGTATTCGGAGGGGAGTTAACTCTGCCAAAAACTATAGCCTGTTACTAAATTTAGCGATGACGCAAATGAGGGCAAATCACGCGCAACAAAATAATCCGATGTATTTTTGTACATAGAACATCCGTTGTTAATATTGTTCAGTGCAAGTAGTTTTTCATAATATTATTTTCAATTAGCGGTTGCGTATGACAGTTAAACGTTGAGTAACACAATGCATTTTGTTGTTATGGTTACTCCAAGATATCACTACGCATCGAGGGGGGTCTAGGGCGTGGCTAACTGTCCTAGGCGATTCCAATACATAGGTTACCCTATGTGAAAACGTACCTGAGGGCCAAACCAGGCAAATCGTGATTCCTATAAGGAAATTTACACCGTCTCATTCGCCCGACCACCACCCACTAAATCAGGGGGTACAATACTCTTTAGACACAAAGCTTATCTGGAGCTCTGCTCCGGTGTCATTTTCCACAAATTCTTGAGTCTGAGAACCAAAGTACTATGTTTGTATGGCCTAACATAAACAGTTGGTGTAGCAGTTTAGTATCAAATTTCGAGTACAATATGAAAGGCAGCCACATCCTGTATATTGAATTTATCATAATAATAGCCACACCCACTCGCATAGTAACTCTCTACAGTAACTCCCCATACCCTTATTATTTTCAAAAAATTATTTAATTTCACACATAAAAGTCATTTCTGACATCATAATCTTTGCTTTGTGCCCAAATAATGCACAAACACCTTTAGATTTGGAAATTTAACCTCTTTAGCAGTGTTTGAACACAGTGTAGATCCAGATGAGAGTCGGATCGTTAAATTTTCAAATTTATAGAGAAACTAGAAAATGTGTTCATAGAACACGAATGCCCCACATATCGCTTTGATAATAAATGAGGTCAAATTCCAAGTAAAGACGGGACGGACGGAGGACGGGACGGACGGACAAGGGTAACACTAAATGCCCCCACCACGATAGTGGAGGGGGCATTTAGTGTTACCCTTGTCCGTCCATAAAAACACCCCCTTCTTATAAATGGACTAGTCCTAAAATCATTTTGTGACATATCAGTCCATTCCCATTATTTAGTGTTGAAGGGGTTATTAACCCATTACATGCGGAATACCCCTTTACAGGTATGAAATGTTTTAAATCTATTTTTTTTTATTATAGGAATGAATGGCCTTTTTGTGGAATTTATCGGGGTATAAACTTGGAAAAGTCGCGGGAATACTGGACGAAGGCCGAAAGGCCTCGTCCAGTATTCCCGCGACTTTTCCAAGTTTATATCCCCGATAAATTCAACAAAAAGGCCATTCATTCCTTATAATTCCAGCATTTGAAATAAATTCATCAAGAAAATGTGTTTATTTTCCGTTTTCTTAAGAATTATTTTAACTGCGCCTGACGGTTACGGAAAGTAGTTCGGCATGGAGTTTACTGGGATATAAATTCTGGACAGAGACTTGCTACGGACCAATCAAATGTTAGGGAATTGTGTAAATATTTTTGTGCTGGAATTATTTCTCAATGAAAGAATATGTTGTGACCGTTATACCGTTACAGAGATAATGGGTAGCCAACAAATTTTAACATGGATTATGAGACACACCTTTGGGTCAATTGGTTCACGCAAGTGTCAAGTAATTTAACTCTTTGCATACTGGGAAACTTGTGGGCTATAAATAGTTCAAAACTAGCGGACAAGAATTCATCATATTTTCTTGTATTTCTCCACGTAAATATCATGAATATGTCTTGGAATTTCATTAGAATTGAGTCCTGAGGACTCAATTCTAATGAAATTTCAAGACATATTTACAGAGAGAAATAAAACATATACATGTACTCCTAATTCGTTTGGCGGATATTTTCGCCGCTAGCATGCAAAGAGTTAAGTTTTGAATTGATAGGAATCAATCTGCGAGAAAACAAAGGCAAGAAAAAATTGTAAGGATTGTCATTCTTGCACGCAACGCACCTTTCAGATGTGGTCGATGCATGCAGGGCTCCAGATAAGGATTTAGTAATTGAATATTGTTACTCCATCATTTCTGAAGCAATTGGGTATTTCAAAATTTTAATTGGGTAAAATTAAATCATACTACTGTTTACACATCAACAGACCACAATTATTGAATAGTTTGTTTCGAAATGAAAACATATCTTGGCATTTCATTAGAATTGTCTCCTTGGAGTTCTTTTTTAATACCAAGATTGTTTTCATGGAAAAATAAGCTATATTGGTGGTCTGTTTATCGTTTTCTGAAGCATGATAAAGGTACCACAATTGTTCTCATTGCTTTTTGATACTCACTACATCTGATTTCAATTTGTTTTTTGGCTATTTTAATTGGGTACTTACGCAAATACGCAGCTTATCTGGAGCGCTGGATGCATGTGTGAAGTTTCATGAAAATATTCCAAATGGCATTCAAGTTCATGATGCTTCGGACAAGAAATCAGTCTGCGAAAAAAAGGAAGATAACTAAAAAGTTAGTGAGAGAAAAATTGTCATTGTAGCGCGTGACACACCTTTGGATCATGATCTATGCATGTGTGAAGTTTCATGAAAATATTACAAAGGGTATTCGAGTTATGCTCTGGACAAGAAGTGTCTGTGTCTTGCCTTATTTCTCAATAAAAACATGGTTTGACAGCGCACTTCAGAATCATTTCCAATGGAAATGATTCTGAAGTGCTGTCAAATCCATGGAAATGGTTCTAAAGGGCTGTCAAACCATGTTTTCATTCAGAAAGTGGACAAAATCTAAACAAACAGTAGACGACAATTTCTCGTTTCTCGGCATTGTAAGGGTGGGTTCACAGTGTTGTACGAATTTGTACTAAACAAGACAAGCTGTGCTACTGCATGTACTACTGCCTCCGCTAATCTTGCCAATATTTGTCAATTTACCACTTTCCAAATACTCCCATTATTGTGTTTGTTTGTTTGTTTGTTTGTTTGTTTGGGGTTTAACTCTTTGCATGCTAGCGGGCGAAAATATCCGCCAAACGAATTAGGAGTATGTTTTATTTCTCTCTGTAAATATGTCTTGAAATTTCATTAGAATTGTGTCCTCGGACACAATTCTAATGAAATTCCAAGACATATTCATGATATTTATGGGGAGAAATACAAGAAAATATGATGAATTCTTGTCCGCTAGTTTTGAACTATTTATAGCCCACAAGTTTCCCAGCATGCAAAGAGTTAATGGCCTATCAACAGCTAAGGTCATTTAAGGCCGGGTCAATGGGTTTAGTACTAAATCCCATATATTACCTGTACAAGTGCATGTACATGTTCAAGTACATGTACAAATGGGGAGAAAATCTCCAAATCAGAATTGAATATTTAAAATAAAATCTATATATTCAGAAATCAGAATAATCCTGATCTGATGCTAGGTCCTCACCACACCAGAATCACTTGGCCCCCTCCCAAAAGCAGTAGGATCAGTAATAATATTACTACTTTTATAATGGGCAATAACCCAATTCAACTCCCAGGTAACAAAATTAGAATACCCTGACCTGGTGACAGGTCCATACCACACCAAAATCACTTGGCCCCTTCCCCTAAAGTTGGATTACGAATAATCGTAATACTCGCATAAGGGGTATAACCAGATTCAACTGTCACATACAAAATGCCAAAGACATATGCGAGGGCCAAACCAGGTCTCCAGTTGGGATTCCGGTAAGGATGAACCCTGATCGCTAAATTACCCATTACATGCTCCCACCTGCCACCCACGCTAAGATCATTCAAAGCATAAGGGTGAAACCCGATCGTTAAATTACGTATCGCATGCTGGCACCTGCCACTCACTATTGTGTTTGAAATCAAGCGGCTTGATTTGCTGAGCCTGAGCTGTGCTACAGCTCAGACAATCAAATTGATTGATATGCGAGTTGACATTGTCAATGGATGTTAACCATTTCAACACTATATCTCTACAGCGGTGTTTGCAAACAGTGCAGATCCAGATCTGCCGTCTCATCAGGATCTGTACTTTTTGCAAGAAATATTTGTATTTTTGAGAACAAAAACACGCCCTTTTCATCAATTGACTCGTCTGAATATCATTTTGTGATGATTGGATTGATTGAAAAATTAACATTTCTTCCATCACATACACACAAATAAGACTAAGACTCCCCATACATCATTAACCCTTTGAACCCGAAAGCCCACAAAAGCGGTTTATGCAAACTGTAGATCCAGATGAGCCGGCTCGTAACGAGCCGTCTCATCAGGATCTGAACTTTTTGCAAGTAATTTTCATATTTTTGAGAACAAAAACATGCTCTTTTCATCAATTGACTGGTCTGAAAATCATTTTGTTATGATTGGATTGATTGCAAAATTAACATACATGGACACGTCTGAAAATCATTTGTTAACTAACAATTGGATTGGTTGCAAAATTAGCATATCAAATTTGATTCCAGTTATTTAGGGGACAAATGGTTAACATTGGTGTATGCACTTGTCGAACACGGACATAGTCGCCACCATGGCAGCCACAGCGATTTCAGCTCTAGAACGCAGAAAAAAACATTTTGGGCATCTAGGTTGAGGGCCTCTGGGGGCCGTTTAACTAAACTTTGTACGGCTAAAATGTTCGTAAGTGCAAACTTAGGCTCGTCTGGAAATTTCAATTGATGGATTTACATTTATTGAGCATAGGCTGCATATGCAGCCTATGCTCAATAAACGTAAATCCAATAATTGTTTACAAGAAAACATTGTCAATGTGAAATCATAATTTTTCACTGACGAACATTTTAGTCGTACAAAGTTTAATGAAACGGCCCCCAGACCCCTATCTCAATAGTCCGCCGTATCATCGTTTTATTTACCCGCTACGGGCCTGTACAAAACCACACTACCTGTACATACATACAATGTTGATCAAAGTATGGCAAGGACACAAGTAACAGATCAAAGTGTGGTCCAACGACAGATCACTTAGAAATGGGTGGTGACCACCGTCACATGTATTGATTGGGCGGTACAAACAAGTCGTGATCTACAGCATACTGGCATGCATGCCTAAAGTGGTATTCTATAAATAAATACAGCGAAACTGTGACGGAGAAAGGAGGTGCTAGAATTAAATCAAAGTACTGAACGTCCTGAAATTCTTCGCAGTATGTGTTTGTGGATGGTATATAGAGTGGATTAATCTAGAGGGGAAAGCGTTTTGCGAAAAATAAGCGCGGGAATTTCACAGCAGCAACAACAACACAGTGTCAAGTGAACTGTCAAGCCAATTACACGTACACTAAAGAAGTAATAGTAGAATGTAGAAACGTGCATGCCTCTACTGAATGTAAAATTTATTTGACCTTGACCTTGGTCACGGGCGAGATCAGCGCTGGTCGCAAAACCAACAAAGGCATCGTTATCACTAAGCTAATCCCCTCTCTAGCAGCATTGATAATACTAGATTGACGCGGCCCTCATGTCAAGCCCGCCGAGGCTTTGACAGTACAGGTACACCGAAAAACTTTATAGGAATGAATGGCCTTTTTGTGGAATTTATCGGGGTATAAACTTGGAAAAGTCGCGGGAATACTGGATGAAGGCCGGAAGGCCTCGTCCAGTATTCCCGCGACTTTTCCAAGTTTATATCCCCGATAAATTCAACAAAAAGGCCATTCATTCCTTATAATTCCAGCATTTGAAATAAATTCATCAAGAAAATTTGTTTATTTTCCGTTTTCTTAAGAATTATTTTAACCGCGCCTCACGGTTACGGAAAGTAGTTCGGCGTGGGAGTTTACTGGGATATAAATTTTGGACAGAGACTTGCTACGGACCAATCAAATGTTAGGGAATTGTGTAAATAGATTTGTGCTGGAATTATTAACCAATAACGCAACCTCGGACACACGTACGTACGCAAATGAGCCGACTATATTGCATTGTCCACAAGCGGGAGCGACACAAACAAGTTAATGAATAAAAAAAAACAACTTTATATCATTTACCTTACAATTAAGCAAGCTAGTGAACACATGTCCTCAGTGACCTTGACCTTAGGCTGTCGGACGTGGGTCGTATGCAAAACTAAGCACCATCCCAAGACACACATTGTGGCCAAATATCAAATCAGTGAAGTGGTTCATAAGTTATTGAAATATGAAAGGTATGACGAATGCGCACGCACGCCGCACGCACGCACGCACGCACGCACGCACGCACACGCACGTGGACTAATGCTAAATCTCCTCTTGCCTATCAGCGAGGGGATAATAAACCCCATTTCTCCAGTCACATTTTATTAAAAGAACACTGATGTAAGTACATGTATGTACCCTCTAAAACTTGAATCAGGGCTCCAGATAAGGAATTAGTAATTGAGTACTGTCACTCCATCATTTCTGAAGAGATTTGGGTATTTCAAAATTGTAATTGGGTAAAATAAAATCACACTACTGTTTACACATCAACAGACAGCAATTATTGAATAGTTTGCTTCGAAATGAAAACAAGTCTTGGCATTTCATTAGAATTGTCTCCTTGGAGACAATTCTAATGAAATACCAAGATGTGTTTTCTTAATAAATAAGAACAATATGCTATATGTGTGGTCTGTTTATTCTCCAGCATGATAAAGGTACCATAAAATTTGTATTGCTTTTTGATACTCGCTACTTCTGATTTCAATTGGGGTTTTGGAAATTTTAATTGGTTATTTGAGCAAATACGCAGCTTATTTGGAGCTCTGCTTGAATGCAAATTTCTATGTTATTTGACCTTAACCTTGAGCAATTATGTATAATAACAAGCTACTACATGTATATTAACCCTTCATACGCTGTTGACGGAAATTGCCGTCTGCTGTTTTTCCTTTTTTCTTTAATTCTTAACAAAAAACTGGTTTTGACAGCACATGAGAATCGTCTCCACTGGAGACGATTCTCATGTGCTGTCAACACCAGGTTTTTGTCGAGAAATATTGAAAATAAAACATTTCCAGCAGACGACAACATTTAATTCAGCGTAGTAAGGGTTAATATAATATAAAATGAAAACTATTTTTAAACATTTTTGATTAACCTACATAATTCAGCTTATACATGTATTTTAAATACCGTACCTGTACAAAAGCATACTTTTTCACACTGCAGAATGGACTAACATTGATAGGCACGCCCTATGTTCGGGGCTGGCTTGAAAAATTGCATTTTCAGCCAAGAGTAAAAATTATGATTAGCTTGCATGGAGGCACTTTGTGGTATGAACGAGAAAAGCCTCTTTAAATCACACCCAATTTTAGTCTGATATTAAGTATCTAGAAGGTAGGACACTCGCCATCTTTTCAACCAACGGAAGTGGATTATTTACCTTTGGCCCGGCTCGCTACATCAGTAATTGTAACGCTCGCGAAGACCGGGACCAACAGGGTCCCAGCCTTCTCGCACGATACAATTATTGAATTAGCGAGACGGGCCCAAGGTACACTAGTACCACTTCTGTTTATATTTAATATCGGAGTAAAATTGGGTAATTAACTAATTATTTAACCCTTACAACACCACAGGCCTCAATAGTGGTATTGGTAAACAGTGTAGATCCATATGAGCCGGCTCGTGACGAGCCGTCTCATGAGGATCTGCACTTTTTGCAAGTAATTTATAAATGAACTTGTCTGAAAATCATTTTGTGCCAGTTGGATTGATTGCAAAATTAACATGTTAAAATCCATTCCAGTTATTTAGGGGTGAAAGGGTTAAATGAGTTTTGTAATTCAAACCACAAAGTGCCAAGGGTTGGCCGACTATCCCGTAATGAACATGTCCATAATGAGGGAAATTCACAAAATCAGAACTCAAAATTTACAGAAAATATATTCAGATAATATTGGTAGGAAAAATATCTGCCATCTGATTTAAAGTCACAAGTAAACGGTTAAAAAATATAAACCATTCAAATTGTAAATAAATGAAACACGTCAAAGGGGTGGCTAAAATACATGTGCATACGTTATCAGATTGTCAATATCAGTGGGCTTACTGAAAACCTTCGCATAAACAGATCATGAGAAATACATGTACATTAAAACTGTGTTCTACATGACATTGAAAATTTAAATTTTCGCTTTCAACATCATATTCAGCAAAACGAAAAGTGAATGGGTTAAACGTCCCAGCAACAGCTAAGGTCATAAAGAGACGGGACCACAGTTTTAAAGTCTCATCGGACAGACCAGTGGGATGGAAATACTATGAAAGTATGTTTAATGCCTAAGGCAAGGTTTGAACCCACAACCTCCGGATTGGAAGTCAGGTAGTCTGACCCCTAGGCCACAACCCATCCCTCATCAGCAAAACGAATTCAAGCAGAGCAAGTATAATGCATATAATACAATATGCATTGGGGAGCGGAAGAACGAGTCACTCTCTCATGGAGTTAGCCCCCTTCTTCCACTGACCACTTCATATACATTTGTACATGCGGTATATGTATACCTGGACAAGCATCACTATATGAAGGGGCGAGCGGAAGAATGGGGAGTTAGGCCCGTTCTTCCACTGACCGCTTCATACACATTTGTACATGCATATAGCCAGGGATTCCGCTGGGGAAAATAAAAAAATCGCCACTTCAAAAATTGTAATTTTTTATCGCCAATTGTTTATTTTTATCGCCAATTGCGAAAGTGGCGATCGTCAGCAGAATCCCTGGTATAGCTATACATGAATCGAGCTATGCAATATGAAACATAATTTCATTATGTATTGTAACAGCGGGACTGGTCATATACATGTACACAGCACGTGCCCGTGACTGGTATTCGTTGATAATCTGGTAAAGTAACAAGAGTTGTCAGAGGACAACGAAGCGCGCCCGGTTGCAGCAAAGGAACGAGGGCACATTTGAAAACAGAACGTGCTGGATAAGGGAAACAAAATTTATGAGCCATTTACCAGAGCGTGTTAAGGTTTCGAGCGTACAAAGTATTTGACCTTCACCCTGGGCTTAGCAGAGGTAGAGGACCCTTGGAGCAATGCGTGTGTGAAATATGAAGCAAATCCAAGTAAGGAAACAGAAAATATAGGCCATTTACCCGAGCATTAAGGTTTCGGGATGCACAAAGTATGTGACCTTGACCCTGGGCTTAGAAGGGGCGGCACGGACGTGGATTTGCCACAGCGCAGTAGAGGACCCTTGGAGCAATGCGTGTTTGAAATATGAAGCAAATCCAAGCAAAGAAACAGAAAATATAGGCCATTTACCCGAGCGTTCGAGCGTTAAGGTTTTCGAGATGCACAAAGTATGTGACCTTGACCCTGGGCTTAGAAGGGTCGACATGGACGTGGATTTGCCACAGCGCAGTAGAGGACCCTTGGAGCAATGTGTGTGTGAAATATGAAGCAAATCCAAGCAAGGAAACAGAAAATATAGGCCATTTACCCCAGCGTTAAGGTTTCGAGATGCACAAAGTATGTGACCTTGACCCTGGGCTTAGAAGGTGCGGCACGGACGTGGATTTGCAACAGCGCAGTAGAGGACCCTTGGATCAATGTGTGTGTGAAATATGAAGCAAATCCAAGCAAGGAAACAGAAAATATAGGCCATTATAATTTTTGAAGACAGACGGACAGACGGAGAGACGGACGGACAGACGGACGGACAGACAGACGCCTACGACGCCGAGGGTATGCCATAATTGCACTTCTTCCTTCGGAAGGCGCACTAAAAATGTACACATACACCAGGGGGCCGGCCGTTTCACTAAACTTTGTACAACTAAAATGTTTGTAAGTGCAAAATCACGATAGTCTGTAAATTTCATGTTAACAATGCTTTCTTTTAAAACAATTATTTGATTTACATTTCTTGAGCATAAGCTGCATGCTCAACAAATTTAAATCCATCAATTGAAATTTCCAGACGATCCTAAAGTTGGACTTACATTTTAGTCGTACGAAGCTTAGTGAAACGGGCCCCTGAACTGATTTTGTTACAAACATCCTTTTATGACGTTCTTTACAAAGGGTTCAAATTACCCTTCCTTTCTGTAGTATGAATGCATAGTTATACCTTCTAGGATTACATTACCAATGAATGAAAGCAACAAGTTATGTGTTTCCCATATTAAATGCCATACATGTACAAACTAGATTGGTCAGTATGCGAGGCTTACGGAATACCCCCCGCGGCCCAGGTACCCCTAAAATATGTAAAAATTTCCAAGTGTATGGGCTTGTGACCTTGACTCTGGGATTAGCGAGAGCGGCATGAACGTGAATTTGTCACAGGGTGGTAGAGGTCCATTGGAGCAATGCATGTGTGAAATGTGAAGCAGATCCGAGCAAGGAAATAAAAGTTATAACCGATTTCTCTGATGTTAAGTTTTGTAAAGAGACTAAGTATGTGACCTTGACCTCGAGATTAGCGGGGATTTGTCACAGCATAATATGAAATATTAAGAATTTTCAATGAAAGAAATAGAAGTTATAACATATTTCTCCGATGTTAAGTTTTGTAAAGAGACTAAGTATGTGACCTTGACCTTGGGATCAGCGGGGGTTGGACAGTCGTAGATTTGTCACAGCATGATAGTACAACCTTAGAGGAATGCACAAGTGAATGAAGGAAATAGAAGTTATAACTTATTTCTCTGATGTTAAGTTTTGTAAAGAGACTAAGTATTTGACCTTGACATTGGAATCAGCGGGGTTGGACGGTCGTGGATTTGGCACAGCATGGTAGTAGAGCCTTACAGGAATGCATGTGTGAAATAATAAGCCTTTTAGATGAAGGAAATAGAAGTTATAACAATATTTCTCTGATGTTAAGTTTTGTAAAGAGACCATGTATTTGACCTTGACCTTGGGATCAGCGGGGGTTGGACGGTCGTGGATTTGGCACAGCATGGTAGTAGAGCCTTACAGGAATGCATGTGTGAAATAATAAGCCTTTTAGATGAAGGAAATAGAAGTTATAACAATATTTCTCTGATGTTAAGTTTTGTAAAGAGACCATGTATTTGACCTTGACCTTGGGATCAGCGGGGGTTGGACGGTCGTGGATTTGGCACAGCATGGTAGTAGAGCCTTACAGGAATGCATGTGTGAAATAATAAGCCTTTTAGATGAAGGAAATAGAAGTTATAACAATATTTCTCATGTTAAGTTTTGTAAAGAGACCATGTATTTGACCTTGACCTTGGGATCAGCGGGGGTTGGACGGTCGTGGATTTGGCACAGCATGGTAGTAGAGCCTTACAGGAATGCATGTGTGAAATATTAAGCATTTTAGATGAAGGAAATAGAAGTTATAACAATATTTCTCTGATGTTAAGTTTTGTAAAGAGACTAAGTATTTGACCTTGGGATCTGCGGGGGTTGGACGGTCGTGGATTTGGTACAGCATGGTAGTAGAGCCTTACAGGAATGCATGTGTGAAATATTAAGCATTTTAGATGAAGGAAATAGAAGTTATAACAATCGTCCATCCCGCAGGTTGTTGTTGTTGTCGCTGCTGCTAAGATCCGGTTTCCGCCACTTATTTTTCTCGGCACCGCAAAAAAATGATTCGCGGACCTGTCCAGCAACATGGACGCAACTTAGTGTCGCTCCTCTTCTCAGTGCAATAATGGGTCCTTCTGAGGACACAAATCCACAAGACTCGCCATAGATTATACCAGCAACCAACCGTTTTCTTAGAACATAAAACAAGAGGGACATGATGGCCCTAATTCGCTCACCTGACTCCATGAACACCAGAGGAGAATGTGACATTGAGTTCATGTGTTTTAAAAAAAATGTGCTATTTTTAGATGGCGGTCATCTTGGATTAAGCGATGATTCTCATTTTACCAAATCTGAAAATGCTTCACCCAAGGATCATAACCTACTATGAAGTTTGGCCAGCATCGGCCATGTGGTTCCTGAGAAAAAGACGTTCAAAGACGTTTTTAAATCTCTAATAAAAGAACGACCTTTTGACCTTTCAGCGGCCATCTTGGATGACATGACCATCCAATTTCGACAAAAAATGCACTAGAGCAATCGCCTCTTTGATAACTTCGATTTGATACAGACATGACCATATTCGGTCAAAAATAAAAAATTTGACTCCAATTTGACCCCAAGGGCCACGCCCATGTTGGACCCCGGGGTCACCATTTTAACAATTTTGAAAGAGCATTGTACATCGATCATTCCTACCAAGTTTCGTCGAAATCCGGCTGGCAGTTCATGAGAAGAAGATTTTTTAAGAATTTATGCTATTTTTACACGGCGGCCATCTTGGATTAGCGATAACCTCCATTTTAACAAATCTGCAAAGGCTTCACCCATGGACCATGGACCATAATTTTTAAGTTTTGCTACCATGTGAAGAAGAATTTTGAAATCTCTAATAAAAAAACAATCTTTTGATCTTTCGGCGGCCATCTTGGATGACATAACCATCCGATTTTGACAAAAAATGCACCAGAGTGATCGCCTCGTTGATAACTTCGATTTGATATATGACATATTCGGTCAAAAATAAAATTTGACATCAATTTGACCCCACTGGCCACGCCAATTTTTGACCCCGGGGTCATAATTTTAACAACTTTGAAAGAGCATTGTACATCGATAATTCCTACCAAGTTTTGTCGAAATCCGGTTGGCGGTTCTTGAGAAGAAGATTTTTGAAGAATTTGTGCTATTTTTAGACGGCGGCCATCTTGGATTACATGATGACGTCATTTTAACAATTTTGTAATCCCCCTACCTAAGGACCATGACCATGATGTTTGGTGACTATAGGCCCAATGGTTACCGAGGAGAAGACGTTTGAAAATGTTCACAGACGTCGTCGTCGAGAAATGTGATTGTGAAATTCCCCGCCAAAACAGTGCGCGTCGGTAGATATTATAGTCTGTTCTTGTACAGTTGTACTTCATGTACGGGCGTTCAAATTCTTTTTTCTATTTTTTTTTTTTTTCCATCGGCAGTAAAAAACAAGAGCTGTAGGAGAACAGCATAGCTCGACTACGAGGGTTGTCGATGTACACATAGCTTGACAAAGAAGGTGGCTGAGGCCTGCATAAAAACCTTAAACAAGGTTTACTAAAAACATTAACCAAGGGATTATTGATGTACGTCACTAGGAGATAAAGTTATCCAAGTATGGTTGCTGTAGGCCCAGGAATATTCCATATACAAGCTTCACTAAAAACCGTAACCAAGGGGAGATAACTAAGTAATCAAAGGATAAAAGTAGGTCAAGGTCAAATATAGGTCAGGGATTAAAAACCGTAACCAAGGGGAGATAACTAAGTAATCAAAGGATAAAAGTAGGTCAAGGTCAAATATAGGTCAGGGATTATTGATGTACATCATTAGGAGATGAAGTTGTCCAAGTATGGTTGATGTAGGCCCAGAAGTATTCCATATACAAGCTTGACTATAAACATTAACCAAGTAATTGAAGGTAGGTGAAGGTAAAATAAAGGTCAGGGGTTATTGATGTACATCCCCATGAGAAAAAGTTATCCAAGTATGGTGTCTGTATGCACAATAGTATTCCATCTACAAGCTTGACTAAAAACCTTAACCAAGGTTGAGTAACTAGATGGCCGCGGCCTGCATGTCGCGCCTTGTGGCGAGGCATGGACACTAAACAAGAGGGCCATGATGGTCCTAATTCGCTCACCTGACTCCATGAACACCAGAGGAGAATGTGACATTGAGTTCATGTGTTTTAAAAAAATTGTGCTATTTTTAGATGGCGGTCATCTTGGATTAAGCGATGACTCTCATTTTACAAAATCTGAAAATGCTTCACCCAGCATCGGCCATGTGGTTCCTGAGAAAAAGACGTTAAAAATCTTGAATAAATGGACCTTTTGGTGGCCATCATGGATGACATAATCATCCGATTTCGACAAATATTGCACCAGAGTGATCGCCTCATTGATACCTTCAATTTGATATATGACATGAACATATTCGGTCAAAAATAAAATTTGACCCCAATTTGACCCCACGGGCCATGCCCATTTTTGACCCCGGGGTCACCATTTTAACAAATTTCAAAGAGCAATGTACATCGATCATTCCTACCAAGTTTCGTCGAAATCCGGCTAGCGGTTCATGAGAAGAAGATTTTTTAAGAATTTATGCTATTTTTAGACGGCGGCCATCTTGGATTAACGATGACCTCCATTTTAACAAATCTGAAAAGGCTTCACCCATGGACCATAAGTTTTAAGTTTGGCTACCATGGGCCAAGCGGTTCATGTGAAGAAGAATTTTGAAATCTCTAATAAAAGAACGACCTTTTGACATTTCGGCGGCCATCTTGGATGACATAACAATCCGATTTGGACAAAAAATGTACCAGAGTGATCGCCTCATTGATACCTTCGATTTGATATATAACATGACCATATTCGGTCAAAAATAAAATTTGACCCCACGGGCCACGCCCATTGTTGACCCCGGGGTCACCATTTTAACAACTTTGAAAGAGCATTGTACATCGATCATTCCTACCAAGTTTCGTCGAAATCCGGCTAGCGGTTCATGAGAAAAGATTTTTTAAGAATTTATGCTATTTTTAGACGGCGGCCATCTTGGATCAGCGATGACCTCCATTTTAACAAATCTGAAAAGGCTTCACACATGGACCATAACTTTTAAGTTTGGCTACCATGGGCCAAGCGGTTCATGTGAAGAAGAATTTTGAAATCTCTAATAAAAGAACGATCTTTTGACCTTTCGGCGGCCATCTTGGATGACATAACAAACCGATTTCGACAAAAAATGCACCAGAGTGATCGCCTCATTGATACCTTCAATTTGATATATGACATGACAATATTCGGTCAAAAATAAAATTTGACCGTAATTTGACCCCACGGGCCATGCCCATTTTTGATCCCGGGGTCACCATTTTAACAACTTTGAAAGAGCAATGGACATCGATCATTCCTACCAAGTTTCGTCGAAATCCGGTAAGCGGTTCATGAGAAGAAGATTTTTTAAGAATTTATGCTATTTTTAGATGGCGGCCATCTTGGATTAGCGATGACCTCTATTTTAACAAATCTGAAAAGGCTTCACCCATGGACCATAACTTTTAAGTTTGGCTACCATGGGCCAAGCGGTTCATGTGAAGAAGAATTTTGAAATCTCTAATAAAAGAACGACCTTTTGACCTTTCGGCGGCCATCTTGGATGACATGACAATCCGATTTCGACAGAAAATGCACCAGAGTGATCGCCTCATTGATACCTTCAATTTGATATATGACATGACCATATTCGGTCAAAAATAAAATTTGACCCCAATTTGACCCCAAGGGCCACGCCCATTTTTGACCCCAGCGTCACCATTTTAACAACTTTCAAAGAGTAATGTACATCGATCATTCCTACCAAGTTTCGTCGAAATCCGGCAAGCGGTTCATGAGAAGAAGATTTTTTAAGAATTTAAGCTATTTTTAGACGGCGGCCATCTTGGATTAGCGATGACCTCCATTTTAACAAATCTGAAAAGGCTTCACCCATGGACCATAAGTTTTAAGTTTTGCTACCATGGGCCAAGCGGTTCATGTGAAGAAGAATTTTGAAATCTCTAATAAAAGAACGACCTTTTGACCTTACGGCGGCCATCTTGGATGACATAACAATCCGATTTCGACAATAAATGCACCAGAGTGATCGCCTCATTGATACCTTCAATTTGATATATGAAATAACCATATTCAGTCAAAAATAAAATTTGAGCCCAATTTGACCCCAAGGGCCACGCCCATTTTTAACCCTAGGGTCACCATTTTAACAACTTTGAAAGAGCAATGTACATCGATCATTCCTACCAAGTTTTGTCGAAATCCGGTTGGCGGTTCTTGAGAAGAAGATTTTTTAAGAATTTGTGCTATTTTTAGACGGCGGCCATCTTGGATTACGTAATGACGTCATTTTAACAATTTTGTAATCCCCCTACCTAAGGACCATGACCATGAAGTTTGGTGACCATAGGCCCAATGGTTACCGAGGAGAAGATGTTTGAAAATGTTCACAGACGACGACGACGGACGACGACGGACACATTGCGGTAACAATAGCTCACATGAGCTTCGCTCAGGTGAGTTAAAAAAAAGATATAGTATAACGAAAAACTTTAACCAAAAAACTTAAGCAAAAACTTTAACCGGACACACGTACGTACGTACATACGTACGTACGACTAAGTGCCGACTATATCGCGCTTTCCGCAAGCGGGCGCGAAAAAAACTTTAACCAAAAACTTCAAAGTAATTTGACCTTGACATTGGGCACAGGGGCCGCACGGAAGGGGGGTAGAATGAAAATATAGATGATGATAAATACCCATGTGAAGTTTCAAGGTAATGGGCAAAGCAGTTGCAGAGATATAGTATAACGAAAAACTTTAACCAAAAAACTTAACCAAAAAACTTAACCAAAAACTTTAAACAAAAAAACTTAACCAAAAACTTCAAAGTAATTTGACCTTGACATTGGGCACAGGGGCCGCACGGGAGGAGGTAGAATGAAAATATAGACGATGATAAACACCCATGTGAAGTTTCAAGGTAATGGGCAAAGCAGTTGCAGAGATATAGTAAAACGAAAAACTTTAACCAAAAAACTTAACCAAAAACTTTAACCAAAAAAACTTAACCAAAAACTTCAAAGTAATTTGACCTTGACATTGGGCACAGGGGCCGCACGGGAGGTGGGTAGAATGAAAATATAGACGATGATAAACACCCATGTGAAGTTTCAAGGTAATGGGCAAAGCAGTTGCAGAGATATAGAATAACGAAAAACTTTAAGCAAAAACTTCAACCAAAAAACTTAACCAAAAACTTTAACCAAAGAACTTACGGTAACCAAAAACTTTAACCAAAAAGTTTAACCAAAAAACTTAACCAAAAACTTTAACCAAAAAGTTTAACCAAAAAACTTAAGCAAACAACTTAACCAAAAACTTTAACCGGACACACGTACGTACGTACGTACGCCAAAGTGCCGACTATATCGCGCTTTCCGCAAGCGGGTGCGACAAAAACCTTAACCAAGGGGAATTAACTAAGTAATTCAAGGTTAAATGTAGGTCAAGGTCAAATATAGGTCAGCGGTTGTTGATGTACATCACTAGGAGATGAAGTTGTCCAAGTATGGTTGGTGTAGAGCCAGGAGTATTCCATATACAAGCTTGACTAAAAACCTTACCCAAGGGGAAATAAGTAAGTAATTCAAGGTTAAAAGTAGGTCAAGGTAAAATATAGGTCAGGGATTATTGATGTACATCACTAGGAGATGAAGTTGTCCAAGTATGGTTGGTGTAGGGCCATGAGTATTGCATCTACAAGCTTGACTAAAAACCTTAACCAAAGAGAATTAAGTAAGTAATTCAAGAGGAAATGTAGGTCAAGGTCAAATATAGATCAGGGGTTATTGATGTACATCACTATGACAAAAGGTTGTCCAAGTATGTGTCTGTATGCACAATAGTATTCCATGTACAAGCTTGAGTAAAAAGCTTAACCAAGGTCGAGTAAAAACCTTAACCAAGGGGAATTAACTAAGTAATTCAAGGTTGAATGTAGGTCAAGGTCAAATATAGGTCAGGGGTTGTTGATGTACATCACTAGGAGATGAAGTTGTCCAAGTATGGTGGGTGTAGGGCCAGTAGTATTCCATATAGAAGGTTGACTAAAAACCTTAACCAAAATGAATTAAGTAAGTAATTGAAGAGGAAATGTAGGTGAAGGTCAAATATAGATCAGGGGTTATTGATGTACATACCTATGAGAAAAGGTTGTCGAAGTATGGTGTCTGAATGCACAATAGTATTCAATGTACAAACTTGAAAAAAACAACTTAACCAAGGTTGACTAAAAACCTTAACCAAGGGGAATTAAGTAAGTAATTCAAGAGGAAATGTAGGTCAATGTCAAATATGGATGAGGGGTTATTGATGTGCATCACTAGGAGATGAAGTTGTCCAAGTATGGTGGGTGTAGGGCCAGTAGTATTGCATATACAAGCTTGACTAAAAACCTTAACCAAGGCTGACTAAAAACCTTAACCAAGGGGAATTAACCAAGTAATTCAAGAGGAAATGTAGGTCAAGGTCAAATATAGATGAGGGGTTATTGATGTACATCACTAGGAGATGAAGTTGTCCAAGTATGGTGGGTGTAGGGCCAGTAGTATTCCATATACAAGCTTGACTAAAAACCTTAACCAAGGTGTGACGGTGACGCCGACGCCGGGGTGACAACATAAGCTCTACTTATCGGAAATTTAAAATTTAATTTTTTTCCACATTGCCAAAAGATCGGGTCGGCGGATCTGTAAACCAACAAATAAAAAAAAAATGGCCTAAGCATACTTATCTAGCTAAGTATAATTTGAGGGAGTAATCATTTATTTTTCCCGAAATGCATTATTTCATATAGAACTAATGACTGCATATATTTGATGATTACGAGAATGCATAATTATTATACCAAATTTATTACATTATCACAGCCAAAATGGCTGTGATAATGTAATAAATTCAGTATAATAAAAATTAATAAATGTATCCTTAATTTGAATTTTTCTCCCTCAAAGTGTACTTAGCAAGATAAGTTTTGGTCAAATAGGCTACAGACACGACAAAAAGTGGCGTATAGACAATAAGCACCTTTTGTTATGTGGAGACGCATATTTTGTGTCCCAAATAAATGATATACACAAGGAAGTATTTAACAGTGTCTACTACATGCAGACTGCTATAATAAACCTAAATATTTGTACACCATTTATTTGGAGAAACATATAAAAACTAGACAATGTTTTCATAGAACACGGATGCCCAGGGATTCCACTGGCGATCGCCACTTTCGCAATTGGCGATAAAAATAAACAATTCAGTGCCGTAGCCAGAGGTTCGAAATAGCCGAGGCCAACATAAGCGGCGGAAAGACGATAATTATTGGGGGTGGAAGTGTGGAGGGCCCGAAGGGCCCGAGTTTGCTAGGCGGGTCCGGGGGCATGCCCACCCTGAAAATTTTGAAATCAAAGTGGTCTGAAACGCCATTTCCTGCATTCTCAGCAAAGTCTGAGCACATACTATGACTCCCATTTTTCCTATATTGGAATAAAAAAAAAAAAAAAAAAAAAATCGTGAAAAAACGGACGAGGCCATGGCCTCGTCTGGCCTCAACGTGGCTACGGCACTGCAATTGGCGATATTTATTTTTTGGAGGTACATGTAGCAATTTTTTTTCCCCAGCTGAATCCACATATCGCTTTGATAATAAACAAGGTAAAATTCCAAGTTCAAAAGGCGAGATAATCAATGACCCGGAGGAAAATAAAAAATCACTAGAAATGTGGCCTATCGGCACACGAATGCCCCCGCTGGCAGCCAAAGAAAATGAGACACATTTGAAAACAAGGAAACAGAAATTATAAGCCATTTACTCGAGCGTTAAGGTTTCGAACGCACCAAGTCTGTGACCTTGACCCTGGGCTTAGCGGGGGCGGGATGAATGTGGATTTGTCACAGGGCGGTAGAGGACCATTGGAGCAATGTGTGTGTGAAATGTGAAGCAGATCCGAGCAAGGAAACCATATAAGCCATTTACCCGAGCGTTAAGGTTTCGGGATGGACGGACGGACGTACGTACGTACGGACGCCGGTAACACTATATGCCCACCTCACCATTCGGTGGCGGGGGCATAAAAATAAACTCTGCGCATCTACTCATCATAAGGAAGCTACATACCAAGTTTCAGGGGCCCGCTTCACTAAACTTCTTACGACTAAAATGTTCGTAAGTTTAAATTTAAGATAGTCTGTAAATTTCAATTTATGGATTTACATTTATTGAGCATAGGCTGCATATGCAGCCTATGCTCAATAAATGTAAATCCAATAATTTTTTACAAGAAAACATTGTTAATGTGAAATTTACAGACTATCATAAGTTTACACTTACGAACATCTTAGTCATAAGAAGTTTAGTGAAACGGGCCCCTGGTCTGTAGCTATTATGATTTAAAAGTTTTACGAGTTACAAGGCAAAATTGCCAAATTCTAAGTCGAAAAGGGGGGAGATAATCCATGACCTGGGTGTCGATTCAAAAATCGAAACAAACTTTGCGTATCTACTCATCATAAGGAAGCTACATGCCGAGTTTCAGATGTGTAGCTATCAGGGTTTAAAAGTTTTACGACTTACAAGCCAAAATTGGAAAATTCTAAGTCGAAAAGGGAGAGATAATCAATAACCCTGGGGTCGAATCAAAAATTGAAATAAACTTTGTGCATCTACAAATTAAGTGATCACCATATAATTATACTTGTGATGAAAAATAAAGAACATGTTTATAATTTATTAAAGTAAAATGGCGTATCCTTAGAATGTAAAAAGTTAACCCTTTCACCCCTATTAACTGGAATGGACTTTGAAATGTTTAATTTTTCGACCAATCCAATCATTACAAAATGGTTTTCAGACTAGTCCATTTATGAAAAAGGGGTGTTTTAGTTTTCAAAAATATGAAAATTACTTGCACAAAGTGCAGCAGATCCTGAAGAGATGGCTCGCTATGAGCCGGCTCATGTGGATCTACACTGTTTGCCAATACCACCAAACAGGTATGTTGTGTTTAATGGGTGCAACTAGCAAATCATGATACTTGAAAGTGAATGGGTTTTCAGGGATTCCGCTGGGGAAAAAAAAAATCACCACATTTTTTTCGAAGTGGCAATTTTATTATTTTATTTTGTAATTTTTTATCGCCAATTGTTTATTTTTATCGCCAATTGCGAAAGTGGCGATCGCCAGCGGAATCCCTGGTTTTATGCCCCAGCAACAGCAATGTATAGGGACGGGACATTGGTTTCAAGTCTGAAGGACCAGAGAGATGGAAATACCATGAAAGTATTTTTCATCCCTAAGGCAATTATTACTTTAACCCTTACTATGCTGAATTAAATTTTGTCGTCTGCTTGAAATGTTTTATTTTCAATATTTCTCGATAAAAACCTGTTTTGGCAGCGCATGAGAATCGTCTGGAGACGATTCTCATGTGTTGTCAAAACAGGTTTTTTTGTTAAGTTTGTTTGTTGGGGTTTAACGGCCTATCAACAGCTACGGTCATTTAAGGCCGGGTCAATGGGTTTAGTACTAAATCCCATACCAGAATCATTTGGCCCCTCCCAAAAGCAGTAGGATCAGTAATAATCTTACTACTTTTATAATGGGCAATAAACCAATTCAACTCCCAGGTAACTAAAGAGCCAAAGATAAAAACGTATCTGAGGGCCAAACCAGGCAAATCATGATTCCTATAAGGACGAACCCATACCGTTAATTTATGCCGTCTCATTCGCCCGACCACCACCCATTTTTTTATTTAATTTTTTTTGAAGAATTAAGGCAAAAATTAAAAACAACAGACGACAATTTTCATCTGCAGCGTAGTGAGGGTTAAACAATATTTATTTCAAGTTATGGCAAGTGAAATATATATACGTACACTTGAGAACAGGTATAGAAAACAAGCTTTTACACTTCTGCAGAAGATCAGTTTTGAAATATGGTAACATAATTGTTTGAACAAACCAAAAAAAAATGTGTATAACAAAATGAATGCGTCACACCATGATGGAAGCGCATGTGGTGTTTAGACGTCTTGTTTACGCTGGACAGTAGCGATCAGAAGGGACTTAGCTAAAAAGCAGACCGCTTTATCATGGTGCGCCACATTGGTATTGATAAGAGAATGTATTTATAAGACATAGCCTATAGGCAAGCCGTGTCCAATGTATCCATTTATGTTTAGCACTGGTAATATGAAAACTAAGTTGAAAAGTTAACTAAACGCTGAACAATTACTTTGACCCGGATCCTACTATCCGTATACAGGCGGGTGAGAACGTGCCTTGATCTCCATTAAATCTTTCACATTGAAATTAATATATGAAAAAAAAAATACTGAATGTTCGGAAAAGAGATGAAACCCAATAGGGTTCTTCCCATGATTGATTATAGGAATGAATGGCCTTTTTGTGGAATTTATCGAGGTATAAACTTGGAAAAGCCACTTTCGCAATTGGCGATAAAAAATTACAATTTTCGAAAAAAAAAAAAAAAAAAAAAACATCGCCAATTGTTTATTTTTTATCCTATTGGTTATTATACGAATGAATGGCCTTTTTGTGGAATTTATCGGGGTATAAACTTGGAAAAGTCGCGGGAATACTGGACGAAGGCCGGAAGGCATCGTCCAGTATTCCCGCGACTTTTCCAAGTTTATTATACGAATGAATGGCCTTTTTGTGGAATTTATCGGGGTATAAACTTGGAAAAGTCGTGGGAATACGGACGAAGCCTTCCGGCCTTCGTCCAGTATTCCCGCGACTTTTCCAAGTTTATTGAAGGCTTCGTCCAGTATTCCCGCGACTTTTCCAAGTTCATACCCCGATAAATTCCACAAAAAGGCCATTCATTCCTATAATAAACTTGGAAAAGTCGCGGGAATACTGGACGAGGCCTTCCGGCCTTCGTCCAGTATTCCTGCGACTTTTCCACAAATTCCACAAAAAAGCCATTCATTCCTTATAATTCCAGCATTTGAAATGAATTCATCAAGAAAATGTGTTTATTTTCCGTTTTCTTAAGAATTATTTTAACTGCGCCTCACGGTTACGGAAAGTAGTTTGGCGTGGGAGTTTACTGGGATATAAATTTTGGACAGAGACTTGCTACGAGCCAATCAAATGTTAGGGAATTGTGTAAATATTTTTGTGCTGGAATTATATGAAAGACAAGTTTTGTATCAAAGGAGATACCCCCAGAATTCAAATTCAATGCGTATTTTACTTTTACAAATGTTTGTTGTTTTTGTTTGTTTGTTGGGGTTTAACGGCCTATCAACAGCAAAGGTCATTTAAGGCCGGGTCAATGGGTTTAGTACATGTTCAAGTACATGTACAAATGGGGGAGGGGGGAATCCCAAAATCAGAACTGAATATTTACAATAACAAAACTATATATTCAGCCCTCAAATCAGAATAATCCTGATTTGATGCCAGGTCCTCGCCACACCAGAATCACTTGGCTCCTCCCAAAAGCAGTAAGATCAGTAATAATCTTACTACTTGTATAATGGGCAATAACCCAATTCAACTCCCAGGTAACAAAAGAGCCAAAGATAAAAACGTACCGGAGGGCCAAACCAGGCAAATCGTGATTCCTATAAGGAGGAACCCATACCGTTAATTTACGCCGTCTCATTCGCCCGACCACCACCCACTCTTTTACAAATGTATTATTGATGTTCTTCCTTATTAAATAGAGAACAAATGAGATTTAAAAAACAAATTTAAAAATTCACTTATTTGAGCTGCAAAAAGCAAACACTGTTTGCTAGCTCAATTAACTATTTGCATGCTGGGAAACTTGTGGGCTATAAATAGTTCAAAACTAGCGGACAAAAATTCATCACATTTTCTTTTATTTCTCCATGTAAATATCATGAATATGTCTTGGAATATCATTAGAATTGAGTCCTGAGGACTCAATTCTAATGAAATTCAAAGACATATTTACAGAGAGAAATAAAACATATACATGTACTCCTAATTTGTTTGGCGGATATTTTCACCGCTAGCATGCAAAGAGTTAAGTAAATTTTTAACTTTATTACAGCATTTTCACTGCTCAATTGGAAAATCAATGTGTATATTCACATTGCTGTGCGTATTTTTGTACTCCCACTTTTGATAATCAATGCGTATTCTGCTAAAATAAGTGTGTAAAATACGCCAATACGCACCTTATCTTGAGACCTGTGAATGTACATGTGAAGTATCGAGATTGGAAGTCTAGTCTACCATCACATAAACCATTATATAAATTACACACCGATTGTAAATATCAATCAAAGGACTGAACGTCCTGAAATTCTTCGCAGTATGTGTTTGTGAATGACACAAAGACTAATAATTAATCTAGAGTGCAAAGCATTTCGCGAAAAATAAGAGCGGGAATTTCACAGCAGCAGCAACAACAACAAATTAAAAGAAAATTGGAAAACCCAAAATGATAAATAGATTTCTATTCAGAGACCTATTCTGAAGATTGTATCCATGCACCGAACCATGGAGTTACGAATCATGAAAAATCAAGTATGACGGTTAATCGCCGCACCCTTGGACTACGAAAACATGGGCAACAACATAAATTTAGCACAAAAAAAGCAAACAAAACATTTATCACACTGAAAAGGCGATCAAGCTAAGTTGTTAGAACTATTTTTTTTATGGCGTAAGACACATGTTTTTAAAAAGTCCAACCCGCAAAATATGTGCTGCGACCGACATAAGCTCATTTGCATAAAAGCTGTAAGACCTCAAATAATTCTTCGCTAGCGCTTGAATAAAAATACCATTTTCACACGCTCACCAACACACATATTGTATTGATTGGATAGTATAACTAGTCATCGCAATTTCACAATGGAAAATCTGAGTGGAAATATTGGTCGTCTGGGGAAAACGAGATTGCTCAATTTGTGCTAATATTTTTTATCCATCCATTAATCACATTTGGACTCTCACTTGACGCATATGCGACAATAAGATGCCCTAAATGATGTCAGACTGAAATTAATATTTAGTCATATCTAGTGAAATCTGAATTTGGTCGAAATCCCAATGATTTCAATGGGATTTCGTGATCCATGTGTTTCACTGAAAAATTTGGTCGAAATCCCAATGGGATTTCACTGAAATTCAGTGAGATTTCATTGAATTTCACTGAGATTTGGAAATAACACCGGGATATGATAATCTCAGTGAATTTCACTGGGATTTCAGTGAAATCTCAGTCACATTTTCACTAGGGTAAATAAAGATTCCATCATAGTTTGGTCATCGAATGAAAAATCTACCTAAGTTTAACTCTTTGTATGTATGCTGGCGGTGAAAATAACATCCAACAAGTCACGAGTATGTTTCTTATTTCACTCTCTAAATATGTCTTGGAATTTCATTAGAATTGCGTCCTCTGGACGCATTTCTAATGAAATTCCAAGACATATTCATGATATTTATAGGGAGAAATAAAAGAAAATACAATGAATTGTTGTCTGCTATTTTTGAACTATTTATAGCCCACAAATTTCCCAGCATGCAAAGAGTTAAACAATATTTATTGCAGATAGAGTTTACATATAGTGCAGGAAATACATACACGTTTACACAGCGTGTACACATGCGAAGGATTAGAAAACAATCTTATTACGGCTAATCTAAGTATATGTCGCGACCACTCATTTGAACCGTCTCGATGAGACGGTTCAAATGGTGGTCGTGACATATACTTATAACCGCATTTAAAGAAAATATTTATGATTTTCCCCAATCAAAGTGACATATCCTCAGTTTGAAATGGGTTAATATCAAAAATCTGGAGAAAACCATATGCCTTTGGTCTACAATTCAATACGATGATTATCTCATATGCATGTTAAAACTATGAATGTTTTTTGTGTAGGACAAAACTGATAAGCGATCAGGCGAAGATTGCAGGAGATCAGGGTTCAAATGAAATGATATACTCTGAGCTCCAGATAAGTTTCGTATCTAAAGAGTATTATACCCCCATATTTCAAATTCAATCCGTATTTTATTTTTACAAATGTATTATTGATATTCTTCCTTATTAAATAGGGAACAAATGATAAAAAATAAAACATACTTAAAAATTCACTTACCGGTATTTGAGCTCAGCAAGCATTGTTGGCTTTTTGCAGCTCAACTAAGCAAATTTTCAATTTTTAGTACAGAGCTTTTCACTACTTTGCTGTGAGTATTTTGTACTCGTACTTTTGATAATCAATGTGTATTCTGTTAAAATCAGTGCGTAAAATACACAAATACGTACCTTATCTGGAGCACTGGATTTTACAGTTATTATCTATTAGCAATACAAGTGTGAACCCGTCATTGTAAAATAATTCTCTCAGAATTTAGGCTGACAAACCTTCACTGCCCAATTGGAAAATCAATGCGTACATGTATATTCACATTGCTGTGCGTATTTTTGCACTCCCACTTTTGATAATCAATGCGTATTCTGCTAAAATAAGTGTGTAAAATACGCCAATACGCACCTTATCTTGAGACCTGTGAATGTATATTAACTTCTCAGACATTGTGTAACAAAGGCAGATCTAAATGCATGTATGATCAATATCTTTTTTTTCTAAATAAAATCAGTTTAATAGGTGAAAACACCCCCACATACCGCCGCTATGTGGCTGTGACTGAAGAGAAGAGCTTATGGTTTTTGCGAACAGCATAGATACAGATCAGCCTGTGCATCCGCACAACTTGAAAAGGATCTGCACAGTTTGTCATTCGTCTTCTCAGCACTTTGATGAAGAAATTTTCAATTTTGGTATAAATTTATTAATTTTTATTATATTGAATTTATTACATTATCACAGCCAAATGGCTGTGATAATGTAATAAATTCAGTATAATAATTATGCATACTTTTAATCATCAAACATATGCAGTCGTTAGTTCTATATGACATATAAATGCATTTCGGGAAAAATAAATGATTACTCCCTCAAAGTATACTTTGCTAGATAAGTATTAGCAATTTTGGTGAAATCGGGTACAGGACAAACACTGTCAAGTTTTTAATATTGTGTTTTTGACTGCTATAAGTTGGAATATCTACAAATGCCATGAATCACATTTATCCCGTCAACACAGTGCGTATGTGCCGTGAAACACGGTGCCGTGAAACATTGTTGATATCCTGTCAATACGACCTAATCACTGCGTATGAATATGTGCGGTGGCTGGGGTTATTTTTATTGAATTTTAAAGCTATTTGTAGGTGTTGACGGGATAAATAGAATTGTAGGTTAGTGCCGTGAATGGGGAAAAATAACTGGCGCGGCACGGAAACGGGATGTGCTTGGCAGAGCCTCGCCCATCCCGTTTCCTAAGCCTTGCCATATATATTTTCTCATTCACGGCACTAACCTACTATTCTCTATTTCTGCATATATGAGAAAAAAACATGTGATTTGGTACCTAAGAAGGTGAGCGATATCGCGTGAGAAATATTTTACGATATTTTCATAAATGACATCAAAAGCTGACAAAATGTTCAGAACAAATGAGGAATAGAATTTACGAAAAATATAATTCCAGCATAAAAATATTTACACAATTCCCTAACATTTGATTGGTCCGTAGCAAGTCTCTGTCCAAAATTTATATCCCAGTAAATTCCCACTGCCGAACTACTTTCCGTAACCGTGAGGCGCAGTTGAAATAATTCTTAAGAAAACGGAAAATAAACACATTTTCTTGATGAATTTATTTCAAATGCTGGAATTATAAGGAATGAATGGCCTTTTTGTGGAATTTATCGGGGATATAAACTTGGAAAAGTCGCGGGAATACTGGACGAGGCCTTCCGGCCTTCGTCCAGTATTCCCGCGACTTTTCCAAGTTTATACCCCGATAAATTCCACAAAAAGGCCATTCATTCCTATAATAAGTTTTTGTAAAAGACATTTATTCTTAGATACACAATCACTTGACTTGTCTCATCCACAGGTTGAAGTAACGGACCGAGGTCTATACATACATTAACCCTTTCCCTGTTTTGCGATATTTCGACTCTTCCAAATCGAAAAACATCTGAATAAAAGAATCAAATGCTGGTTAAATTATCTGATAGAGTAGAAAACATTGTGGGAAAAGGACTCCTTTTCCCACAATGTTTTCTAAAGACATCTTCTGCAGAGGCGTGAAAATCGTTTCTATCAGGGAAAGGGTTAAATATGCCTAAAAGCATCAATAAATGAAAAAAACAAACTGTTTTTGCTCCCTCCATATAGACTCCATATATATTTAATGTATTTATTGACCTCAGTCCGTTACTTCAACCTGTGAGGTGGAATACTCGGACCTGTGACACCAATTACAAAAGAAATCCATTACCCCACCCACTTGGTCTCATACAGCACTATGTTCTATAATAGAACATAGTACTGTATGCGACCAAGTGGGTGGGGTAATGGATTTTTTGCAATGGGCATTTGTACTACATGTACAGTGAGACCTCTCTAAACCGGACACCCTGGGAGGTTACCCTGGGAGGTCCCCAGGGTGTCCGGCTCAGAGAGGTTTCACTGTAAATCAAGCATTTGATCATTCTGAGCCATAGTTGTGTGCTATGCGATCACGAACAGAAATTATCACCCGAGATAAATGACTATAAGAAACTGATGAAAAATGGTGTCCGGTTTAGGGAGGTTCGACTGTATTTGGCATTGCAATGAACACACATTTCAAAATCTACAAAACACTAACTCACCTGACAAAAGTTTTCTCCCATGTTTATCGGATTGAGCACGGTGGCAGCGATTTTAGCAATTATTATCTCCAAGGTGTATGATCACGTGGTACTAACAACAACAACAAGTACTGAAACTTCCAGAATCCATCCGATTGAAAGTACGTAGTCTTTTATATTGTCCTTATTACGTAACGGATTTTTATGAAATATGGCGCATCAAACGCGTTTTGTTAAGCTGCATTTGTATGGGGCGCCGTTTTGGACTTTAATAGCACTTTGTGATATCATCACTTCAAATGGATGATATCACCTATTCAAATGGATGATATCACCTATTCGAATGGATGATATCACCTATTTGATTTGAAGTGATGATATCATGAATTCGAATTGATGATATCACCACATCAAATACATGATATCACCTATTCGAATGGATGATATCACCTATTTGAATGGGTGATATCACCTATTTGATTTGAAGTGATGATATCATCCATTCGAATAGGTGATATCATCACTTTAAATACATGATATCACCTATTTGAATGGATGATATCACCTATTTCAATGGATGATATCACCTATTAATTTGAAGTGATGATATCATGCATTTGAATAGGTGATATCACCCATTTGAATACATGATATCATCCATTCAGCACAAACTGGTGAAATCACCAATTCTAATGCGTGATATCATGTATTCAGAAAAACGAATAGGTGATATCATCCTTTCGAATAGGTGATATCATCCTTTCGGAAGAAACATTATGTTTCAAAATGAAGGATTTCTCCCTGGGAAAAAAAAGATAAAATAATCCTAACATTAAAAACACTTCCTAAATATGCTAACAAAAATAGTAAGCATGCAAACGTGTTAATATTATAATTCTATTATAAAATTATTCTACAATAAGATATAAATTATGAACAAAACAATAATAATCCTGCAGTAAAGTCGCGTGCTTAAATTTTTGACTGGAAGTCCTGTTTCTGCGAGACTACTGTAAACAGGGAGTAATCAACTGCTCTTTTATCATTTAAACGAATGGGTGATATCATTTATTCGAAAGGATGATATCACCTATTCGTCCTGAATACATGATATCACGCATCAAATTGGTGATATCACCAGTTTTGTGCCTGAATGGATGATATCATGTATTCGAATGGGTGATATCATCACTTCAAATGCATGATATCATCACTTCAAATCAAATAGGTGATATCATCCATTCGAATAGGTGACATCATCCATTAGAATAGGTGATAACATGTATTTGAAGTGATGATATCATGCATTCGAATTGATGATATCATCACTTCAAATCAAATAGGTGATATCATCCATTCGAATAGGTGATATCATCCATTCGAATAGGTGATATCATGTATTTTGAAGTGAGGATATCAACCTATTCGAATGGATGATATCATCACTTCAAATCAAATAGATGATATCACCCATTCAAATAGGTGATATCATCCATTCGAATAGATGATATCATCCATTTGAAGTGATGATATCACCAGTTTGAATGCATGATATCACCATTTCAGTGTCGAATATGTGATATCACCCATTCGAATAGGTGATATCATCACTTCAAATAGGTGATATCATCCATTCGAATAGGTGATATCATGTATTTGAAGTGATGATATCACGAAATGCTATTAAAGTCCAAAACGGCACCCCATACATTTGGGGGTCTCTGTACTTTGGCCCAAACTTTGTGCCAAACTCCATGGATGCCTAAATGCAGCTCATATTTCATCAAAATCCGTTTCAGATTAAGGAAAATATCAAATAACACTTTCACGATTTCAACAGTACACTTTCAGCCACTGTTGTTGTTATAACCACGTGATCATGCACCTTGATATCTGTATTATGAAGGTATATCTGTAACTAATTGTAACAACATGCAGGGCGTTTACATTCATACTTCGCTATATTGAGAGACGATTCTACAATATGACACAAATATATTACCATAAACTTACCTAAAAAAGTGTGTATTAGCAAAATTATTGGGTCACTCTCCACAAAGTAGAAAGTAAACAAAGAACGCTTCAAACGCTCATTTGGAAAGACTACTCCGTTACGACGCTTATGTAATGCAGTGTAATGCAGTGTAATGAAATGTAATTAGAGTTATGTACTCAGAAATACAAAACACTAACTCACCTGACATAAGTTTGGATTTTCTCCCATTTTTATCGGATTGAGCACGGTGCCAGCGATTTTAACAATTATTATCTCTGTGTTATGTAGGTATACTACATCTACATTGTAACTAATCCAGATAAGTTTTGCATCGAAAGAGTATTATACCCCCATATTTCAAATTCAATGCATATTTTACTTTTACAAATGTATATTATTGATTTTCTTCCTTATTAAATAGGGATCAAATGATATAACATACAAAAAAATAAAAAATTATTTAAGCTGCAAAAAGCAAACATTGTGCAAACATTGTTTGCTTTTTGCAGCTCAACTAAGTAAATTTTAAACTTGATTACAGTATTTGAATATCAATGCGTATTTTCACATTGCTGTGAGTATTTTGTACTCCCACCTTTGATAATCAATGCGTATTCTGCTCAAATAAGTGAGTAAAATACGCCTATTTCTGTAGCCTATTTCACCAACATTGCAAAGTATACTTATCTAGCAAAGTATACTTTGAGGGAGAAATTTTCAATTTTATGATAAATTTATTATTTTTTATTATACTGAATTTATTACATTATCACAGCCATTCTGGCTGTGATAATGTAATAAATTCAGTATAATAATTCTGCATACTTTTAATCATCAAATATATGCAGTCGTTAGTTCTATATGAAATAATGAATTTCAGGAAAAATAAATGATTACTCCCTCCTACTGGAGCTCTGAATGCAGTACATGTATTTCTAGTCGAGAACATCACCGACCCAATCAAATGGGGTCGTGATAGCTGCTATTTGTTCATTGGCATTTTATATGTTTCAATAAAACTGAATATATACAGCATCGAACTGTATAAACACTCGTTGGATTGAACCCTACATTTACAAACATAGACCATATATTGAACCCTAGTTTACATTTACATACACCATCATTATATTGTTGATTTCAATAAAAGAAATTACCAAAAAAGATGTTTATTTTTCTCAGATATTCATGAATTTTTACAATAAAAATTATTATTTTTTATTTCTATATAAAACAATAAAAGCTCAAAATATTTCACAACTACTATTTACATGCATACTGAAATAACCCACAAGTTATTTAATTTAAAAATATGCAAATTCGATACTTTATCACTGTTTTTGAAAATTCCACAGGAAAATGCCACTTTATAAGAGTTCTGAGTACATAACTCTAATTACATTTCGTTACACTGCATTAATACATGAGTTATGACGGAGTAGTCTTTCCAACTGTGCATTTGAAGTGTTCTTTGTTTATGTTCTGCTTCGTGGAGAGTGAGCTGAGAATGTTGCTAATACACGTTATTAGGTAAGTTTATTGTAACATTTTTGTGTCATATTGTAGAATAATCCCTCAGTAACAACATGTAGCGAAGTTTGAACGTCAACACTCTGCAGGTTTTTTCTATATCTTAGTGTGCGCAGTGTAAAAACTATTACAAACATTTTGACTGTGTAGCGTGGTGTAGCGATATGGTACAACCTGTAGCCTATTTCACCAACATTGCAAAGTATACTTATCTAGCAAAGTATACTTTGAGGGAGAAATTTTCAATTTAAGGATAAAAGTTATTAATTTTTATTTTTATTATACTGAATTTATTACATTATCACAGCCATTTTGGCTGTGATAATGTAATAAATTCAGTATAATAATTCTGCATACTTTTAATCATCAAATCGTTAGTTCTATGTGAAATAATGCATTTCGGGAAAAATAAATGATTGCTCCCTCAAAGTATACTTTGCTAAATAAGTATACTTTGCAATGTTGATGAAATCGGCTACTGTTGTCTGAAACATGCAGCTACCCCAAGCAGTCTTTTTGTCAAGTTTAATGGTCTAATTCCCACCTCTGGACTTCCTTCGCTGTCTAATTACCTCAGGGGACGAAAATTTTCAATTTTCTCACTCGTCCCGCAGGACGAGTACCCAAAAATCTCCACTCGTCCTGTGCCAAGTATCACTAGTCCTGCATATGTGTTATAAAATATATATATTGCTTCAACATATATACAGAACAAGTAAATAGGCCTATAATATCATACTCTTGTGACCATCATGGACTAACTGGATGGATACGGAAACACACGAATATTATCGAATAACTCGACTCCGACAATGCGGTGTTTACATTTATTACGACACGACATGCACAACTAAAGAAATGTAACTCGGCCCAGTCTCAACTCGTCACAAAGCGCTAATTTCCGACCTGATTTTCGAAACGATTTCCGACAATTGTCAGTACTTTCTACTAAATCAGATCCGTAATAATAGTAAAATAGTATGCGTTATATTATTTATCATTCATCTCCCCGCAGTTGTTTATAATCAATGTAAACTTCAAACCTGTTTGTCGGCCAGCTACCAAATTAGCCCCAACATCGACGTGTCCGTTAGAATAGACACATACAGAGCTAGTACTGTTAGTGATCTCCCTTAGAATAATAAAACGTCATTTGCTTTGAACAACGTAAACACGACTTCACAGACCATTTGGTAATGTTACTATCGTTACTACATGACATAGTTGAACCACATTATGTAACAGATGGATTATTGTTGTTAGCCAAGACTGGAAATTGTCACTCGTCCGGTCGGACGACCGACATGGATTTTCTACTCGCCCGAGCGGAAATGTCACTCGTCAATACGAGCGGACGAGTGGAATTTTCGTGCCCTGTACCTGGGTAATTGTCTTTAACGACTGTCTGAGCAAGAACTCGATAGGTGCAGAACTACCACATAATTCTAAACTTTCAGGATGGATTGTTTATTAGTGTTTAACAGCCTATCAAGAGCTAAGGTCATGTAAGATCATGCATTTTAACCAGCTGCATTGTGGGGAAAATTCCAAAATCAGAACTGAATATTTACATCAAGAACAAATATATTCAGCCCTAAAATTAGAATAACCTGACCTGGTGCCAGGTCCATACCACACCAAGTCACTTGGCCCCTTCCCCTAAAATAGGATTACAAATATCGTAATACTCACATAAGGGGTATAACCAGATTCAACTGTCACATACAAAATACCAAAGACGTATGTGAGGGCCAAACCAGGTCTCCTGTCGGGATTCCGGTAAGGATGAACCCTGATCGTTAAATTACCCATCACGTGCTCCCACCTGCCACCCATTTGAAACAGATGTACCGACACAGAAACAAAACTTGATAAAGATTATAAATTTGATGGTCTAGTAACATAAGGTCGTAACTGCTTTAGCATAGCAGTTACACCTTATGTTACTAGACCATCTAGTCAAATAAAAATATGACCCTGGTCGTTCCACTAGGTTCCATTCAGAGCCAGCAAGCGAATGAGTACAACTTGGACTACTAGACCATCGAATTGTGAAGTTACCTTACCCCACCCACCGAAATTTACATACTACCTGGGTATTATACATTTAATTTGACACGAGTCCTTTCACTTGTATCTGTAACGTCTTACTCTACAATAAATAGTGTCCAGTTAATTTACCTGTATATAGAATGCCACAACTTTATTGTCAATCTTTGGAATGGTGTCGATTTTTTTAAGATTTTTTTCAATACACAAATGATTGACTGCGATATATCCGAATGAACAACCAAGCCTCGTTTACATTAATTGCCTGACAGGTGCTCGTTCTAAATTTAGCAATACACGCGTTGCCAAATTATTTTTATCCGCATTCTTAGTCCAATGGGGAATTACCTACATATACAGCAGATGACGCACTTATTCGTATCACGTCAATTCCTGATATTTATATGTTAATTGTGTAGGTAAAACGTGACAGAAAAACGAGCCGTGACAATGAGTATTATGTGTCGGTTACTCATCAAAGCTAGAAATGAACCGCTCGGACAAGATGAGGGTCTCATGACAAAATGGCCCTTATATAATATATGCTCTGTTGTAACCAGTATAGCCCATCCCCTGATAAGTTGGGAACACCTTTAATACAGTATCGTACGGCAGCTTAAAACGGACATCCGCACTTTTTTCTATCTCGGGTCCCACGACATAGCATCCAGTTCTCACGAGATAGCATCTCCGACATGGAATCGTGTTCCCAGGGGCGGCGGAGTGTGGGGGGGGGGGGGGGAGGGGAGGCGGCGAGGGGCCTGCCCACCCCGCCAATAATTTTGTTGAGGAGGCATGGACCCCTGAATAATTCTGTAACTTTTTTATAAAGCACATATTCTCATTCTCATTCTGAGAATGCAGGAAATGGCGTTTCACGCCTCTTAGAGTAAACAAAATTCAGGGGTGCATGCCCCCGGACCCCCTAGCAACATCAGGCCCTTTGGACCATCAATACTGCCCCTCCCCCACCCCCAATAATGTTCCGGTTCCGCCGCCTATGGTTCCCTCCGGATTGCATCGTGTTCCTATACTAGATGGGATCTCGTTTCCACGATATAGGATTTCGTTCCCACTAAATAGCTATCACGTTCCCTCGAGATAGCAGCTCGTTACTACGAGTTCGCTATCTCGTTCAGGGGCGGATCTGGAGGGGGTTCCGGGGTTGCAACCCCCACGTTCAGCCACGGAGTTAACCACCAGTTGGAGTCTGAAATTAAATGCCGTAAAACACAGAAAAGTGCATTTCCGGACATCTAGATTTCAACATTTTTTCGGAGGGGGGCATATGCACCGGATCCCCCTAGCATACTCGCTCCACTCTGTGGAGCCCGAAAATAGGACACCACCCTCCCCCTGTTCCCCAAATGCTGGATCGGCCCCTGTCGTTCATGCGACATGGTCAGCCAATCAACATGTAGTGCCATTGTATGGAGCCCCGCAAGGGACATATCTTTTTTTTGTATTAATTCGTTCCCACGAAATAACAATTTGTTCCCTCAATTTAACAATTCGTTCCCTCGAATTATAACAATTCGTTCCCACGATATAACAATTCGTTTCCACGAATTAACAATTCGTTCCCTCAAATTAACAATTCGTTCCCTCGAATTGACAATTCGTTCCCACGAAATAGCAATTCGTTCCCTCAATTTAACAATTCAAACATCTTCAAGCATTGTCATCCAATATGGTGGAGTAATATCTGCTCTTCTATTGGCTGATTATGTAGTTCTAACGACTAGCTAACTTGTGGTAACAAGATCCTATCTCGTGGGAACGAGATGCTATCTCGAGAGAACGAGATGCTATCTCGAGGGAACGAGATGCTATGTCGTGGGAACAGCATAGCTATGGGTGCTGTTTTGGACTTTAATAGCACATCGTGATATCATCACTTTAAATACATGATATCACCTATTCGAATGGATGATATCACCTATTTGAAGTGATTATATCACCTATTCGAATGGGTGATATCACCTATTTGACAGTGAAATGGTGATATCATGCATTCGAACTGGTGATATCATAACTTCAAATGGATGATATCACCTATTATAATGGATGATATCACCTATTTGAATGGGTGATATCACCTATTTGATTTGAAGTGATGATATCATCCATTCGAATAGGTGATATCCTCACTTCAAATACATGATACCACCTATTCGAATGGATGATATCACCTATTCGAATGGATGATATCACCTATTTGATTTGAAGTGATGATATCATCAATTCGAATGCATGATATCACCACTTCAAATACATGTTATCACCTATTCGAATGGATGATATCACCTATTTGATTTGAAATGATGATATCATGCATTTGAAGTGATGATATCACCCATTCGAATACATGATATCATCCATTCAGCACAAATTGGTAATATCACCAATTTGAATGCGTGATATCATGTATTCAGGACGAATAGGTGATATCATCCTTTCGAATAGATGATATCACCCATTCGTTTAAATGATACAAGAGAAAATGATTACTCCCTGTTTACAGTAGTCTCGCAGAAACAGGACTTCCAGTCAAAGATTTAAGCACGCGACTTTACTGCAGGATTATTATTGTTTTGTTCATAATTTAATATCTTATTGTAGAACAATTTCATAATAGAATTATAATATTAACACGTTTGCATGCTTAATATTTTTGTTAGCATATTTAGCAAGTGTTTGTAACGTTAGGATTATTTTCTCTATTTTTTCGCAGGGAGAAATCCTTCATTTTGAAACATAATATTTCTTCCGAAAGGATGATATCACCTATTCGAAAGGATGATATCACCTATTCGTTCTGAATACATGATATCACGCATTCGAATTGGTGATATCACCAGTTTGTGCTGAATGGATGATATCATGTATTTGAATGGGTGATATCACCTATTCAAATGCATGATATCATCACTTCAAATCAAATAGGTGATATCATCCATTGGAATAGGTGATATCATCCATTCGAATAGGTGATATCATGTATTTGAAGTGATGATATCACCTATTCGAATGGATAGTATCATCACTTCAAATCAAATAGGTGATATCACCCATTCAAATAGGTGATATCATCCATTCGAATAGGTGATATCATGTATTTGAAATGATGATATCATCAATTCGAATGCATGATAGCATCACTTCAAATTAAATAGGTGATATCATCCATTCGAATAGGGGATATCATCCATTTGAATAGGTGATATCATCCATTTGAAGTGATGATATCACAAAGTGCTATTAATGTCCAAAACGGCGCCCCATACATAGCCAACTCGTGGTAACAAGATGCTCTCTCGTGGGAACGAGATGCTATATCGTGGTAACGAGATGCTGTGTCGTGGGAACGAAATAGAAAAATACGTGCATGTCCCTTTTAAGCTGCCGATAGTACGGATATGTCCGGATCAGCTAGCTAACACATGCAAAATGATACGGGTCCAAGTTTACCATAGATACAACGGGAATATGTTCTCGAGCCTATGGCGGACTAAGAGTATTCCATATATACTCCGGTGTGTGACAAGGATATTCCATCCGAGTGGTCAGAATATGTTGTCAGAAACGAGGCTTTGCCGAGTTTCTGACGACATATTCTGACCACGAGGGTGGAATATCCTTAGTCACACACCGGAGTATATCTGGAATACTTTTTCTCGCATACCTACTAAGTCCAGAATCATGTTTAGCCATAGTACGCCATCAACGAACCACCATAGTATAATACTAACTTTTTGTCTTTATATGCTATCTCCAATACAACCACTCAATCGCATTACCCGTATCAACAAATGGGTGTAAACAAAGGTTTACACCAACAAATTAGAGTCTCCTACATTGGATCGAAACATTTAACACATAACGGCCCAATGAAAATACGGTCTGAAGACGCCCATGACATCATGTGTAAACCCAATTACTACATACATAAAATAAATAGGACGTAGTACGAGACAAACTCATATACATATTTAAAATAGACCATATATCCTCGATTCAAATTTGTACAATAATGTTTACAGAATGAATCATTTTATGTTTTTATTTTGAGTATTTATTGCAATTCCGAGACGCTGTCTTCAATTACGCAAATATCAGTCCGCCGAAAGTTTCACTCCGACGGACATTTGTCATTTCAACACGTTGCCGTTTTCAAGAAATTCTTGATCACTGGATTATTAAACAAATATTCCAATCACTATCAACTGTCACTATACATATGTTTGGGGAAGAATCAACAACATACGAGGTGAATAGTTTGCTGTCAATTACATGTGTTTTTGTTTAATAATAATGTTCGGTCAACTGATTTACAGACGCCCCTTACACAACTCGTCCCACAAATTTACGCAAATTTGATAAAACTGGATAACACCTGAAATAAATAATAGCCTACATAACAAATCCAGAGCGACGTTGTTGACATTGTTGTCTACTGACAGTACTGTGTAGAGAGCGTGTGTTTGTAAACAATGCAGACGACATTTGGAAGCCAATACACAAAAAGTAGTTCCGGCAGTGTGTGACATGTCAGCCGTGTGAGACAGAAAAATCCCACATGGGCGTGGCTTCGGAAATAACATTGAAATGGACTCTGGGTATGCGAGAAAGTGTAGTCCCTGATTAGACGCTGATAAGATAACCAAACGGGTCAGCGGAACAAGGGGGCTAACTCCCTCACGGAGTCAATCTCCTTCCACTGGCCCCTTCAATTGTATGGACTCTAAATCTACATAAACTCAAATAATTAATGCTACCTCTAAATATTTAATGCCATATAGCTCTAATTATTTCCAGGAACGCCAAATCTACATAAGCTCAAATAAATATTTTTTAGAGATAGCTCCAAATCATTTGAAGAGCTCTCTAAATCATTTGGAGTAGTTCTAAATATGTATCATTTTGAGCTAGCAATAATTAGAAACAAAATTAGAAAATGTATCAAAGAATCTTAGATGTGATAAAACTGACTCACTACACCTAAGTTTTCCGTCACCTTTCTTTTCTTTTTTTTATGTCGTAAAAAGCCCGGTTTCTGCGTGTAGCGAGTCACATACATTACCGGGGGCGCCACAGTGCTAAAAGTGTGTGATTTGTGATCGGCGTGCTATTTTTGGTTTGACTATGTCGTTACGTTCTATGACACATAAACAACAACTTCACTGACTTCAAAAGGTATATAATAACCCTCTCATTTGTTTTTCTCAATGGCCTGGAACTCAAATACCAAATGATCGCCATATTTTTAGTTTGCCCGAAAACGAAGATTTGGATAGTAGCTAGGCTATTTGCTATCAAATTGTGTGTTTATCATTCATTTAGTACGTATATATATATGATGACTGAATGTTTAAATGTACGAGACATACTATTAATCAATGTACTCCGGTTACCTCCTACTAGTATACCAAACACACATAATGACACTACCTGTTCCATGGGCGGATTCAGCAGGGGGGGTGGGGGGGGGGGGCGGACCCGGCGCACGCCCACGCCCCTAAAATTCGCCGAGTAAAGATTTTTTACAAGTTACAAGGCACGTTTCATGCCAAGTGCCATGCATTCCATGCATTTTTCGGTCGTTTTCTTATTGTTTCAAAATTTAAACGTTTTCAATCAAAAATCATGTCTAAACATACTGTGACAGTGTCAATATTTTTGCTTCAAAATGCGCCAGAACGCAGGAAATGCGATGTAGATTTCCAAATTGTTCGGGGGGGGGGGGGGGGGGGCTATCCCGAGCTCAGCTCGGTCGACTATTTTGCAATACTTGACTATACTTTAATATAGTCAAGTATTGCAAAATAGTTACGCCCCCTGTCACGAATCGTAGCCGACTATTTTCTTTATCATCCATTATTTGTAACACGGGTCACACAATACTAGACTAGAGCACAATAATCGAATATTCTAGTACAGACGATCGAATAGATATTCGTGTGTGAAATATCGCTCCCGTGGAATACACCGCCGGAGAGAATAGCGCTTTATCCGAAACCGTGCACGGACCACCAGTATTGGATTATTTTGCATTGGTTATATCTGGGTGATTTTATATCTGTTTTATGCAGACTTGGATGCTAGCCTAATTACCTAGTAGGTCATATCTTCTTATGACTGAAGTATTTCAGATTAAATCACCAGATATCTCATGAGCTAGACTGACTGTTAGAACATTAGTCCACTTACGCAAAATTGTAAGCCAAATGTTGGCACATAGCTTTTACATTGACAGGCAGACTACAGGAGGAAAGTTGTGCGCTAGTTTGGCCATATATATTTGATCTAAAACCATATTATAGCAGTCGGACACTCTATACATTCTTGTGAACATTGGATCGCAAGCAATCACTGGGAATTGGTGAGTACATATGTTTGTATGTTACTTTCTAATGCTGCGATTTAAGTCTGAATCTTGCCAAGACCGGCAATTCTCCGCATTGTTATCGTATCCTCGATAATACTGCACTATTTCATTTACCTGAGCTATGTGTACCCGTTTGACCAAATGCTTGGTCAATCAAAGCCGTATGACATGTATCCGCTGATGTAGATTATCTCCCTTAATCAAATCGTACTGATTCATTAATTCGTCGTGTTTACGTGTAAATGATAACGATTACAGGACTGGCATGTGGGAGCATTCCGTGAGTATTGTAATGGCATATTATTCTCATGTGTTTTTGTTGCATGTCACTCCGACTAATTGCATTAGCAATGTATTCTATTTGTAAAAACGAAGGGCGAACTCGATTGAAATGTTTACTAAAATTAGCTATGCATTCTATATTACGATTCAGTTCAATATCAGTTCTGTGCCCTGTACAATACATGAGAATATTGCCAATTTTAATATGTCACAATTGTAACGTGAATTTTCTGGACGACTTTCATTTACTCTATGGGGGACACATGTAAACTCCTAACCCAGTCGTCTGTACATTCATTGTATTAAGTCATATACGTTCACAGTGTTTTGTAAATATTGTAAATGCTATTGCGACCAGGATAGACCAGATCAGACAGTTCTGTTCTAAATGCACTGATTTATACGTCAGTAAGCTGCAATAAGGACATGATGTGAAGTATAATTTATTTCAATCACTGATGCTTTGGGTCAGCCTGTGGAATCCTACAGTCTGATTAGAGTATACAGTGTTTATCATTAGTAGTGTAATACTGTGAGTCTGCACAGGAAAATACTTGGCACAGTTGCTCTTTATTAAGTTAGCGCAGTTGGCCACGGGCAGTCTGATCTGGGTAAGGCCTGTCGCAATCAAATGTTTGTTTACTAATGGTAAATAACTGTGAATGACGTCTGTATTCACATGTACGGCTGTGAAGATATATATCGTTGGGTACACTAGATAGGTGGCTGTTCATTAATGTGTTATATCGCATTTTCCGACTTATGAATTCCATCAGTCCCCTTCTTCCAATTAGTGAAAATATCTTTGTGTACATTGCAATTTATCATGTTTCATCATTGTAATATATGATGTTGTTTAGTATTGCCATGCAATCATAATATTGATTTCATGTGCACTACTGTGACTATTATTGAGACTATAACACGTTACATTATGGTAACGACACCGTTGGTGTTTTGTAGTCCCAGCCAGTAAGCCAGCCAGGCAGTCAGCCAGCCAGTCGGCAACCAGCGACGGCACGTCCATCCAATGTGTATGCGTAGAACCAGTACGCAACACCTATTTATTCTGGAGTCCACAACACGACACCGTGTACCAGCGGGGACTCTGCTCCGCGTGGACCAAGGGCGTATCGAGTGGGGCATCATTCCGGTGACGTCATTCCGTCCAAGGACGAGATGAATCTCTAAGGACGTTCACCAATGTAGGCTGTATATTATAGTTACAAGTAACTTTACGACGTCATAAGAGCGTCACTACCATCATGGCGGAAGCCGGAGTTAATTAACGGAACTCTAACATCGGATCTTGATCCTGATCATCATGACGTATACTGTTGAACTATAACTACCTGTTCCAGAATCGTGGAGGTGCCTTGGTTGTGCGATTGCATTTGGCGGTTTCATCTAGGGGACGTTGTCCGTACTGACATTATCATCCATTGTTTGTGCATTTCATTATATGTAAATACATCATCATTGCAAAAATATACCTTGTTGTCTCTGTCCACAACGTGCCTGTGTTCGTTATTTCATTACATCAGAGATTAAATCAGTTGACTGAACGAACAACAATACCCCGTTCAACATGTGCTGATGTACAGACTGCTATGTATCTATTCGAGCCCCACCAACAAGAGCTCCTTCTACTCCTTTCTACATAATGTTATTCAAGGTGTATGATTACGTGGTACTAACAACAACAACAAGTACTGTACTAAAACTTCCAGAATCCATCTGATTATATTCTATTCGGCTTATATTTAAGGGTGGGAATTGGCTCGAACACCTTCCATACCCGGCCATCTGATTCAAAATACGTGTTCTTTTATTAGTGTAGTTGCTTAAGAGCAAAAAACGCCATGTTTGTGCACTTTTGGAAACAAACATGAAACTTGGCACACTGGTAGATACCGCAAATACAAGCAACATAGGCTATATAACCACATCGACAGAGCCCGGTGGAGCATGTGGCGCCACATAATAGAGCCACATGGTGGCTCACACACCTTCATGGATAGGAGTAAAATAGATGTTGATGTAGTTGAAGTTTTTTTGTTTTTGTTAATATATGTCATCATATTTGTAAAATGTGTGGTAATAATTGTAACCACATTGTGTTGCTAGGTGGTGCCAGGTGGTGCCATCTGGTGGCGCATATGTAGGATTAAGAATGTTTTGTTGTCGAAATATACTTCTTTGTTTACACTCTCATGATATAACTTCCATATATTCACCTGATGTGTTGTCAATGATGTAACTGCAATCAACATGCAGTCATTTTTTATATACTGTGGTGCTAGGCAACATCTAAAAGCTTTGATTTTATATTATAACGGATACTATTTTGTCAAATATTATTTAAAATACAAATGCTGGTGCAAAGTATGTAATAAGCAAATATGATAGTATTGGTATATACTAACACAATATTATTGATTAGTTTATGCTATACAATTGTCCAGACAGAGCACGGTGGTACCATGTGGCGCATGGTGGTTCCTATATCATCACACACAGAACTGCGGATTATATTTGGAATATGTTTACATGTTTTTTCCCAATATGTTTTAATATGTCTTTTGAGACATTTCATTTACAGTTTGTGGTTCTACTACGTATTTAGCGTTGCTACGTGGTGCTGAATAACGCCACATTTATGCAATACGTAAATATGTATCAACATTGCATTGTTATCATGAAATAATACGATATTTTATGACACAACTATCATGAAATATTTCAAAATTTATACTGATGTTCCAAATGTGGCGCTCCATAGCAACAAGCGAGTGTCACATGGCTCACGTCAGATGATATACATACTGACTTTATAGTACTCGAACAGTAATGCGGGAGTTGGCTAGATAGTACTCACCATGGACAAACACATGCAGTTTAAACTACGTTTGCGAAGCAAGTGGCGTCATTAGTCTCCACAATTGAGAAAATAGGTAATCCATTCCTCGAAACCGGTTCAGACCTCATGGTGTTGGACTCTAAAAACATTGTTAACACTTCCGTAGTGTAGACTGTTCAGACGATTGAAGATGTAGGCAAAACACTGTATGACCAATATGTTGATCTTCGAATCATGAAAGCAACAATGGCTGTATCAGAACCAATACCTAGGCAGAAGTTACCAATCTTCAGCAGGCCACACACTAAAACTCGCACTCGTTCGCAGCTGCAAATGGCTGATCTCGAAGTTGACATTGAACTTATGTCGCCACTGTATATTTCATGTCAAACAAGAGCAATTAATATTGATGACTTCTTCATGCATGAAAACCATCCATATCCACCAAGTTTATCAGACCATGGAAAGCTCCATATGGGTAACAAGTCAGACTTATTGAAATGCTTATCGACACTCCAACTGTATATACTATTGTATTGGATGGTGCGGCTATTGTGCACTTGCTTCAGCCATAAACTGTTACGACGTTCGATGAATATGTAACATCGATATTTCTACCATACATTGACAAGCAGGTAAATAATGCCGATCGTGTTGATGTGGTCTGGTATTCATATGTAAAGTACAGCATGAAAGAATCAAACAGACAGAAACGAGGAAAGAGAACCAGGAGTCGTATGGTAGGAACATCAAAGGTCCCACAGAACTGACAACACTTTCTCTGTGTCTCGGATAATAAGGTAGAATTGTTTGATCTCCAGTCAAATGCAACTATAAACAGGTCATACGCAAATGCTGATGTCTACGTTACAAAGGGAGAGTCTGCCCTTTCTTCACATGCAGAATCCGACTGTTCATTAATGTAACCATGAGGAGGCAGGGCTCCAGATAAGGAATTAGTAATTGAGTATTGTCACTCCATCATTTCTGAAGCAATTGGGTATTTCAAAATTTTTTAATTGTGTAAAATAGAATCACACTACTGTTTACACATCAGCAGACCGCACTTATTCAATAGTTTGCTTCTAAATGAAATACCAAGTTGTGTTTTCATGGACAAATAAGAAAATATGCAATATTTGTGGTCTGTTTATTGTTTTCTTAAGCATAATAAAGATACCAGAAATTTTGCATTACTTTTTGATACTCACTATTTCTGATTTCAATTGGGTTTTTGGCAATTTTAATTGGGTATTTACGCAAATACGCAGCTTATCTGGAGCTCTGCTGAGGCTGATAGAAGGATAATTCTCCATGTAAATGATGATGCAAAACAAGGAAGTAAAACGTGTCTAATAGATATGGATGGCTTAGTTTGCAGACAAAATTGACATTGACGAATTATGGGTGGCATTTGGCACTGGCAAAGCATTTTGTCATATACCTGCTCACGAAATTATACGCACAATGGGATTTCCTAGGGCTTCAGCACTGCCAGCATTTCATGCGTTCACGGGCTGTGACATGGTGTCAGCATTTGTAGGACGAGGCAAGACAACTGTGTGGTCAGTTTGGCAAGTATTCCCCGAGATTACAGAAGCATTATTGAACTGTCTACCTGCATCAATGATATCAGTACAGAGTTTATCGCAGTTAGAAAACAAAATCTGTTCACAAGAAAGGGCAGATTCAGACGTGAAAGTCTTCCTCCAACTAAAGCAGCCCTAAAGGAACATACTAAAAGGACCGCGTATCAGGTGGACATGTGTGGGGGCAGGCCATGTCTCCAACGATGGAACTGCCTAATCCAGAAGACTGGGGCTGGTCAAAAACCGATGATGAGTGGGAGCCCCACTGGGCACTGCTACTAGAAGCCTCAAAGGGGTGCCGTGAACTAATCAAATGTAGCTGCAAGAAAGGGTGCAACATAGGTCGTTGTGGATGTTCACGAGCAAATATGTTATGCACAACACTGTGTTCATGCATGTGCATTGAAACTTAATGTAGGAATGAATGGCATTTTTGTGGAATTTATCGGGGTATAAACTTGGAAAAGTCGCGGGAATACTGGACGAAGGCCGAAAGGCCTCGTCCAGTATTCCCGCGACTTTTCCAAGTTTATATCCCCGTTAAATTAAAAAAAAAATGCCATTCATTCCTTATAATTCCAGCATTTGAAATAAATTCATCAAGAAAATGTGTTTATTTTCCGTTTTCTTAAGAATTATTTTAGCTGCGCCTGACGGTTACGGAAAGTAGTTCGGCATGGGAGTTTACTGGGATATAAATGTTGGACAGAGATTTGCTACGGACCAACCAAATGTTAGGGAATTGTGTAAATATTTTTGTGCTGATATTATTAGGCTAATAACTGATGCGAACATGGCATACCACGCCTCGTATTAACTTCATTTGATGTTCTTTGTTGACATTGTATGTCAATTATCGGCCGCCGACTGTAAAAGGACATTACGTCATTTAATACGCGTATCGTGGGTATGTTGTACGGGTCTAACAATGGGATTAGAATATAACTATTTTGTTGTTCGCAACAGGACAGCTTCAATGACCGTACATTGTATTTGTCACAGCATATGCTCAAACCAAACTGCCCAGGTACACATGCCAGGCGCGGATCCAGGATTTCGGATTAGGGGGTGGGGCGTAACTATTTTGCAATACTTGACTATATTATCGAACGAGCTAAGCTCGTTCGATAATATAGTCAAGTATTGCAAAATAGTCGACCGAGCGGAGCTCATGATAGCGCTAGGGGGGTTCGGGGGCATTTCCCCCCGGATTCTTTTTGAAATCTACATCGCATTTCCTGCGTTCTGGCGCATTTTGGAGCAAAATATTGACACTGTCACAGTATGTTTAGACATGAATTTTGATTGAAAACGTGCCTTGTAACTTGTAAACAATCTTTACTCGGCGAATTTTAGGGGGCGCGCGCCGGGTCCGCCCCCCCCCCCCTGAATCCGCACATGCATGCTGGTTTGAGGCGACTCTGTTCTTAAATGCTGTAAGACCCGTTGTTTCAATTGACGGCCTATATGATTCATTCAATATTTGTAACCAATATTTGACAGGATGTCGTTAGAACTTACTGGCATGTGTATCCTAGCAACACAGTTGATCTGGAATAATAAGTCTGCTTTACAGCTGCATGCTTGGTAAATCCACCGAGAGAAACTATATCATTATTACTGAGAAAATAAGCAAGTATTTACAAAAATATGACTAAAATGAGGCAAAAATGGGTAAATTTAAAACAATGCGCCACCAGGTGGCACCACCTAGCAACGAAGTTGTCATAGAAGTGAGGTAATTGTATGCCTATGCATATTTCTGGTGTGCTGGCTTCTAATAAGATTGAAAACTCACAATTAAACCTGTATTTATGGGCATTCCATTCACGTGGGAAGGTGAGCCACCATGTGGCGCCACCGGGTGCTGTAGATGTGGTTACATGCTGCTTACATTTATGATATATACCCGTGTACAAAGTTTCATGTTTGTTTCCAAAAGTGCACAAACATGTCCTTATCCCACTGCACTATATAGTGTCCTTATTACGTAACGGATGTTGATGAAATATGGCGCATCAAACGCGTCGTGTTAAGCTGCATTTGATGGTCTCTGTATTTTCGCCCAAACTTCTGTCGTTTTTGCAAAGAATCGATTTCTGTGTCTAGCGTTTGCTGCGCCATATTTCATCAAAATCCGTTGCATATTAAGGAAAATATCAAATAATATGATGGTGAGTCTAGTTTTCGGGGTATTAACAAGTTCATCAACTAGCGGGTTATATAAATCATAACATATGAGCTAAATTGTCAGTTCAAATGACATTTCTTTCAATGTTTCTTGCCTTCAAAATAAGATTGTTGTTAGATTAAAATTCGCGTTAGCGCGTTTAGCAACACATGAATCGGCCATCTTGAATATTGACTTATGGTTGGAGTTTTCGGGGTATGTTCCGAAAGTGTCAATACATTTTTTAATTCGTCCCGAGTTTTCATTGGCTATACGATCATCTCGCAGATGAATGAGGCACAGTGAATGAAAACTTGAAACGTTTCTATTGATTATGATTTTAACAATATTAAAGAGCAGATTAATGGCGGACGCAGAAAATCACGAAACTCACGGTAGGTTCGTGAACAAAATGACCTAAATCGCAAAAAAAATACCAGTATTTAGTCCAAACATTGGATTTGGTGGCATTTTATGCTTATTTTAATCACCTGACGTAAAGCACATCGCGGCTGCACACAGCATATTTTGTTTTCGCATATTCGCGTTCCTTTATTTTCATATATAAGTGCCACAGTTTTATTTACGCAGTATTACACTACATGTATATCATAGATGCAATAAGAAATGTTTTCAGGTTCCTAAAGTTAGCTTGCATAAATAAATTCAAAATATATCCCAGTAAACTCCCACGCCGAACTACTTTCCGTAACGGTGAGGCGCAGTTAAAATAATTCTTAAGAAAACGGAAAGTAAACACATTTTCTTGATGAATTAATTTCAAATGCTGGAATTATAAGGAATGAATGGCCTTTTTGTGGAATTTATCGGGGATATAAACTTGGAAAAGTCGCGGGAATACTGTGACTTTTCCAAGTTTATGCCCCGATAAATTCCACAAAAAGGCCATTCATTCCTATGATATACCCGTTTCGGCCACGTGCACGTATACATATACCAAATATGTATACGAAACAACTACCTTTTGTTACATTGTGTTACATTCAACCGATATCATAATTAATTATTATTCCTACCTCTCATCGCTTTCGATTAAAACAAAACAATGTGTATAATACTGATGGAGATGGTTTTCTCTGGCCATAGTTTGAAAACCATTATTGACAGACATATATGAAGGTATACGACGTGGCACCGCCAGACACACATGTGCATGTATCGGTACATGTATACCAACCGGTAATGCACAATAATATACTTACCTTATAATACACGAGCACGTGTCAAATACATCGTATGGGATAGAGATAAAACAAGTTAACATTATTCCGTATGCAAAAAATGGAACAATTTAAGCACCTGCCGTCCGTCGATGCCTATGCGACTACACTGCTTGGACGAAATTGGAAATGTCTTTGGAAATTGTAGTATACAATACTGTATGTAGCACGTATATTATGAAGTTCATGACAGCGCCAGGCCAAGAGCATACATATTTATCCCGTCAGCACAGTGCGTATGTGCCGTGAAACATTTTTGATATCCAGTTAATACTATTTTTGCATTTTACAGCCATTTGTAGGTGTTGACGGGATACATAGAATAGTTGGTTAGTGCCGTGAATGGGAAAAAATATCTGGAGCGGCACGGAAACGGGATGTGCTTGGCAGAGCCTCGCCCATCCCGTTTCCTGAGCCTTGCCAGATATTTTTTTCCAATCACCATGATCACGGCACTAACCTACTATTCTCTATATTTAGTCCTCAGAAATCGGCTTCCTGTCGCAAAGTAGTTGTGCGAACAGATACTTTTCTTGCAAAACATGTGTGAAAAGGTGTGGCACAACTAGATATACACACTACCAAAATGTGGATGATCGATAGAAAACACAGAATGAATTACACTTCACAGCCAGTTTATGTAATTATTTGCATAGACGTCGCCAGGGGGGGGGGGGGGGGGGGGGGGGGTGGTGGGGGGGGGGTTCGGGGGGTGCGAACGAACCCCCTTTTCAGTTTTAACTGTTTGATGCAAATATGACTATTGGTAAGGAAAGTACATAATACGTCTCTGCTATTGGATATAGACTGTTTCTATTTCAGAAATACATGTTGAATATGTATGATCGCGATGTCAACTAGTCTAGAATCGGCTTCGCCCTCCAATTTAACTCCAGTCTCTGTGGCTGTTGAGAGATTGTGGCGAAAAATAAGCGCCTGAATTATAGACATACAACAACAGCAACAACAACAACAATAATTTGTCTGCATCATGAAAAACTCTAACGGAAGTTGGACTCCTACTTTGTACCCGGGTAAATGATATTTTCATATGTGCACATAATCATCCCCCACCCAAAAAACCACATATACAGCCCCCCACCCCGCTCCCTGGCCAGATTAAATTCATGTCGTGTTTGGACCCCACCACCTAGACACGACACGCGGCAATTCCACTACCATTCAACAACCAAAATAAATGAAAATGACCGATGTGAAAAGTAAAGGTTGAAAAATTATTTAGGGACCTGGCTTGCAAGAGTTGTCTGAGACGTAAGTTCGGGTCGATTTCCTTGGAGGAGTGTTGAAAGTCATTTTCTACGATTTATCTTAGATTTACAGATATTTTTCTTACGGAAATTCGGTGGTGCGATTGTGGAAATTATAGCTCTAAAATGCATTAGAACGTCGGAAATTGCACATAGAAATCAAAAATTTCCTGGGGAAGACCCCGTACCCCCCGTTTATAGAGAGGGGACACCCCTCTCGTGCACTCCCCGTCTCCAGCCTTCAGCTGTCGGCGAACCCCGCTGAAGCCGAACATTATTGGGGGGCCCAATGTTGAGGGCCCGAAGGGCCCGATAGCGCTAGGGGGATCCGGAGGCATGCCCCCCCCCCCCCGGAAATTTTTGAAATCCAAGTGGTGTGAAACGCCATTTCCTGCATTCTCAGCAAAGTTTGAGCACATTCTATTACTCTCATTTTTTCCTGTTTCTGTATGCATATTTCAACACGGTTTCTATATTTCCCAATCTTGACAAAAAAATCAAAAATTTACAGAATTATTGCCCCCCCCCCCCCACCCCCCTGCTTCCGCCGCCCCTGCTGATGCGCATCAATGTTCTCTTCTAATGACTTATACAATTAATACAAAATAGTTTGCGTGTATATATATTGTTCTCAGACTATTACAAACTACAGCGGATATATATTGCTTCCCATAACATTTCATAGACGCCAAGAATAAACATTAACACATCTTATGCAACTTAATGCATATAATTACCGGTAGTGGAAAATGAATTTTCTGATTAACCATTAACTATTACATAAGGCTGAATTCATTTGTATACAACAATGTAATTGACCCTAACACTATAGAATTGCGGCCATCTTGGATTCCCTATTGCTGGTGTTGAGCAACACAAAATTGAAAGGGTTACCTGCTTATTTTCATTGTATGGTTTTGATGAAGACATCCACATGGTCAAACCAAAAATAGCAACCCATCACATCGGACCTACTCAGTACTTGGCGCCCCGGGTACATGTATCATGAGCTACACTGGTCATATATGCCACAAGCCTTATTTCTCCAGTCAGAAGAAATATATTATGCCACATTCATTTCATATTAGAAGCTAGCTCTTTCTAAAATGGCATCAGACTCATTTTTCCCAGTGGAAGATTATGGACTAGACTGGCCGCAAATGCCTCCAGTCACCATCATAGATCGGGATAGACCACAGGTGGAAGACTCTGACATGTGACACACATGCTAGACTGGACACATTGAAGAAAATAAGTGATAGTTTGTAATGTGACCATTTCACCAGTCACAGAGCAGGCGGTAGACTATCATAATGTTGCACTTACGAACATTTTAGTGGTGCAAAGTTTAGTGAAACGGCCCCCAGGAGCTAAATTGAACGCATACGGTATGTCATAAGGGCAATTTCTCGAATCACAGATCAGGACGTAGACTGGCATGTAATCATGTGCGGATTCAGGGGGGGGGGGGGGGGGGGGGGGGGGGGGACCCGGCGCTCGCCCCCTAAAATTCGCGGAGTTAAGATTTTTTACAAGTTACAAGGCACGTTTCATGCCAAGTGCCATGTATTCCATGCATTTTTCGGTCGTTGTCTTATTGTATCAAAATTTAAACGTTTTCAATCAAAAATCATGTCTAAACATACTGTGACAGAGTCAATAGTTTTGCTCCAAAATCGCCAGAACGCAGGTAATGCGATGTAGATTTCAAAAAAATGTCCGGGGTGGGGGGCATGCCGGAAGGAGCCCCCCGGACCCCCCCCCCCCCCCCCCCCCCCCCCCCCCCCCCCCCCCCCCCCCCCCCCCCCCCCCCCCCCACCCCCCCCCCAACCACCCCCCCCCCCCCCCCCCCCCCCCCCCCCCCCCCCCCCCCCCCCCCCCCACCCCCCCCCCCCCCCCCCCCCCCCCCCCCCCCCCCCCCCCCCCCCCCCCCCCCCCCCCCCCCCCCCCCCCCCCCCCCCACCCCCCCCCCCCCCCCCCCCCCCCCCCCCTAGCGCTATCCCGATCTCCGCTCGGTCGACTATTTTGCAATACTTGACTATATTATCTAACGAGCATAGCTCGTTCGATAATATAGTCAAGTATTGCAAAATAGTTACGCCCACCCACCCCCTAACCCGAAATCCTGGATCCGCGCCTGGTAATGGCAACAAATGGCATAAGACATTATGCCCATGTTCATAAGCACATAGACTGGCTACAAGTGTCATAACAAATCGCTTCTAAAGGCACAGATCAGGTAGAAGCCACTGTAGGCATTGATGGAATGGCGAGCAGTGCAGATCCAGATCAGGCTGTGCGGAAGCACAGCAAACCCCATTTCTCTAGTCACAGTCACATATCAGGCAGCAGCCTGACTGCCCACAAATGTCATAAGCCCCATTTCTACAATGATGGTCATATATCAGGAGATAAAGTGGCCACATATGACATAAGACAATTTCTGTTGTCATATATCAGAAGCTTGACTGGCCATAAATTATACAAGACCCATTTTTTCCAGTTGTAGCAAAGCTCAGGATGTAGAATAACCACATATGCCATGTCACACTTCTCCAGTCACAGATCAGGAGATAGATTTGTTGTATTTGAAATAAGGTACATTTCTCCAGTCACAGATCAGGAGGTAGACTGGCTGTATTTGAAATAAGCGCCATTTCTCCAGTCACATATCAGGAGCTAGACTGGCTGTATTTGAAATATGCTCCATTTCTCCAGTCACATATCAGGAGCTAGACTGGCGGTATTTGAAATATGCTCCATTTCTCCAGTCACATATCAGGAACTAGACTGGCTATATTTGAAATATGCTCCATTTCTCCATCACAGATCAGGAGGTAGATTGGCTGTATTTGAAATAAGGTCCATTTCTCCATCACAGATCAGGAGCTAGACTGGCTGTATTTGAAATAAGGTCCATTTTTTCATCACAGATCAGGAGGTAGACTGGCTGTATTTGAAATAAGCTCCATTTCTCCATCACATATCAGGAGCTAGACTGGCTGTATTTGAAATAAGGTCCATTTTTCCATCACAGATCAGGAGGTAGATTGGCTGTATTTGAAATAAGGTCCATTTTTCCATCACATATCAGGAGGTAGATTGGCTGTATTTGAAATAAGGTCCATTTTTCCATCACATATCAGGAGGTAGATTGGCTGTATTTGAAATAAGCTCCATTTCTCCATCACATATCAGGAGCTAGACTGGCTGTATTTGAAATAAGGTCCATTTTTCCATCACAGATCAGGAGGTAGATTGGCTGTATTTGAAATAAGGTCCATTTCTCCATCACATATCAGGAGCTAGACTGGCTGTATTTGAAATAAGGTCCATTTTTCCATCACATGTCAGGAGGTAGATTGGCTGTATTTGAAATAAGCTCCATTTCTCCATCACATATCAGGAGCTAGACTGGCTGTATTTGAAATAAGGTCCATTTTTCCATCACAGATCAGGAGGTAGACTGGCTGTATTTGAAATAAGGTCCATTTCTCCATCGCAGATCAGGAGCTAGATTGGCTGTATTTGAAATAAGGTCCATTTTTCCATCACAGATCAGGAGGTAGATTGGCTGTATTTGAAATAAGGTCCATTTTTCCATCACATATCAGGAGGTAGATTGGCTGTATTTGAAATAAGGTCCATTACCCCAGTCACATATCAGGAGCTAGAATAATCGTATTATTCATATACAGGTTAGAACTAGATTCAGCTTTCACATACAAGAATGCCAAAGACGTACTTATTGTTAAATTACCCATTGCATGCTCCCAACCAACCACAACGCCAAATGTAATGGGGGTTGTATAATCTAGTAGTCTGAACCACAGGTGGAAGACTCGGACCTGTGACACAAAAAAATGCCCATTACAAAAAATCCATTACCCCACCCACTTGGTCTCATACAGTACTATCTTCTTTAAGAAGATAGTACTGTATGATACCAAGTGGGTGGTGTAATGGATTTTTTGTGATGGGCATTTTTTGTGTCACAGGTCCATTACAAAAAATCCATTACCCCACCCACTTGGTATCATACAGTACTATCTTCTTAAAGTAAAGAAGATAGTACTGTATGAGACAAAGTGGGTGGGGTAATGGATTTTTTGTAATGGGCATTTTTTTGTGTGACAGGTCCGAGTCTTCCACCTGTGGTCTGAATTGTGATATCAAGGATGTAGTATATCATAAAGGCACACATTATATGCATATTTATTTCATTAATTTTCCATACATGTATAATAATTATAAAAAAATATACAATTTGTGTTGTGATTTTCTTTCATAAATAACAATTGTCAATTAATCAACAACCCCAGGGGCCAGTTTCACTAAACTTCGTACGTTAAACAATTTCATACAATTATTTTTATTAATTTGCATCTCGCATTAACGTGGTTAACTAACGTTACCATTTTGCATGTGAACACATCCACTAAAAATTTTCCAACATCGGCTATCAATGCAAATATTATTCTAAATTCCAATTTTGCGCTGATGAATTTCTTTGTCGTACGACTAAGAAATTCATCAGCGCAAAATTGGAATCTAGAATAATATTTGCACTGATAGCTGATGTTGGCAAATTTTCAGTGGACGTGTTCATATGTAATAATGTGAGAAGCAAATTAATAAAAATCTTCGCACAAAATTTTTATCTCACAATTTGACATATTGGTGCTTAACGGCCTATCAACAGCTAAGGTCATTTAAAGCCGGCCAACGGGTTCGATCCCGCATCTAACCTGCTGAATTGCGGGGAAAATCCCAAAATCAGAACAGATTTATGTACATCGAAAAAAAAAACCAACAATGTATTCAGTTTATCGTACGAAGTTTAGTGAAATAGGCCACGGATGATTGCGGCCAACAAATGTTGAGCCTGTCAAGGCATTTGAGAGTTTCAGGATTGCAGAGATATAAGGTATTTACATACACATATTTTAAACAGCTGGATGTATAGATCCACAGACAAACACAAGTCATTGTGATCGCAAATCACTCGCTCTCCATAAACCGTATATATGGCTGTGACTGGAGAAATGGGGTTTATGGTTTTTGCGACCAGTGTAGATCCGAATCAGCCTGTGCATCCGCACAATCTGATCAGGATCTGCACTGTTCGCCATTCCGTCAATAAAACACCCGTCCTGCTTCTAACAAGCTATATATACGGGATTTGTGACCAGTGTAGTTCCTGATCAAATGCCACACTCCTGGAGCCTGATAACTATCTACATTGTTTGTTAGAAGCAAAATGGGTGTTGCGCTGATGGAATGGTGAACAGTGCAGATCCTGATCAGGCTGTGTAGATGCACAGGCTGATCTGGATCTACACTGGTCACAAAAACATAAGCCCCATTTCTCCTGTCACAACCACACTAATATTACCAAAATATATAATATACATTGAGCAACTTTAACCCTTTCAACCCTACAGACCATAAAGCCAATATTTACAAACACTACACATCCAGATGAGCAGGCTTGCAACTAGCCGTCTCGTCAGGATCTGCAGTGTCTAAAAATACCCCTAATCTGATTCATGATACTGTTCCCCAATGAGCATGGATCTATCAATGTCATTATTTATGGGTGAAAGGGTTAAAAGCACACAGGCTGAATGAATTCAGATTATGCATAGAAAATACCAGAGCCCGTTTCACAAAACTTTGTACGACAAAAATGTTCGTACGACAATTTCCTCACATGTCAATGTGGTTCTCTAATGCTGCCATTTACCACCTACAAGTAGAGCTCCAGTTAAGGTGCGTAATTTGACCAACTTGGGGTGAAATTTTGTTATTTCTTCATCAAAAATGGCAAGTTGGGAGTCCTTTAGAATCGTCTCATTGAGACGATTCTAAAGCACTCCCAACTTGCCATTTTTGATGGAGAAATAAGAAATTTACCTCCAAATTACGCACCTTAACTGGAGCTCTGCCTACCAGTAGGGGACATTTAATCTGAAAGAATCCACCCAAGATTCCCCAGCATCGGCTGCTAATGCCAACGTTTTTGTCAATTTTAGTTTGGCACTTACAACCTTCTTAGTCGTACGAAGTTTAGTGAAACGAGGCCCTGGCTAGTGTCTTTCAATATCATAGGAATTCCTAGGTTCACCTAATAATTTCAAGCAATTCCCAGCGATGATTATTGAAATTAATAGAATCTTTTGCACAGAGGGACCGGGTGCCATTTTCTTGGCATCTGACTGTGTTTCATATCCTCCCGCGCTGTAAAGTTTGCGATCTTCATCGCGCAGGAGCACCCCGGACATGCTCTCTAGATGACCGGAAAGGGTTAAAGGGTTAACGAGACAAATTGATGATCAAATCATACATATTTTATCTGAAACAAATTACACTCACCATTTAATCCATTTCATGCTAAGGATATAAGGATATGCCATTTTGTTGGTAAAAAATCAGAAATATTTTCTTTATATGTGCTTAGAACAGGGCTCCAGATAAGTAATTAGTGATTGAGTATTGTCACTCCATCATTTCTGCAGCAATTGGGTATTTCAAAATTTTAATTGTGTAAAATAGAATCACACTACTGTTTACACATCAGCAGACCGCATTTATTGAATAGTTAGCTTCTAAATGAAAACACATCTTGGTATTTCATTAGAATTGTCTTCTCCTTGGAGACAATTCTAATGAAATACTAAGATGTGTTTTCATGTAAAAATAAGAAAATATGCTATATTTGTGGTCTGTTTATTGTTTTCTGTAGCATGATAAAAAGATACCACAATTTTTTCATTGCTTTTTGATACTCACTACTTCTGATTTCAATTGGGTTTTTGACAATTTTGGGGTATTTACGCAAATACGCACCTTATCTGGAGCTCTGTTAGAAGTACATGTGGTGACCCCAATTTGAACCGTCTCATCGAGACGTTTAAACAAGTGGTCACAATGATCTATATTGCTTATATGTATTATTATCCGGCTACATGAATGCACTATTTGTCCACAAGTTATACAATTCCCATAAGCCCCATTTCTTCAGTCACAGCCACGTGGGTGTGGTAGGAGGAATGAGGCTTATGGTATTTGTGACCAGTGACAGCCGCATATGAGCGATTATGCCAGACTGCCCATACGTCATTGAGACGTGTCAATGCTAGAAAACTTCTAGTGCACCAGAATGCAGACTGACCATAAACGCCATAAGCCCCATAAGTTCCATCACATACACACAAATCAGACTAACACTCAGGGATTCCGCTGGCGATCGCCACTTTCGCAATTGGCGATAAAAAATTACAATTTTTGAAATTTTTGAAGTGGTGATTTTTTAATTTTCCCCAACGGAATCCCTGAACACTCCCCATACATCATCATTAACCCTTTGAAAGCCCGCTATAACGGTTTATGCAACAGTGCAGATCCAGAAGAGCCGGCTCGTAACGAGCCGCCTCATCAGGATTTGCACTTTTTGAAAGTAATTTTTATATTTTTGAGAACAAAATGAACTAGTCTGAATTTTTTTTGTGATGATTGGATTGGCTGCACAATTAACATATCAAACAAGAGGGCCATGATGGCCCTAATTCGCTCACCTGACTCCATGAACACCAGAGGAGAATGTGACATTGAGTTCATGTGTTTTAAAAAAATTGTGCTATTTTTAGATGACGGTCATCTTGGATTAAGCGATGACTCTCATTTTACAAAATCTGAAAATGCTTCACCCAAGGATCTTAACTTCCTATGAAGTTTGGCCAGCATCGGCCATGTGGTTCCTGAGAAAAAGACGTTCAAAATCTTGAATAAATGGACCTTTTGGTGGCCATCATGGATGACATAATCATCCGATTCCGACAAATATTACACCAGAGCAATCGCTTCATCGATACCTTCAATTTGATATATGGCATGAGCATATTCGGTCAAAAATAAAATTTGACTCCAATTTGACCCCACGGGCCATGCCAATTTTTGACCCCGGGGTCACCATTTTCACAACTTTGAAAGAGCATTGTAAATCGATCATTCTACCAAGTTTAGTCGAAATCCGGCTAGCGGTTCATGAGAAGAAGATTTTTTAAGAATTTATGCTATTTTTAGACGGCGGCCATCTTGGATTAGCGATGACCTCCATTTTAACAAATCTGAAAAGGCTTCACCCATGGACCATAACTTTTAAGTTTGGCTACCATGGGCCAAGCGGTTCATGTGAAGAAGAATTTTGAAATCTCTAATAAAAGAACGACCTTTTGACATTTCGGCGGCCATCTTGGATGACATAACAATCCGATTTCGACAAAAAATGCACCAAAGTGATCGCCTCATTGATATCTTCGATTTAATATATAACATGACCATATTCGGTCAAAAATAAAATTTGACCCCACGGGCCACGCCCATTTTTGACCCCGGGGTCACCATTTTAACAACTTTGAAAGAGCAATGTACATCAATCATTCCTACCAAGTTTCGTCGAAATCCGGCTAGCGGTTCATGAGAAGAAGATTTTTTAAGAATTTATGCTATTTTTAGACGGCGGCCATCTTGGATTAGCGATGACCTCCATTTAACAAATTCTGAAAAGAAAAGGCTTCACCCATGGACCATAACTTTTAAGTTTGGCTACCATGGGCCAAGCGGTTCATGTGAAGAATTTTGAAATCTCTAATAAAAGAACGACCTTTTGACCTTTCGGCGGCCATCTTGGATGACATAACAATCCGATTTCGACAAAAAATGCACCAGAGTGATCGCCTCATTGATACCTTCAATTTCATATATGACATGACCATATTCAGTAAAAAATAAAATTTGACCGTAATTTGACCCCACGGGCTACGCCCATTTTTGACCCTGGGGTCACCATTTTAACAACTTTGAAAGAGCAATGTACATCGATCATTCCTACCAAGTTTTGTCGAAATCCGGTTGGCGGTTCTTGAGAAGATTTTTTAAGAATTTGTGCTATTTTTAGATGGCGGCCATCTTGGATTACGCAATGACGTCATTTTAACAATTTTGTAATCCCCCTACCTAAGGACCATGATCATGAAGTTTGGTGACTATAGACCCAATGGTTACCGAGGAGAAGACGTTTGAAAATGTTCACGGACGACGACGGACGACGACAACGGACGAACGACGACGGACGACGACGGACACATTGCGGTAACAATAGCTCACATGAGCTTCGCTCAGGTGAGCTAAAAACACTCTAGTTACTTAGGGGTGAAAGGGTTAAGACGTCTCCATGCTAGAAAATTCTTCATCCTCGTCAAAGTCCCAAACCTCGGCGCTGATCGTCTCCTTATGCATCTCGGTCAATCCCGTCAAATCCTCAAGGTAGTGCGGCTCATTGAATGCCTTCAGAAGAAACTCGAACCCTTGCTCTTCATAGCTCTGTATGACAGTTTTCGAACATGCCGTGCATTTATCGAACGCACGGCTCGCGGGCATTATCTGGTGAAATCGCGATAAAAACCCGCGTAGCTGGTGTGGTACAAGGCCTAGTGGACTGACGTATTCCGTCGTTATGTGGTCGTCGTTCGCGCTGGTGTCCGCAGCCGCGCATGCTCGGTCTGGATGTTGGAGGATCGAGACGAGTAACTCGACAGCTAATGCACTCACAATGTACGACATGCCAGGCCTCGATACCGTACACTGCTGGTCCAATGTCCGGTCTCTCGTTGACTGAAAGCAAAGAACAATGGCTAGTGTAACAAGGGCATCAATATCACTAAGCTAATCCCCTCACTAGCAGCCTTGATAATGAAACAAAAGTTATTGAATAAAAAAAAAATTTTTTAAACGCATTTGCCTTACAAACAAGGTGAACAGGAATTGTAAGCCATTTACCCGACCGTTAAGGTTTCGAACGCACCAAGTCTGACCCACAGGTGGAAGACTCGGACCTATGAAACCAAAAAAAATGCCTATTAAAAAAATCACATTACCCCACCCACTTGGTCTTGTACAGTACCATCTTCTAATAGAAGATTGTACTGTACGAGACCAAGTGGGTGGGGTAATGGGATTTTTTTTAATAGATATTTTTTTGGTGTTGTAGGTCCGAGTCTTCCACCTGTGGTCTGACCTTGACCCTGGGCTTAACGGGGGCGGTCACTCACAAATACAGTAGAATCACTCTACATGGGACACCTAGAAAAATACATTTGTTTAATTTTTATGGGTTTCACTGTAATTTATATAGACTGCTAATGACACAAACATGTCTTGGTATGTTCATATACCTGACCCACAGTGAAGAATCTCTACACCGGACACCTGGGGACCCCATTGTGTTGAATTTACATGGGTTTCATGGTAATTTATTATTAATTGTCGTGCCTGTTCATGATTGAAAATTACAGAAACAGTTCATGGAGTGCTTAATTACAGTAGGAACCTTTCTATACCGGACACCTTGGGACCTCCCAGAGTGTCCGGTTTAGAGAGGTTCCACTGTAGTAAACAGACATGAGCGAAGTGGTCGCTTTTTTTCTGGCCAAGTCGCCTTATTTTTCCCGTAGGGGGAAGTCATTTCTGGATTTTTTTTTTTTTTTTTTTACTATGAATTTCAGACCCTAGGGGCGAGTGCATGTCATAAATGCGCTAATCCCACCAAATAGGCGTGTAAAATTGGATCGCATCGATTGTTTGATGACCCCTGGTGTGTACACATAGAGTTTACAGTTATGCGATAACCGTAAAAGAAATGTTCAGTGAAATTATGATTTTTATCACTTCTCCCTAATTTTGCCTCACTTCTCCCTATTTTGCCAGGAGGGAGAAGTCACATTTTTGGCCTAGCTTGAACCCTGATGACATTGTCCTGATGTAAGTCTACATTGGGTGAGAAAAGCAATACGACCAGAGGTCGGTCGCACGTCGTAACTCACGTTGGAAAAAACAGCAGACGACGTAAATTGTTTTCTAGATATAAAGGTTAAAAGAAAGTCTGTTGCAAGTTGTATCGCAATTCCGTGGAGAACTCATATTATTGGATATAACTTGACGGCTAAGCTTCCCTGAATTATATAATTAGGTTTAAGTAGCAAAGAATGGCAATAAAGATATTGGAAAAATCTGCCTGTCTGCCAGCCGAAAGAAATTGAATAGTGATACAAAGACGATGAAATACTGCTTAACGGTTTTATGGCGGGAAATGATAAATGTCGTCTGCTGATATTTTTTAAGAATTGCCTAATTTCTAAATAAAAGCCTGTTTTGTCATTTGTCTGCCAGGTGGGAGTAATACACAATACCGGTACATAGAGTTTATTCAACTACCATTTTGAAATACCGGATTTATTTTCATCTGGATATCCGATAAAGAAATGAGTGCAGAGCACGACTTTCTTTGTCGGATTTACAGATGTTAAGGTAAATAAATCCAGTATTTCAAAAGGGTAGTGGAATAAATTGTATATTACCGGTACACTTCGAAAAATGTGAAATTCGCTATCAGACCAGCTTATCATTATAAGCTGGTCTGAGAGCGAATTTCACATTTTTTGACGTATTAATTGTTTCTTCGACGTAAATGACCTCAAAACGGGACGTCAATTACGTCTTGTGAACGTCTAGGAAGAAATATTTCCTTCAAGGAAATAAATAAATCCCTCCAGAATCTTGGTAAATCACTGGGTAGCATGTAATATGTTCCAATACTGCTTAATACGGAGCCCCGCAGGGGACGTAGAATTCTTTTTTTTTATTAATTTGTTCCCACGAAATAACAATTTGTTCCCTCAATTTAACAACAATTCGTTCCCTCAATTTAACAATTTGTTCCCACAAAATAACAATTCGTTCCCGTGGAATTGTTAAATTGAGGGAACGAATTGTCATTTCATGGGAACGAATTGTTAATTCAAGGGAATGAATTGTTATATCGTGGAAACGAATTGTTAATTTGAGGGAACAAATTGTTATATCATGGGAACAAATTGTTAATTCGAGGGAACAAATTGTTAAATTGAGGGAATGTATTGTTATTTCGTGGGAACAAATTAATAAAACAAAATCCATGTCCCCTGCGGGGCTCCGTAGCTTAACACTTTCACGGAGGGAAACGATTAATGTCGTCTGCTGCTTTGTGTCTTCAGAATTTCCCGATTTCTAAATGAAATCCTGTTCCGGCAGCACATTAGAATCATCTGTTTCTCAGGTGGGAAAAAATGAATAGCAACACATAGACGATGATATACTACAAGTTAACATTAATGTCTGTTTCACGAACCCTGTCCAAATTGTACAGCTATATAAACATTGCAAAAACAATTTATTTTTTGATAATATACAATTTTAGCTAAATTTAAGAATAACCGTTCTTTTATTTTGGAAAAATTGGTCTAATATCGATTTGCAGGTTTTCATATCATATGGTATTTGTATCCAATCTAGCTATTGATCACAGGTTGAAGTAACGGACCGAGGTCTATAAATACATTAAATATGCCTAAAAGCATCAATAAATGAAGAAGAAAAAAGCTAAAAAATGTTTTTTACTCCCTCCATATAGACTCCATATACATGTACATGTATATGGAGTCTATATGGAGGGAGTAAAAAAAAAATATTTAGCTTTTTTTTTTCTTCATTTATTGATGCTTTTAGGCATATTTAATGTATTTATAGACCTATATAGCTTGATGGGTGTTTCATTGGTGGACTTGCGAACAGTGCAGATCCTGATCAGACTGTGTGGATGCATTTCTCCAGTCACAGCCACATATTTATAAGCATGAATGTTGTTTCGGTGACTGAAAAACAATGAAGACAATGATCAGATAGCATGGTTACACAGACTATATGTATACACTGGTGGCAAATGCTGTAAGCCCTATTTGTCCAACCATTGTCATATATTAAAGGTTTGTTTATTGGTGTTTACCGGCCTATCAACAGCTACGGTCATTTAAGACCTAATAGGTCAATCCCGCATTTAACCTGCTGCATTGGGGGGAAAATCCCAAAATCGTAGCAAAATATATACATCGAAAACAATTTTTATCCTGACCTGGTGCCAGGTCCATACCACACTAAAGTCACTTGGCCCCTTTCCATAAAAGTAATAGGATTACAAATAATTGTAATACTCACATAAAGGGTATAACCAGATTCAACTGTCACAAACAAAATGCCAATATATTAAAGGAGCTGCTTGACAATTTAAGCCCCAAGAGAGTAGAAATATGGAAATTGAGAAATTATATTAACCCTTAGACCGCTATCTTATTCACATAAGCTCTGTGAGCTTGTTTTCTAATCCTTATTCACTGTTACTTTATATGTATTTTGATGCATATATATACATGTATATTATTTGAAATAAATATTGTTTAAACTATTTTTTTTGTTGTCTGCTGTTTATTTTCTATTTTCCATTTTTATCATCAAAAACATGCTTTGACAGCACTTTAGAATAATGTACAACATGCTTTGACAGCACTTCAGATTCAGTTCCGTTGGAAATGATTCTGAAGTGCTGTCAAACCATGTTTTTATTGAAAAATAAGGCAAGATATAAAGGCAACAGCAGATGACAGTTGTTGTGAGTAGCAGTCTAAGGGTGAAACAAACAATTAGTATTCCAATCGATGGTTGGAACAGAACAACAACCCATCGAAAATATATTCTAATGTGATTTTTGAAAGTGAAAGGTGAATCGCTTTTGAATGTTATGGGAATACATACCTAAAAATAAGCGGTCCGGTGATTACCGTGCTCACACCCACATGAGGTCGCATAATACAACAGCAATAATTAGATGTTATCAGATAATGTTAATGAGGTATGATATTCCAGTGTTTAATTATTTTCCTCGTAATGAAGTTGTGATAAAAGCCATGAATTCCTGATTTATATATTACTTTATCCCGTCAACACAGTGCGTATGTGCCGTGAAATATTTTTGATATCCAGTCAATATGACCTAATCACTGAGTATGAATATGTGCAGTTGTCATAATAGTTGATTCTCCGATTTTGAGGATGCGGCTGGGGTTATTTTTTGCATTTTAAATCTATTTGTAGTTTTGACGGGATAAATAGAATAGTAGGTTAGTGCCATGAATGGGAAAACATATCGGGCGCGGCGCGGCACGGAAACGGGATGTGCTCGGCAGAGCCTCGCCATCCAGTTTCCTAAACCTTGCCAGATATTCTTTCCATTTCACGGCACTAACCTTCTATTCTCTATTTACCGGTATTCGTCTATTGGATGCAAAAGTATTCACGCAATAATTATGATATTTTATTGCAATGTGTGAATCCTGCATGGTCTGAAACATACTGGTACTGCACCTTACGTGGCTGGTTGCCACAGATACCTTCACGTGAGTTGTGATGGTACATTTTCCCACCACATATCTAATATAAAATTAGATAAGTCTATCTACTGTATAACAGACGTAAATTTTGTTTGGAATCCCTAATGTTTTCTATGCTACTTTATATAAATATTGTATACCATAGTTATACTAATAGTAGTCCCCTCTTTAATACTCCAATAGTAGCCCCCACACCACCCCTCCATATTTGCATTCTAAATATGCTATTTTCACATACAAACGCCATTTAAAACAAGAATTCCGCCACTTGGCGTCGCAACCATGTGAAAGTCAAAATGGTCAAGGTCATGTTCATGAGTGTGTTCCAAATGCTCACATGTATCAAGTGTCAAAATATTGAAGCAATCTGTCGAGTAATATTAATGTTATATGATGATGAAGAAACTTGTACAAGTATTTCCGCAAAAATGAGAGGTAAAAAGGTCAAGTTCATATTAATGGCGGCATGAGTGTTCCAAATGCTCACATATAGCAAGTGTCCAAATATTAAAGCAATCCGTCAAGTAATATTAAAGTTATACCATGATGATGAAGCTTGTACAAACTTTTTGACGCAAAAAAATGGCTAAGTGTTTCCGCAAAAATATGAAGGTGAAAAAGGTCAAGGTTTGTTAATGGTGGCATGAGTGTGTTCCAAATACTCATCTGTATCAAGTTTCCAAATATTGAAGCAATCCTTCCAGTAATATTAAAGTTATACCACGATCATGAAGCTTCTACAAACATTTCTACATTTCGGACAACGACGACGGAAAAAGCGGCGACGACTTCTGCTAAAGCAGACGCAACAACAATGTTTTAAATGTCTTTTGTATGTGAAAATGATCCTATTCTAATTCCAGCACAAAAATATTTACACAATTCCCTAAAATTTGATTGGCCCGTAGCAAGTCTCTGTCCAAAATTTATATCCCAGTAAACTCCCACGCCGAACTACTTACCGTAACCGTGAAGCGCAGTTAAAATAATTCTTAAGAAAACGGAAAATAAACACATTTTCTTGATGAATTTATTTCAAATGCTGGACTTATAAGGAATGAATGGCCTTTTTGTGGAATTTATCGGGGTATAAACTTGGAAAAGTCACGGGAATACTGGACAAAGGCCGGCGTCCAGTTTTCCAAGTTTATACCCCGATAAATTCCACAAAAAGGCCATTCATTCCTATTTTCCACGTTTCGCACAAATTGCATAGCCCCGGGGGCATTTATTAGAATAAATATGGTATGTTTATGGTATGCTAATAATGTATTCTTTTTGTTTTCTATTTGATAAAAACCCAACCAATTGCCAAACTGTTACAGAGAACACGACCGTGAACTTACATCACCGGGTGCCACGACGTCGTTACAGAAGTAGCAGCCAAGCTGGAAACCGGGTATGACCATCCTGTGGGAGACAGGCTGGGGTGTGTCCCAGCTCGCAGCCGTCTTGTGGCCGTGCCGCATCACCAGGAATGTGTCAAAACCCAGGGCTGCACATATCACCATCTACGTCATATGAGACATGCCGTGTGAGTTTGTACCTTCAGATTAACCTTCATTAAATACATATGCAAAATTTACAATATTTTTCATGAAAATAAAGTCAAAAGTTGACAAAATTTTCAGAGTACCGCATGTAGTCTGAAAATTGTGTCAACTTTTGACGACATAATTATATGGATAATATTGTAAATTTTGTAAACGTATTTCATGAAATTACGCAGATGTCCGAAGGTACAAAATCACATGGCGTGTCTCATATGATTATTGAAGCTGACTCAAGTGATTATTTTCACTGAAATAATTTACTTTAAATAAAACTTTACAATATTGGTGGTATATATGTGTGTCTACAATTGTGTTGAGTCTATTAAACCTCACTACGCGGGAGACAAAAATTGTTGATATGCTCAGAGGTGAAATTTATGTACAGGGCAGGAACATTGCACTCATCCGCTCATCCTGATGAGTGGGAATGCATGCAGGACGAGTAGAAATTCTGGGTTTTCTAATGTAAATTTCTTATTTTTGCCATCTCTGTCGAAGCAAGGACGAGTGAACATTTTAACAAATATTGTGCTCTTATGTAGCGCATGGGTACTATCGCCTTATACAGACTTAAAGTTGATATACACAGGTCTGGTTGAGATCCGAGACAATAAGTTCACTAAAACAACGCCTAGCACAGTATCAAAATATATTCTGGCATGTAACATAACATATGTTTATTACATAAAATGGCGGTGTATTAACACAGTGTAATACAAATCATAATGCACTAGTGTAATAAATATGCAAATTAGCTCGTTACAGAAAACAGGTTTTGTGACCAGTAGCCTATTTCATCAACATTGCAAAGTATACTTTAGTAGCAAAGTATACTTTGAGGGAGAAATTTTCAATTTTTTTAAAAATTTATTAATTTTTGTTATACTGAATTTATTACATTATCACAGCCATTTAATGGCTGTGATAATGTAATAAATTCAGTATAATAATTCTGCATACTTTTAATCATGAAATATATGCATTTGTTAGTTCTATATGAAATAATTCCTTTCAGGAAAAATAAATGATTACTCCCTCAAAGTATACTTTGCTTGTAAAGTATACTTTGCAATGTTGATGAAATAGGCTACAGTACAGCTTCAATGTATTAAGCCGTGCTTAAGCATTAAATAGAATCTAACATCTGCGATAATTTAATATGGTCTTAATTAAACTCGATGACTAATTTCACAAGAAACTCGACATAGCCTCGTTTCTTCTGAAATAAGTAAACTCTAAACATGACGTTAAACAATCACTCATGTAAGATCCTCTATTTATGACATGCATGTACAAGTGAAGACTTTGACAATAGAGATCATTACATCAGTGATGGATATATAGAGAATAGTAGGTTAGTGCCGTGAATGGGTAAAAATATCTGGCAAGGCTCAGGAAACGGGATGGGCGAGGCTCTGCCGAACACATCCCGTTTTCGTGACGCGCCAGACATTTTTCCCATTCACGGCACTAACCTACTATTCTATTTATCCCGACAACACCTACAAATGGCTGAAAAATGCAAAAATATAACCCCAGCCACCGCACATATTCATACGCAGTGATTAGGTCGTATTGACAGGATATCAAAAAAGTTTCACGGCACCTTGTTTCATGGCACATACGCACTTTGTTGACGGGATAAACTGAGATATGTATTAACCCTTAGACCGCTACACACAACAATTGTCATCTGCTTTTATATCTTGCTTTATTTCTCAATAAAAACATGGTTTGACAGCACTTGAGAATCATTTCCAATGGAAATGATTCTCAAGCGCTGTCAAAGCATGTTGTAAATTATTCTAAAGTGCTGTTAAAGCATGTTTTTGTAGATAAAAATTGAAAATAGAAAATAAACAGCAGATGACAAAAACATTAATATAGTGGTGTAAGGGTTAACCCTTTCACCCCTAAGTAACTAACTGCAATGGATTTTGATATGTTAAAATTTTGCAACAAATCCAACCATCACGAAATGATTTTCAGACTAGTCCATTTATGAAAAGGGGGGTGTTTTTGTTCTCGAAAATATGATAATTACTTGCAAAAAGTGCAGATCCTGATGAGACGGCTCGTCACGAGCTGGCTCATCTGGATCTACACTTTTTGCCGATACCACTATACAGGCCCGTAGCCAGGGGGGGTCGGAGCGGTCGGACGACCCACCCGCCCAGCCTCGAGGTTCATTTTTTTAGCCTTGAGGTCCACTTTTTTAGACCCCCATAGATACTTCAGACCCCTTGAGCCTTCGAAACGACCCCCCCCCCCCTTCAAACAGGTAGATACTTCAGACCCCTTGAGCCTTCGAAACGAACCCCCCTTCAAACAGGTAGATACTTCAGACCCCTTGAGCCTTCGAAACGACCCCCCCTCAAACAGGTCTGGCTATGGGCCTGCTATACAGGCATGTGATGTTGAAGGGGTTAAGCAAGGCTGACTCCAATTCGCTGACATTTGAATAATAGTAGTCTCCGTTATTAAAGAAGTGAACTAATTTCATAAGAAACGAGGCTATGCGAAGTAGTAATTTGTACAAAACAAGGCTATGCCAAATAGTAAGTTGTACAAAACACCTTGATATGAAGTCACACGACGTTATCATCAACTACCATCAACCTGTCACACAAATTACATTTGACCTTGACCGTGGGCACAGGGGCCACATGCGTGGGATACAGCATGAATATATGGATGATGACTAATAAGCATATGAAGTTTCAAGTCAATGTGACTTAGGACTGCAGAGATATAAGGTATTTAAAAACTTTAACGCATATTTCGGACGGACGGACGGACGGACGGACGTTCCTACAAATGGATACTTATGTGGCTAACCCTAACCTTTTCCTTTGTTCATCCCTATTGTTCTGTAGCCACATAAACCCATTTTAGCCACATAATATCACGGAACAATAGAATATTACATAACCTATTCTTCTCCTAGCCACATATGTATCCATTTGTAAGCTCGGACGGATGGACGCACACACACAAGGACACCCGGACGTCATTGTGATCACTATGTCTCGCTTACCGCAAGCGGGCTCGACAAAAATAATATTCACAAGAGACACGGTGCGTTTCCTCTTGTGTACATACAAAAAGTAAGGCAAGTTTCAAGTGAATGGGTTTAACTTCCCAGAAACGGCTACGGTCATATAGAGACGGGACCACAGTTTAGAGTCTCGTCCAACAGACCAGTGGGATGGTAATACTATGAAAGTATTTTTGATGCCCAAGGCGAGGTTTGAACCCACAACCTCCAGATTGGAAGTCAGGTGTTCTAACCCGCCGGCCACAACCCATCCCAAGTTTCAAGTGAAGAAATGTTGAAACATAAAACAAACCACATCACAATAATGCACAAAGTAGTATCAGGTAGTGAGTTTTGCTATAAGTTTGACCCTTTCACTCCTTAATAACTGGAATGGATTTTCATATGGCAATTTTCCGGCCAATCCAATCGTCACTATATGATTTTCAGACTAGTCCATTTATGAAAGGGGGGTGTTTTTGTCTTTTTTCTCTAAAATATGAAAATTACTTGAAAAAGTGCGGATCCTGATGACGAGATGGCTCATCAGGATCTGCACTTTTTCAAGTACCGGTAATTTTTATATTTATAGACATATTTTTATCCATATTCTGGTACCTTTTGTTTTGAGGCTGCCATAACCGTCGGCAACCACCGACTCTCGCGCGTGTCTAGCAACAGAAATACTGCATCATGGGAATTAACCAGCGAGTCAAGACGTTCCACGTCCGCTTTTATTTGTTCTCTTGTACTTTCTGAAATGTAAAGATCTTGTATACAACACAAGTGATTTTAGCACTAACAAAAGCTGTAAAATATCGTGTGATCTCCATTATTTCATTTTTACCTTATTTCTTGAAAGTGACTGTAAACATATGGGGCCCGTTTCACGAAACTACGTACGACTAAGATGTTCGTAAGTGCACATTTAGGATCATCTGGAAACTTAAATTGATGGATTTACATTTACTGAGCATAGGCTGCATATGTAGCCTATGCTCAATAAATGTAAATCCAATAATTGTGACGGTAAACATATGATTTGTAGAACTAGAGCAAGTAAGCAGAGGCTCACGGATACACCCGGCCATGCTTCCAATCAACAACCCACAATTGCTTGATTGATATGGAGTCTATATGGAGGGAGTAAAAAAAACAAAAAAACTTTTTTTTCTTCATTTATTGATGCTTTTAGGCATATATAATGTATTTATAGACCTCGGTCCGTTACTTCAACCTGTGCCCACAATTGCTTGTTTAAGGTATACATGTATGTTCTTTCTTATCTTGTATATTCTCTAAATAAAAACATGGTTTGGCAGCATTTTAGAATCATTTCCATTGGAAATGATTCTAAAGTGCTGTCAAATCATGTTTTTGATATGAAAAATGGAAGATAAAAAATAAACAGCAAATTTTAATTCAGCACTGTAAGGGTTAAAGTGCTGAAATGATGGTTGTGTTGTATTGCATTTACATTTTAATAGTTTGCAAGAAGACTTATGAAACTAATAAGCATTGATTTTTGTTTTACAATCATTCGCGTTACAAAAATATATATGTGGCTGCGACTGGGAAAATGGAGCTTATGAGCTTTGCAACCAGTGCAGATCCAGATCAGCCTGTACATCCGCCCAGTCTGATCAGGACCTGCACTGTTTGCTATTCCATCAATGAAACACACGTCATGCTTCCAACAAGCAATACTGGGCCCGGTTGTTCAAAACATCAGTTAGCTTAACTGACTGTTAAATCCTTAACTGAATGGTTAAAATCTCTGTTAAAACAGAGATTTAAACCATTCAGTTAAGGATTTAACAGTCCGTTAAGCTAACAGATGTTTTGAGCAACCGGGCCCAGATTGTTATCCCGCTACAGGGGTGTGCTATTTGATCAGGAGCTATACTGGTCACAAATCGCATAAGTCCCATTTCTTCAGTCGCAGCCATATATGTCCATAGGTTAAGTTCACATATTATATTCTGCTTGTTTGTAAGAGTCGGTTGATGTCGGACCAAAATTGTAGGGTTGTGCATTCCCAAAACATATGCTTGTTTGAGGTAATGATCATATGACAAAATTCACATAAATTTGATGCTTTTAATTTTACGGTACATTTAAATATTTTTGGAGATTTAATGTGTTTAATTAGCCAAACGTTCACCGGCAGCAAAACATAGAACCTACACTATTCTCTATTTAACCCTTTCAACACCACAGGCCTGTACAGTGGTATTGGCAAATAGTGTAGATCCTGATGAGCCGGCTCGTGACAAGCCATCTCATCAGGATCTGCACTTTTTGCAAGTAATTTTCATATTTTTAAGAACAAAAGCACCCCCTTTTTATAAATGGACCAGTCTGAAAATCATTATGTGACTGTTGGATTGGTTGGAAAATAACCATGTCAAAATCAATTACAGTTACTTAGGGGTGAAAGGGTTAACTTACCCGGTACTGAGTGGCCTGGCATAGGAATGGATAAGACAACACCTTCCGCATTCTGGAAGCAGAAATTTGTTTACAAATGTTTTAATTTTTGTTTAATGGTGTTTAACCCTTACTATGCTGAATTGAACTTTGTCGTCTGCCGGAAATTTAATTTTGTAGAACCCCCTATTGTTCACCCTCCCCTATTGTTACCCCTCGGTAAGTTCGTCCATTCAGTTCTTGTGTGTGTCCGACAACAAAAGTTGCCGACCAAAACAGATCACGAAATATTGTACCACAGGTTTGGAGTTCGATATCGAGCACATGCACATGCCGATATCACCATTGTATGGCGATATCACCATTCTGGTCGTTTATAAAAAAATTAGTTTTATGAAGGGTAACAATAGGGGAGGGTAACAATAAGGGAGGACTGTAGAATTTGTAGAACCCCCTATTGTTCACCCTCCCCTATTGTTACCCCTCGGTAAGTTCGTCCATTCAGTTCTTGTGAGTGTCCGACAACAAAAGTTGCCGACCAAATCAGATGACAAAATATTGTATCGGATGTTTGGAGTTCGACATCGAGCAATAGATTGGAAATGGAAACGATGTGAATACACAAACTAGTTTAGGTAAAAACAAACCACACCATTTTCATGCGTTAAATAGTTAAGAACGAACGTGTATACAGGGTTTGTCACTAACTATAGGGCCAGGGATTCCGCAGCACAGACAGCCCGACTTTTTCATTATGCTGAATGGGATCTTCTTGAAAATTCAGGGATTCCTCCTACATAACAGGGGTCCTCGGGATCCCGGGACACTGCAAGTGTCGACCCCTGTGTATACCACACAAATAATGGCATTTTTGGTCATGGTTGGCCATGTATATGTCCTTCGTTAATGTCATACAGCTATGGTACATGTAAGTGTACAACATATATGTTTCAATACAGCTTTCTACATCTTCGGCGATGAAAAACATACGATAACCACACATTAAGTACATTGTTAGCGAAACACTAGAGACACTTTACACGGTTATAACCACAGGTGGATAAAGCGTGACAGTGATGGTAAACTAGTTAAAATGTTAAAATGTACTAATGAAGATGTTTAGAAACTAGCAGAACTTTGAAGTCAGAGAAATAAAATGGCCATGAAAGAAATCACCTCTAAAGGCCTATTATTAGAGGAATATCAATACGATGAGTGTGTTAGTCATGTTGTTTGATTATCCAGAATATCGCCTAAAACCATATGTATTAAATCAGACAGTTTGTATGATGTCCGCATATGATAAAGCTTCAGGAAAAAAAACATAGCTTCAAAGTTTAACTCCGAATGGTTCGGAAATTATCAACGTGGTACATGTAATAACAATGATCTAGGCCAATTTCGCAGGTCAGACATCTTATGTGTACCGAGAGTTTGATTATATCGGATACCTAGGAATAAGGAAATAAATAAAGGATGTTACATGAGTGATGCTTTAATATGATATTTATTAAACAAGTTTACTGAGTGCACAAGAAACGAGGCTATGACAAGTTTCTTATGAAATCAGTCAACGAGTTCAATAAATCTCATTGAATAAACACAAATGTCATATTTTTTTAGCGAATACACACCACAAACAGAACAAATAAACGCAATTTAATTTCGATATTCAAACCATGAAGCAGAATGGACATATATTAGTATGTGTCATGGCATCCTGCAACTTATTTTTTTCAATGTCCTCTACTTTGGATAAAAAACAACTATTTTAAGTAATAAAACCGTGTTTCAATAAACACCTGCTAATTAATTCTGTATCTTGTGCGATCAAAACAAAGTGCTTCCGAAATATACAGATGTTGATTTTATTAATTCAAATACTAGCTTGCACCAAAGAAGGGGTCATTGACAGATTTGAGTTGTACAATATCAGGAAATAAATAAAGGATGTTACATGAGTGATGCTTTAATATGATATTTATTAAACAAGTTTACTGAGTGCACAAGAAACGAGGCTATGACAAGTTTCTTATGAAATCAGTCAACGAGTTCAATAAATCTCATTGAATAAACACAAATGTCATATTTTTTTTATTGCATAAACACAGCACCATACATCGAAGCTGTAATGATCACCTAGTGACGTAGTGTGTTTTCTGTTGCGGTCACATTCACATATTTATCACACTTAGTCTAGTGTATTGTGATTTTTAATACACCGTGTTATTACATTGTGGAAGCATATTTTATGCAATAAAGTTTATATCCATATTGCAGCATGGATGAGTATAAACATATGTCAATTATGTACAAAGTTACTTTGTCATGAGTAATCGCGCTTATTCCTAGGTATACACATTTTGTCTGACCTGTGGAATTGGCCTAGAGTTTTGGAGTTAAAACCGGGATAACTTCAGAACCAATTGGAGTTGAAGTTTGAAATAATGTTTTTCTTGGAGCTTTGACATATATGGACATCAATCGGACGAGAGGTTTGGTTTTAAAACGGGGCTTGGGGAGATATTTTGGATAATCAAATAACACGACTGCCGCACTCATATTACTGACCTTCTTTTAATAATGCGTCTTTAGAGGAGATTTTGTTTTGTTATAATGAAATGTTTCTTTCTCTGACTTTCTGCTAGTTTCTAAAACATATTAATCAGGAAAGTTTTAACCATTTTTCCATCCCTGCCACGCTTTCTCCACCTGTGGGTACAGTTGGTGTGATCTTAAATAAAAGCTAATGGGGCCCGCTTCTGTAAACTTCGTAAGACTAAGAATTTTGTATGTGTAAAATTTGATTTTGGAATAACATTTACATTGACAGCTGATGTTGGAAAATCTTTAGCGGATGTGTTCACATGTAATGATTGTGTAGGTCTAGTAACGCTAGTTAATCACGTTAATGTGATAACCAAATAAATACCCATGCTACCCATTTTGCTATGACGGACATTTAAGAGTTGACTTCCTCACACCGTTGACACAGATTTAAAAATTGCCAAAAATACCAGGCAGATGGCGTGATGAGATATCTGGTGCTTTAAAAAGAACAGCGCAGTGAATAAGCATACCATTTCAGTTGTCAATGTAGTCCTGCACCACACTGACGTCAATTTACGCGTAAATTGACGTCAGTGTGGTCCAGGACTACATGGACAACTGAAATGGTATGCTTATTCACTGCGCTGTTCTTTTTAAAGCACCAGATTAGCACCAGCTATTATAATCGTTGCGACATACATGTATGTTTTCACGAATTTACTCAGGTGACCAGTTTTTTCGCATATTGTATTATGTGGTACGACATGTATAAATATGGGCCCTGACTGTGAAAAGCGAGCTTCCGCTGTATGTGACCAGTGCATCACTAGATCAGCATTCGATTCCGCGCAGTTTCAATATGCCTAATAGTATGTTATACCTCCACATAACAATTTTGATCAATCGGTAATTAGTATTGTGATGCGAAGAAAGACCATTATATACACTGGTCTCGAATGTCATACTGTTCTTTTTCTCAGTCAACGGCCCAATTACATGTATAAATGTAACCGAGTTGTAGCCTATGTAACACCAGTACAGGACAGGTCCGTCACAGTACATTTCTTCCAAGTATTCTGCGTTTGTAATCAATTTCACCCTAGCGCACAACCCTCAACTAGTATTACCCTCCCCTGTTGTTACCCGGTACAAAAATCATACAATCATACACATCTTGGTATTTCATTAGAATTGTCTCCTTGGAGACAATTCTAATGAAATACCAAGATGTGTTTTCATGCTGCATTGACACCTTGAATGGTGATATCGGCATGTGAATCATCAAATATTTCGTCATCTGTTTTGGTCGGCAACTTTTGTTGTCGAATACTGATAAGAACTGAATGGATGAACTTACTGAGGGGTAACAATAGGGGAGGGTAACAATAAGGAATTATACAGTCCTCCCATAGTGTTTGTTACCCTCCCCTATTGTTACCCGTCATAAATATCATGTTGCATTGACTACTAGAATGGTGATATCGGAATAGAATTGTGATATCGGCAAGTGAATGTGCTCGATATTGAACTCCAAACATCCGATACAATATTTCGTCATCTGTTTTGGTCGGCAACTTTTGTTGTCGGACACTCACAAGAACTGAATGGACGAACTTACAGAGGGGTAACAATAGGGGAGGGTGAACAATACGGGGTTCTACAAATTATACAGTCCTTCCTTATTGTTACCCTCCCCTATTGTTACCCGTCATATAAATCACGTTTTATAGACGAGCAGAATGGTGATATCGGCATACAACGGTGATATCGGCATGTGAATGTGCTCGATATCGAACTCCAAACCTCTGATACAATATTTCGTCATCTGTTTTGGTCGGCAACTTTTGTTGTCGGACACACACAAGAACTGAATGGACGAACTTACCGAGGGGTAACAATAGGGGAGGGTGAACAATAGGGGGTTCTACAAATTCTACAGTCCTCCCTTATTGTTACCCTCCCCTATTGTTACCTGGGTAACAATAAGGGAGGGTGAACAATAGGGGGTTCTACAGTCATCTGCTGGAAATGTTTTATTTTCAATATTTCTAGATAAAAACAGTTTTGGCAGCGCATGAGACGATTCTCATGTGCTGTCAAAACAGGTTTTTTTGTGAAGAATTAAGGTAAAAATGAAAAACAGCAGACGACAATTCTCGTCTCCCGAGTAGTGAGGGTTAACGGCCTGTCAACAACTAAGGATCGAATCATGTATTTAATCTGTATGAAATGGGGGAAAATCCCAAAATAAAAATTTAATACGAGATCAAACAAGAAAATCTGGCCCATCGATACACAAATGCCCCAGGTGGCAGATTTGACAAACTCCGGAAAATATATTAACTGGACACACATGGACAGACACACAGACGGACACACACAGTTCAAACACTATATGCAGAGCTCCAGATAAGGTGCGTATTGGCGTATTTTACGCTTAATTTAGCTGAATATGCATTGATTATCAAATGTGGGAGTACAACATACTCACAGTAATGTGAAAATACGCATTTATTTTCAAATGTGCTAGTACAACATACTCACAGCAATGTGAAAATACGCATTGATTTTCAAATTGAGTAGGGAAAATACTGCATAAAGTTGAACATTTACTTAGTTGAGCTGCAAAAAGCAAACAGTGTTTGCATTTTGCAGCTCAAATAAGTGAATTTGTTTTATTTTTGTATCCTTCGTTCCCTATTTAATAAGGAAGAAAATCAATAATACATTTGTGAAAGTAAAATACACATTGAATTTGGAATCTGGTGGTATAATAATAGTCTTTAGATACAACACTTATCTGGAGCCCTGTAAATGCCTCCCAGCTATACTGAGACTGAGACTGGTGGCATAACATATAAATATTCAGACTGAAATTAGAATAACCTGATCCGATGCCAGGGGCCGTTTCACTAAACTTTGTATGACTAAAATGTGCAAACTTATGATAGTCTGTAAATTGCACATTAACAATGTTTTCTTGTAAACAATTATTGGATTTACATTTATTGACCATAAGCTGCATATGCAGCATATGCTCAATGCATGTAAATCCATCAATTGAAATGTCCAGACGATCCTAAATTAGCACTTACACACCTTTTAGTCATACAAAGTTTAGTGAAATGGCCCCCAGGTCACCACCACACCAGTCGCTGACCTTAAAGGTCACATTACAAACTATAACTTATTTTCTTCAAAACGAGCTAAAAACAACAACCGCGACCCTAATATAGAGAATAGTAGGTTAGTGCCGTGAATGGGAAAAAATATCTGGCAAGGCTCAGGAAACAGGATGGGCGAGGCTCTGCCGAGCACATCCCGTTTCCGTGCTGCGCCAGATATTTTTTCCCATTCACGGCACTAACCTATTATTCTATTTATCCCGTCAACACCTACAAATGGCTGTAAAATGCAAAAATAGTATTGACTGGATATCAAAAATGTTTCACGGCACCGTGTTTCACGCCACATACGCACTGTGTTGACTGGATAAAACCGATTTCCGGTTCGTTTTTTTTTTCGTGATATTGAGATTTCTCATATCGCACCTTATCTGACACCTATACAGAGCCATGCAATTAATTGGTCATCGCTTATCTCTCCTGTTACTGCGACCTACTGGCGCGAGGTGGCGCTGTAAAAATAACCGCTATGACGTAGCAGTAGAACAGCTTACCTGATTGGTGGATGAAGCTTTCTTATATAATATCGTTTGGATTTACGGACGTCATGTATTTGTTCCATAATTTCTTTGTTTTGTCGTTTAATATATACGTTAATCGTTATTTTTTCCTTGGATTATTTATACGTTAATTGCAATCGTTGGCGACGATTGTCTGTGCGGAAGTTGGTTGTAATTCACGGTCAAACAGACAGCAGAGCCAGAATCAGAAAAAGTGTGAAATTAAATGTTATATTTCTAAAAAAGAATTACAAAATGCTAATCTCCGACATTTCGTAAATTGATTCTGCAATGCTTTGCAGAATGTTACTTCAGCATACTTGTGCTTTGACAATTTCGAGTTGAAATAATCAGTGACACGCGTGTGTAGCTATGTTCAAACGGATGCCGCCGGAGGTCATTAATAGCAAACAACTTATCTGATGATTTGACCGCAGGCAAATAGGGAAGTGGATCTTGGGACAGGTGTATTCTGAATTCAATGAAGCCACACCTATTCTATGCTGATTGGTTGAATCCATTTTGTTTATCTGTCCTAGTCAGTGACAGACGTGTGAAGCTACGTTCAAACGGATGTCAACAATAATGCGGCAGGTGTATATAGAATCCGCGAGGCCACACCTTTGCCAAGCTGATTGGTTGAGTCCAATTTGACACACATGGTAGAATAGATACACTGTGCACATCAGGGTGCTTTCTACAGTTCCGACAATCCAATCTTGATGTGTTTGTTTTTTTATACATGGATGAATGTTATATTGCAGGACTAAAATTGTGTAACTTGAATGTCCACTCGCTTATATTTCCGTAAATACTGTTTTCGAATACTAAAATAAAACTAAATCACATATTTTGTTCGTTGACAGATAAAAAGAATTAACAGTAAACAACTAAAGATGTGTTCCAGAAGAAAATCGTTGTTTTGTCAAATGGGGGTTACGTGGAAGCTTGGTCCTATATGTGGCTGTGACTGGAGAAATGGGGTTTGTGTGATTTGTGACTAGTGTAGGTCATAATCAAATATAACACTCCTGTAGTCTAAATACGATCTAGATTGCATGTTAGTGTGTTTTATTGAAGGAATGCCGAAAAGTGTAGATCCTGTTCAGACTGCAAATGTACAGGCTGAACTGGATCTACACGGGTCGCAAACGCCCTATAAGCCCCGTGTTGTGTTTGGCTTATTGCACCTTCTCAGTCGCAGTGTACAGCGGATGTTGACACAATCTTCAAACAACACCCCACCCCCCGTGGCAATTAGAGCGACTAATTTTCCCACTGCTGTCACCCCGGGCTTTCCTTAATTGTTTCATTGTAAGTGGACAATGGCCTACAAGAATGACGTTATGACAGTTTGACCAGCATAGCACCAGATCCATCTATGCACCTGACAGCTCTGATAAGTGTCTACTCTATTGCCCGCCTGATTTAGCAATATATAAGTACTATCGGGAAAAACATAGATTGTAACCTGACGATGTAAATATAAATAAATGTATATACAGACTGGTATCCTACAGCTGTTGAAAATTTCACAGTATGTCCATTTTGTCACCCACTGTCGCATTTCAGTATGTAGTTTGTAACTAGGTCATTCTTATATTTTTACAGTACAGTACAGTCCCATATATTTATATCAGCGGTCTGATAAACTGGAGTTCTAAGTAGTCTGTTGAACTATTACGTGTAATAATCGTATTATGCATACATATCGGAAGTTCTACTGATACTCATATACCCACGTGACCGCAAAGGGAAATAACTGTGGTAAGCAAAATAAGGGGAAGTTAGTCATGCAGGGACGGCTGGAAAAACTGGTTGTCCGGAATATGAAATCCGTAAAAGAACGTCACATACTGGTCGGATTACTGTAAAATTTGTTTTATTTGATATATAAATGATGAATACATAAACGTATCGCGAAAACAGAAGCTTGTTATATCTCCTTTAACCACTAAAAGGTGGATTCCACACACTTTAAACAGACCAAATGTTTTGATACCACTGTAAACACAACAACCTATAGTTTTATTCATTCATTAAACATATTGCCCGAGACCGAAGGCACCTCGAATGACCATGACCTACAGAGGAACCTCTCTAAGCCGGACACCCTGGGGGGTCCCCAGGGTGTCCGGCTTAGAGAGGTTTCACTGTAAATCAGGCATTTGACGATTCTGAGCCATAGTTGTGTGCTGTACCTGAATAATAGTTAAGTGAACGTACCACGCCTGGGAATATCTGCCGGAGTGCGTCAGCTGCCGCCTCGGCTTTCGGTCGGCCGCCCGCCGTCTCCTTACAGTCGCTGAACACAAACAGGGACTGGCGAACTGGGTTACTGTACGATACACGGCCGTTGTCGACTAACGTGATGTTCCGTACACCCCAACCCTGCATACAATACAATACTTATTGAGTCTGACACCAGTCTCTTTATAAAGCTGTGGCTGGAGACATTTGGTTTATTGGATTTGTGACCAATGTAGATCCAGATCAGCCTGTGCATCCGCACAGTCTGATCAGGATCTACACAGTTCACATTTCCATCAATGAAACACCTGTTTTGCTTGACAGTGGGATTATGATCGACTGGGCATGACCTCCATCATAGCTGTATAGGTGGGGGTGGGGGTGCGGGGGAAGATGTTCCAGCTGAACTGGGTATTTTTGTTTAATGGTGTTTAATGGCCTGTCAACAGCTTAGGCTATGCCAGGCTGGGACAACAGGGTCAAGTGTCATATTTCACCTTCTGGGTATATTTAACGCATACGTCGTAAGGCCTCTTTTCTCAGTCAATGGTGCATACAAATGTCAAAAGGTGTTCATTTCTTATATTACAATACAGTGAAGATTTCCAAATCAAACACCCCAGTGATTTGATTGACTGAATGACTGGGGTTTTATGGCTGTTTAACAGCAATGTCATATACATATAGGGGAAACTAATCTGGGGCTATCACATATCATAAGGCCGTTGTCGACTAACAACAAGCTGTGCCTACCCGCCCATACAAGGTGAATACATAATACGTCCCGTTTTTTTCAAACGGGTGTAAAAAATCAATACGCTTATCCGTCTTGCCGTGATAAACATGTATACCAAATTTGGTTACGATCGGTGAAGTAGAACTTGAGTTATTGCGTGGACAAAGATACAGAGTGCGCAAATTAAAAATGGCTGCCAAGGGGAGATAAGTCATCGGAAAATTTTCAAAATCAATAGGCAAATACGAGCAGTGAAGTAGAAGTTTGAGTTATTGCGTGGACAAGGATTGAAAATCAATAGGCGTCTTCGTCTTGCCGTGATAAAACATGTATACCGAATTTGGTCAATCCGTCAAGTAGACCTCTAGTTATTGCGTGGACAAGCTGTGCCCGCCTGCCCGCTGCCCGCCCGTACAAGGTGAATACATAATACGTCCCGTTTTTTCAAACGGGCATATAAAAACTGTAAGCACACGATGGTTACTTTTATTTATACCCTACTTACCAGCAGACACCGGGCAACGTTACAGCCCAGCGTGCCGGCTCCCAGCAGTAGACATTTCGTCTGGGCCACGGTATCAAGGTTAAGGTCAGGCAGCAGCCTCCATCTCATCAGCTTCAGATTGAGGTCAACTGCGGACTCCGCCAATCTGGATGTAATTTTAACCCTTTCAACACAACAGGCCTGTACATTAGTATTGGCAAACAGTGTAGATCCAGATGAGCCGGCTCGTGACAAGCCGTCTCATCAGGATCTGCACTTTTTGCAAATAATTTTTGAGAACAAAAAAAAATCCTTTTCATAAATGGACTATCCTGAAACTTTTTGCGACGATTGGATTGGTTGCAAAATTAACATATGAAAATCCATTCCACTTCCGTAGGGGTGAAAGGGTTAACACTTTCACTCCTAGGCAACTGACATGGACTATTTCATGTTAAATTTGAGACTGTTCCATCAAGCCGAAAATTGGGTCATTTTGTAACAGTAAAACAACTAGAAAATGTGTTCATAGAACACGGACGCCCCACTTATAACTTTCATAGTAAAAGAGGCAAAATGCCAAGTCAAAAGGGGGAGATAATCCATGGCTCAGTGTCAAAGCAAAAATATAAATTCACTTTGTACATCTACACACCATAAAGAAGCTACATACCAAACATCAAGCCTGTATCTGTTATGTTTGTAACGAGCCGTCTCATCAGGAACTGCACTGTTTGCAAGACATTTTCATATTTTTAGAACAAACACACCCCCTTTTCATAAATGGACTAGTCTGAAAATCAGTTAGTGAAAACTGGATTGGTCGGAAAATAACATATCACAGTCCATTCCAGTTACTTAGGGGTAAGTGAAATGGTTAGACTAGCAAAAACTTCAAATGCCCAGAGGCTATTACTTTTTATTGAAATTGGTGTAAAACTAGCAGCTTTAAAAGTTTGACAAGAATATACTAAATAATTTAGCAAGTTCAGAGTTCCAGATAAGGTGCGTATTGGCATATTTTACGCACTTATTTTAGCAGAATACGCTTTGATTATCAAAAGTGGGAGTACAAATTAGTCACATCAATGTGAAAATATGAATTGATTTCAAATTGAGTATTGAAAATAATGTAATAAAGATGAAAATTTACTTAGTTGAGCAACAGTGTTTGCTTTTTGCAGCTCAAATAAGTGAATTTTTAAATTTGTTTTTATTTTTTATCATTAGTTCCCGATTTAATAAGGAAGAAAATCAACAATACATTTGTGAAAGTAAACTACGCATTGAATTTGAAATCTGGGGGTATACAGTGGGGTCAGCGTGTAAGTGCACACACGAACGAACACGACAGGTTGGAACGCTGACCCCACTGTATTTCATGTATAAAAAAATGTAAATATTTTTCTGCATTTTTTCTCATTTCGCATCAAAAGTGTATGTTGTTACCACTCAGTTGAACCGTCTCGCCGAGACGGTTCAACTGAGTGGTAACAGCATACACTTTGGGTGGGTTGGAACCAACCTGTCGTGTTCGTTCGTGTGTGCACTTACACGCTGACCCCACTGTACTGCTCTTTAGATACAAAACTTATTTGGAGCTCTGCATATTGCTACTACACGAACCTGGCTGGGTCCATGGAAGCACTGAGGTTCACCATACGCGGCCCCAACTTCTGTCTCTCATTCTTTTCCCAGCCTACACTCCGCGGGACCACTGGAACACACGGGAAAGTGAAAAAGTGACAGTGAATGGGTTTAACGTCCCACCAACAGCTAAGGTCAAATACAGATGGGCCCACAGTTTAAAGTCTCATCCAACAGACCAGTGGGATGGAAATATTGTTGATTTGTTGATGCCCTAGGCGAGGTTTGAACCCACAACCTCCAGATTGGAAGTCAGGTGTTCTAACCCTATGACGCTATGTCACAACCCATCCCTCGAGAAAGTGAAGGTTATCGTGCTCAATATGAAAAGCTGTGTTGTTGGTCATTTATGGAGTGGGGTGGATTGCAGGAGAGGATTCTGTAGCACATATTATTTAATGCTTTTACCCATAACTCTTTGCATGCTAGCGGCGAAAATATCCGCCAAACGAATTAGGAGTATGTTTTATTTCTCTCTGTAAATATGTCTTGAAATTTCATTAGAATTGTGTCCGGAGGACACAATTCTAATGAAATTCCAAGACATATTCATGACATTTATATTTTATAAGGAGAAATAAAAGAAAATATAATGAATTGTCATCTGCTATTTTTGAACTATTTATAGCCCACAAATTTCCCAGCATGCAAAGAGTTAAGTAACTGCAATGGATTTGATATGTTAATTTTGCAACCAATGCAACAGTCACAAAATGATTTTCAGACTAGTCCATTCATGAAAAGGCGGTGTTTTTGCTATAAAAAATATGAAAATTACTTGCAAAAAGTGCAGATCCTGACGACTCAGAGACGGCTCGTCACGAGCCGACTCATCTGGATCTACACTGTTTGCCAATACCACTACACAGGCCTGTGGTGTTGAAAGGGTTAATAGACCAGGTTACAACTTTTGCAAAAAACCAATTACGGCATTATGGCATTAATCATAATTATGTGGCCGTGACTGAAGAAATGGGGGTTATGGGATTTGTGACCAGTGCAGCTCATGATAAAATTGCATACTCCACTTCGTTGATAACAATCTATACTGCTTGTTAGAAGCACGACATGTGTTTCATTGATGTAATCATCACGAACAGTGCAGATCCTGATCAGACTGTGCGGATGCACAGGCTGATCTGGATCTACACTGGTCGCAAAACCCATACGCCCCATTTCTCTAATCAATGCCACATGACCTCATCAATCAAATAATTGATAATTAATAACTTTATTCACATATTTAATTACTGGCATATATCATTTTGTGAAATACAGTAGCTTTAATTCTTATGCCATAAAAAAAGGTAGTTTGGTTCTCAGACACGGGGTTTGTGGAATGTGACGTGGGAGGGTGGATTTTTTTTAAATATTTTATTTCTGCTTGAGATGTTAGTTTCTGTTTTTTTTCTTCATGTTGCCAGATGCATATATGTTCTATAACATTACTATAATCTCTTTAGATGTGAAAAATCACCAGATTTTCGTTTGGATTTAATATATTTTTGCATGGTACATGATGATAAAATGCTTGACGCGCAGATTTTTCTGACGCGGCGATATCTGAGAACCAAAGTCCTTTTTGTATGGCCTTATATTTCACCACTAATGAACAATGTTAATATGAGAAACAAATTCATAAAAATCTTTGTACACACATTTTTTTAATCATACACTGTTTACTGACATATGCCACTGGTTATTCCAAATCAAGTACAATTCATGTTGGTGCACACAAACAAAGAAACTGCATGAACTGTGCATTAGACGATGCTCAGAGTTAGACGACGTGACAGCATACCTTTACCATCTCCCATGGAAGTGAGTTTCACCCTGAGATATAGACTCCCGGCGATGTCATGGCTGCCTGATTTACTGCGATACCGAAAACAAATCACTTCAACTTCTGGTAATCTCTCTCCCCTGCAAGAAGCAGATAATTGTGGCTGTGACTGGAGAAATGGGGCTCAAAGGGTTCTGCACTCCACCCAGTCTAATTTAGACCGACTTATTGAGTAAATGTAAATGCTTTGATTTAACGACGGCACTGGCTCAATGACCTTGCATGTCGGGACTGACTATTTAAGTCCTCATCCGATAGGATTAGGCTAGCACGAAGTTGTCTTGCCCAAGCCTGAAGGACACACCGAATCGACCATTTACAGCGGCAGAGGTGGGAATCAAACCCGGGGTCTCCCGATCCGCAGTCAGACGCTCTACCTTATCTTTATGTGGCTGTGACTGGAGAAATGGTGTTTATTGGTTTTGCGACCAGTGTCGATCCAGATCACGATCAGGATCTCCACTGTTCGCCATTCCGCCAATGAAGCACCTGGGGCCGTTTCGCCAAACTTTGTACGATTAAAATGTTTGTAAGTGCAAAATTATGATAGTCGGTAAATTTCACATTAGCAATGTTTTCTTGTAAACAATTATTGGATTTACATTTATTGAGCATAGGCTGCATATGCAGCCTATACTCAATAACTGTAAATCCATCAATTGAAATTTCCAGAAGATCATAAATTTGTACTTACGAACATCTTAGTCGTACAAAGTTTAGTGAAACGGGCCCCTGTTGTGCTTGACAGTGGGATTATCAATGATTTGATTGATCGAGAGGGAATGACCTCCATCATAGCTGTACAGCGGGAGCAGATGTCCAGGCTGAGCTGAGTATATATAGGGGATAACCATGCTTTGTTTTTCGATTTGGAGCGGTATGTGGGAGGTTTTATGGTCTGAGAATCAGTTTTACAGTGACGTGTTAGCAGTTTATATCTCAGACTTAGGATTTCCCTGGATGTACGCCTAATTCAGGTGATTGCCCATCTGCAATACAGTTTATTATGTACAGTCATGTTTGTGCACATCGTAAAGTTATAGGCTGGTACTGGCATATTGAGTCTGCACTTGAGCACTTTAGTAAATTCTTCTATATTTTGGGAGGGTGGGGGTAATATTTTTGGAAATTTGTTGAAGGGCCACACTGAAGTCATGTTTATCAGTCGTTGGTAAATTCTCTTTTCCGCGCTGGGTTGTACAGGTAAATATGGCAATAATTAACCGAACATGTACCGAAAATTATTTGGAAAATATTTGTATTCCCGCCGCTGGCCATTGTTTACAAAAGCGCGTAGGGTTACCGGTACATAAATCTGTCAAGTTGTAAAAAAAAAACTGGTAAAACGGAGATTTTATATGCTGTGATTTTTAATATTTTATAGGCTGTAATTACAAGTGACCAATCAGATGCGTGCTTTCTATTTTCGATGCATTATAATTATTTATTTGTGGCTGTGACTGAAGAAATGGGGCTTATGGGATTTCCGACCAGTGTCTCACCTTATCACATTGCATACTCATGTAGCCTGGCAACAGGGCTCCAGATAAGGAATTAGTAATTGAGTATTGTCACTCCATCATTTCTGAAGCAATTGGGTACTTCAAAAATTGGGTAAAATAAAATCGCACTACTATTTACACATCAACAGACAGCAATTATTGAATAGGTGTTTCAAAATGAAAACAAGTCTTGGCATTTCATTAAAATTGTTTCCTTGGAGACAATTCTAATGAAATACCAAGATGTGTTTTCATGGAAAATAAGAAAGATATGCTATATTTGTGGTCTGTTTATTGCATGAACGTACCACAAAATTTGTATTGTTTTTGATACTCACTACTTCTGATTTCAATTGGGTTTTTGGCAATTTTAATTGGGTATTTAAGCAAATACGCAGCTTATCTGGAGCCCTGTGGTACTGATCTATAATGATAGTTAGAAGCATGACGGGTCAATCATTGATGGAATGGCGAACAGTGCAGATCCTGATCAGACTGTGCGGATGCACAGGCTGATCTGGATCTACACTGGTCTCAAAACCCATAAGCCCCATTTCTTCAGTCACTGCCACATGCGGATGCACAGGCTGATCTGGATCTACACTGGTCTCAAAACCCATAAGTCCCAAACCTGTTTTGACAGCACATGAGAATCATCTCCAGTGGAGACGATTCTCATGTGCTGTCAAAACCAAATTTTTGTTAAGAATTAAAGCAAAAATGAAAAACAGCAGACGCAATTTTCGTCAACAGCGTAGGAAGGGTTAATGTGAGAAGCAAATTCATAGAAATCTTCATACCAACATGTTTTATCATTACAAAGTTTAGTGAAACGGGCCTAGGACACCCCAGTGATTTCATTGATTGATTGACTGGCATTTTATGGCTGTTTAACACCATTTTCATATACTGATCGGAGGCAATGTTATATACATATAGGATGAAATTGATCTGTAGCCGATTTCATCAAAATTGCAAAGTATACTTATCTAGCAAAGTATACTTTGAGGGAGTAATCATTTATTTTTCCCAAAATGCTTTATTTCATATAGAACTAACCACTGCATATATTTGATGATTAAAAGTATGCAGAATTATTATACTGAATGTATTACATTATCACAGCCAAAATGGCTGTGATAATGTAATACATTCAGAATAATAAAAATTAATAAATTTATCCTTAAATTGAAAATGTCTCCCTCAAAGTATACTTTATACCAGATAAGTATACTTTGCAATGTTGGTGAAATAGGCTACTGAGGCTACGCTGGCCGCACATATCATAAGGCCCATTTTATCGGGGAATGGGCCAAGCCCAAATGTCAAAGGGTGTTCATTTCCTGTATTACAGCGAGATTTTCCAACCAGACACCCCGGGGAGGGCCTTAATGGCCATGAAATTCTGGAATATCAAATATCTTCAGATGATAAATTATGGCCATGATTGGAGAAATGGGGCTTACGGCATTTGTGGTCAGGTGTTCTAACCACTAGGCCACAACCCATCCCCCGTTTGTTAGAAGCAGGTCAGGTGATTTTACTGACTGAATGGCGAACAATGTAGGGCCTGATCAGACTGCGTGGATGTGCAGGCTGATCAGGGGCGACACTAGTCGCATCACCCGTAAGCACAATTTATCCCGTCAACACAGTGCATATGTGCCGTGAAACACGGTACCGTGAAACATTCTTGATATCCTGTCAATACAATTTGGAGATGCGGCTGGGGTTATTTTTTTGCATTTTAAAGCTATTTGTAATGTTGACGGGATAAATAGAATAGAGGGTTAGTGCCGTGAATGGGAAAAATATCTGGTGCGGCACAGAAACGGGATGTGCTCGGCAGAGCCTCGCCCATCCCGTTTCCTGAGCCTTGCCAGATATTTTTTCCCATTCACGGCACTAACCTACTATTCTCTATTTCTCCCGTCACAGCCACAATTAGCCGCAATATTCTATCCAAGATAATGTGTCTCTGATAGTGTCTCAGATATACAATATAAGTTGCTTTTTTTATATGTCATTTTATGGGCTGCATATGACCTAGAATATTGTTCCAAAACTGATCGTTCAAACACCAATATAGACCACATGCCAATGTTACAATGATGAAGTTTTAAATGATTATTATTGTATGCAATATCAGACCTTAGTAGTTTACAAATATTTTTGATGTAAGCACTTTATAAAGTTGTCCTTAAATGGAAGGGAAACAGCTTACCTCTTTGCATGCTGGGTAATTTGTGGGCTATAAATAGTTCAAAACTAGCGAACAAAAATCATATTTTCTTGTATTTCTCACCGCAAATATCATGAATATGTCTTGGAATTTCATTAGAATTGAGTCCTGAGGACTCGATTCTAATGAAATTTCAAGACATATTTACTGAGAGAAATAAAACATATACTTCTAATTCGTTTGGCGGATATTTTCACCGCTAGCATGCAAAGAGTTAAAACATACTTTAAAGTGGTTGCGTCTCAGATGGTGCCTCCGAAGACGCATTTCACAAAAACAGTTGAACGATATATCAATGGATAGTGTATGAATACAGTCAGAACTTGTCCTTGGTCATAAACATGCGTTAGTCGGCTTATTATCACATTTTCATGTGAGCGTTCGATGTCGTAAACATCAAGTCGAGGAAATACCGTGCAAACTTTAACTTGGCCGTATTGCGTCATCTATGGGAAAACTGGCTAGCAGGGACAAAAGTGAAAGTGAATGGGTTTAACGTCCCACCAACAGCTAGGGTCATAATTATAGAGAAGGGACCACAGTTTTAACGTCTCATCCGACAGACCAGTGGGATGGAACTACTATGAAAGTATTTATGTTGCCTAAGACGAGGTTTGAACCCACAACCTCCGGATTGGAAGTCAGGTGTTCTAACCCCTAGGTCACAATCCATCCCTCCGTTAGCAGTGACCCTTTCATACATTCCACTGACCTCCGCTTTGCTACAGATATGAAAGAGAAATAATGTCTTTGAAACACTTTAAAAGCTTCATTACAATATATACAGAGCCCCAGATAAGGTGTGTATTGGCGTATTTTACGCAATCATTTTAGCTGAGACCCAGGGACCATTTCACTAAACTTTGTACGACTAAAATGTTCGTAAGTGCAAATTTATGATCGTCTGGAAATCTCAATTGGAGCCTATGCTCAATAAATGTAAATCCATCAATTGTTTACAAGAAAACATTGTTAATGTGAAATTTACCGACTATCATCATTTTGCTCTTACGAACATTTTAGTCGTACTAAGTTTAGTGAAACGGCCACCTGTAGCCTATTTCATCAACATTGCAAAGTATACTTTACTAGCAAAGTATACTTTGAGGGAGTAATCATTTATTTTTCCTGAAATGCATTATTTCATATAGTACTAACAAATGCATATATTTCATGATTAAAAGTATGCAGAATTATTATACTGAATTTATTACATTATCACAGCCATTAAATGGTTGTGATAATGTAATAAATTCAGTATAATAAAAATTTATAAATTTATCATAAAATTGAAAATTTCTCCCTCAAAGTATACTTTGCTAGTAAAGTATACTTTGCAATGTTGATGAAATAGGCTACTGGACTTTTAATGGGTATAACACAAGTATACACAAGTATAATGGAGAGTTAAAGCTGTTGTTTTGACACCCAACTTCCACTGTAACTCTTCAGTTCACACCGCAACTAAAAACAACAAGTTCCAATAATATTTTAGTCTGGATATTGTATACGCCATGTCATGGAGACCAGTAGCCCATTTCACCAACATTGCAAAGTATACTTTACAAGCAAAGTATACTTTGAGGGAGTAATCATTCATTTTTCCTGAAATGCATTATTTGATATAAAACTAACAACTGCATATATTTGATGATTAAAAGTATGCAGAATTATTATACTGAATTTATTACATTATCACAGCCAAAATGGCTGTGATAATGTAATAAATTCAGTATAATAAAAATGAATAAATTTATCATAAAATTGAAAATCTCTCCCTCAAAGTATACTTTGCTACTAAAGTATACTTTGCAATTTTGATGAAATAGGCTACTGGAGTAGCTTTAATTTTCACTTCGAGTTTACTAAGAATTTTGACTTATTACGTGGGGGAATTTTGAATGCAACTGAATATCGAGAAGTTCCATGAAAGAAAACCCGACCACCCAACCCCCCATGTCATTGTGGAGGTATAATGGAAGTAGCATACCAGTGAAGTGCTATCATTGCCAGGTAGTTCCGTAGGGGCCAGCCGGGGTGTTCGGCCAGAGTACACGGGTCTGCAAACCCGAACATCACCTGGAAATGTACAGTATATCTCACTATAGTAACAACCCTATATATTCCGATAAATTTATTCTGGGAAACGCATACACACAAATGTAAATATATTGTTTCCCACAAGAAAGATTGTAACTATATTTAATATTAGTATAGTTGTACTGGTTTATGACAATAGCAGTGTATTTGGAGATAATTTGTTTTGGAAAACCCCTATTTTATTGGGGTTTCCGGACACAAATGGTGTCCAAATATTTAGTGTTATTATGGTAAAAATTGCTTAATTTAACCTTTTCACCCCTAACTATCTGCAATTGAATGCTCCATTGCAAAAGTTGTAAAAGGGGTACTGCTGTTGCTAAAATCTTAATAATAATGACAAACACAGCTTCAGGTGAGATGGCTCGTAATGAGTCGACTAATCTGGATATAGTGCTTGCAAAATAATTACCAACACTGCATATCCAGTGATCACCAATGCTCCCTCGCATGTAATTCCTTAAAATTCCAATACAGTTGAGCCTGTGCTAAAGGCCACCTCTGAATAGCAATTACCTGTCTACAGCAGCCACATCTTTTTTTCCCAATTATTCAATAGCTACAAAAGAAAATAGTAAGCTTTCCGCAATAATACGATGTGTTTAAAAGATATAATACAATTCTGCAAATACATGTACCAGGAACTCACTCTTCCGACATTTCGCCACAAGGCCTTGATAAAGGCCTTGTGCCGAAACGTCGGAAGAGTGGATTCCTGGTTTTTGCAGAATTGTTCTACAAAACACAAGCCAGATGTTTTCTCTCCCATTGCTGGCTTTCATTCACAGGTTTGACGGTATGTGAAAAATAACTTATACTTACATTTTGCCCACTGTCCATGTATGACTGCGCAGCCTGTAGGGTGTCAAACCTGAGCCCGGCGTCGGTCTGGACAATGATGAAGTAGCCATGGTTTGGCTGCCTCGTTATCTGGAACTCATTGTACAGCTGCACCAGTGACTCCATCTGAAAATGAACTAAAGCATGTTAGCAGGGGCTCATGAATACCTTGGCCTTGACCTTGGACATGAAAGCCGCATGGGTGGGCTATAGAATGAAAATATGGATGATGATAAAGAAGTGCATGTATATAAAGTTTCAAGACAATCTGCCTTACGGTTGCAGAGCTATTGGGTACTTGAAAAAAAACATTAATGCAAATATTTCAAAAACTTAACGCAATGTTCAAAGTAATTTGACCTTGCCATTGGGCATGATAGCCACATGGGTGGTGATAAATAGAGGCAGTCAAACGAGTTTCCATTTGATATGAGATTTATGAAACGAGTCGGGTACATTTTAAGAGGCTCGGTGCATAAAATTGCTGACAAGTTTTATAAATCTCATATCATATGAAAATGAGTTTGAGATTCTGTTTATCACAGGACTACACATGCCAAATAGTAAAAAACTTTAGTGAGAAGATGTCAGTGATTATTTTCACATCTAGCTGAAAATCTCCACACAGAGAAATACTTTTAACCCTTCCTACGCTGTTGACAGAAATTGCCGTCTGCTGTTTTTCATTTTTGCTTTAATTCTTAACAAACAAGAGTTGTCAGAAGACAACGAAGCTCGCCTGTTGGTAGCCTCCATTCAAACTAGTCACAGTTGTATAAAAAACATGAATATTATATAACTTGACCTTGGGATAAGGGGTGTGCGGTGGACCTTGACATTGAGGTCAGTGGTGGAAGGTGGGTCGTGGATTTGATATAGCATGATATAGCATATTAAGATGAATGCATGTATGAAATATCAATGCGCTCCCTGAAAAGAGAAGGAAAACAAAATTTAACCCAGCGTTAAGTTTATGAAAACACTAAGTTGGTGATTTTCTACAGCCTGATAGCTATTCACATGAGGAATGCATGTATAAATGTGCTAAGTTTGTGACCTTGGCCTTGGCGAAAGGGGTGGGAGGGTGGATCATGGATTTGCTGTAGCACAATAGAGTATCATCAGATGAATGCATGAATGAAATATGAAGGTGTTCCCTGTAAAGAAACAGAAGTTATAAAAAGACGATTTACTCCAACGTTAAGTTTATGATGTTGATCTTGGGGAAAGGGGTGGGGTGGGTCATGGATTTGCTGTAGCACAATAGAGGATCATCACATGAATGCATGTATGAAATATCAAAGCGTTAAAAGTGTGAAGAAACAGACGTTACACAAGATTTATCCCAATGTAAAGTTTATGAACATGCTAAGTTTGTGACCTTGACCTTGGGGTAAGGGTTGGGTGGTGTGTTGTGGATTTGCTACAGCATGATAGAGGGTCATCTGTATGAAATATCAAGGCGTTCCATCAAAGGAAACAGTTGTTATCAGACATTTACCCCAACGTTAAGTTTATGAATGTGTCAAGTTTGTGACCTTGACCTTGGGGTAAGGGGTAGGCGGTGGGTCATGGATTTGCTATAGCATGATAGAGTATCATCAGATGAACACGTGTATGAAATATCAAGGCGTTCCATGAAAGGAAACAGATGTTATAAGACATTTACCCCAACGTTAAGTTTATGAATGTGATAAGTTTGTGACCGTGACCTTGGGGTAAGGGCTGGGTGGTGGGTCATGGATTTGATACAGCATGATAGAGTGTCATCTGAGGAATGCATGTATGAAATAAAAAGGTGTTCCATAACAGAAGTTATAAGACATTTACCCAATGTTAAGTTTATGAATGTGCCAAGTTTGTGACCTTGACCTTGGGGTAAGGGCTGGGTGGTGGGTCATGGATTTGCTACAGCATGATAGAGGGTCATCTGAGGAATGCATGTATGAAATAACAAGGCGTTCCATGAAAGGAAACAGAAGTTATAAGACATTTACCCAACGTTAAGTTTGTGGACGACGCTGACGCCGACGCCGACGACGCCGGGGGTATGCCATAAGCTGTTATGCACTTCGTGCAGGCGAGCTAAAAACTGGTTTTGACAGCACATGAGAATCGTCTCCACTGAGACGATTCTCATGTGCTGTCAAAACCAGGTTTTTGTCGAGAAATATTGAAAATAAAACATTGCCAGCAGACGACAACATTTAATTCAGCGTAGTAAGGGTTAATACTAGCAATATATCTATTATAAGTATGTCATATAGCAGGGATTCCGCTGGGGAAAATAAAAAAATAGCCACTTAAAAAAATGGCGATAAAAAATTAAAATTTTCGAAAAAAAAGAAGAAAAAAAAAAAAGAAGATTTTTTTTTGAAAATTGTAATTTTTTATCGCCAATTGTTTATTTTTATCGCCAATTGCGAAAGTGGCGATCGCCAGCGGAATCCCTGATATAGGTTTCCGCTCTTTATAAGCTCTTCATATTACTATAAGGGAGCCAATTCTAACAATTAAAGTAATTTCACTTAGTCACTGATGCTTCTAATGACGTTTAAAACATGATGTCGTCAACGTCAAAACAACATTGCTTTATTTCGCCATTAGGGATGTCAATTGGAATGTCTTCATTTAGTTAATTTGGCATTACGTTAGCACATTATACGAATACGTAATTAGGGTGATGCAGCAAGCCAATCAAATTTGCTCCATGTGTTAGTTATTACACGTGTGTCATATCACTTTTATGAAATCGGTTACAGCACGTCATAACAAGGTTTGCATGAGATAAATACGTACATGAAGTTTCAAGTCAATCCGACTGACTGTTGCAGAGATAATGAGTATCCAAAAACTTTAACACAAATCTTACGGACAGACGGGCCGATGTTCTTAACTAGATGGCCGCGGCCTGCATGTCAACCTTGTGGCGAGGCATGGACACTAAAAAAAAAGATATAGTATAATGAAAAACTTTAACCAAAAAACTTAACCAAAAAGTTTAACCGGACACACGTACGTATATACGTACGTATGTACGCCAAAGTGCTGACTATATCGCGCTTTCCGCAAGCGGGCGTGAAAAAAACTTTAACCAAAAACTTCAAAGTTATTTGACCTTGACATTGGGCACAGGAGCCGCACGGGAGGGGGGTAGAATGAAAATATAGATGATGATAAACACCCATGTGAAGTTTCAAGGTAATGGGAAAAGCAGTTGCAGAGATATAGTATAACAAAAAACTTTAACCAAACAACTTAACCAAAAACTTTAACCAAAAAACTTAACCAAAAACTTCAAAGTAATTTGACCTTGACATTGGGCACAGGGGCGTCACGGGAGGGGGGTAGAATGAAAATATAGATGATGATAAACACCCATGTGAAGTTTGAAGGTAATGGGCAAAGCAGTTGCAGAGATATAGTATAACAAAAAACTTAACCAAAAAACTTAACCAAAAACTTTAACCAAAAAAACTTAACCAAAAAAACTTAACCAAAAACTTTAACCAAAAAACTTAACCAAAAACTTCAAAGTAATTTGACCTTGACATTGGGCACAGGGGCCGCACGGGAGGGGGGTAGAATGAAAATATAGATGATGATAAACACCCATGTGAAGTTTCAAGGTAATGGGTAAAGCAGTTGCAGAGATATAGTATAACGAAAAACTTTAACCAAAATATTTAACCAAAAAACTTAACCAAAAACTTTAACCAAAAAACTTAACCAAAAAACTTAACCAAACAACTTAACCAAAAACTTTAACCAAAAAACTTAACCAAACAACTTAACCAAAAACTTTAACCAAAAAACTTAACCAAACAACTTAACCAAAAACTTTAACCGGGTACGTACGTACGTACGTACGCCAAAGTGCCGACTATATCGCGCTGTCCGCAAGCGGGCGCGACAAAAATAGTGTTTACGAATCACACGAGGCCCACCGATTTTAGCCACATAAACCATTTATTAGGTGGCTAATGTAAGTAACCCTATCCTTGACTAAGGCCATCCCTGCGGAGGCTAGCCACATATCCCATATATATTGGTGGACGGACTGACTGATGGACGCCCCTACGGTACACCCCTTAGGTGGTACATAAATTGTTTTCAAACAAAAGAATGACCACCTGAGAAACAATAGGCTTAAGTGGTTACGGAGTAAGTTGCATTTTTTTATTTTGTCTTAGGCCACACCTGCAATCCCCTAAGACCCCGATCGTGTGCCAGGTCGGACGGACGGTGACTACGGCACCGGGTTTATGGCATAAGGAAACACAATTATCACCCCTGATATCAAGAGTAATAATTCATGTTCGATATCAAAAGCATAATAAATCCAATTAACATGTCTGGTGATGGTAAATTAATGTTTATTGTTTAATGTCCCAGGGTGTCCGGTTTGGAGATGTTCCACTGTACAACAGCTAAAAGACTTACCTGAGGTTGTTCAAATTTTGCGTCAAGCGTCTGTGGGGGTGAGAGTAATCTGAAGTCCTCTGGAGGACACAGACAGGGAAATGCGAACCAATAGTAGTAGTGGTACTTCTTCAAATCCTGAGAAAAAAAAAACAGGCATATTTGCGATGGACTTGTGTAGAATAATGCACTACAGAGCTCCAGATAAGGTGCGTATTGGCGTATTTTATGCACTTATTTTAGCAGAACACGCATTGATTATCAAAAGTGGGAGTACAAAATAATCACACCAATGTGAATATATGCAGTGATTTTCAAATTGAGTAGTGAAAATACTGTCATAAAGTTTAAAATTTACTTACTTGAGCTGCAAAAAGCAAACAGCTTTTTGCTGTTCAAATAAGTGAATTTTCAAATTTGTTCTATTTTTATCATTTGTTCCCTATTTAATAAGGAAGAAAACCAATAGCACATTTGTAAAGTAAAATATGCATCGAATTTGAAATATGAGGGTATAATACTCTTTAGATACAAAACTTACCTGGAGCACTGGCACTTTAATAATAATAACCCTAAATATTCGGACACCATTTGTTTGATCACGTTACAGTGACTTCAGGTTGCAGCGAAATAAAGATTTTAAAACATAAATGCAAACTTTACAACAAAAGCAAGAATCATTTAACCTTGAACTTGCGCACGGGGCACCATGGATAGGCTACTAATGACAATATTGATGGCATTGAAGACGCATGTCAAGTTTCAAGCCAATCTGACTTAGGTGGCAGAGATATAAAATACCGTAATAACACTAAATATTCGGAAACCAGTTATTTGGGGAAACACATAAAAATATATGGTTTTCCCACAATAGTGAGTGTGCCAATATTTAGGGTTATTACGACAGTACTGGTTTAATCACAATAAAAATATATTTGGATACAATTTGTTTTGGGAAACAGGGGGCCGTTTCACTAAACTTCTTACGACTAAAATGTTCGTAAGCGCAGATTTAGAATCGTCTGCAAATTTGAATTGATGGATTTACATTTATTGAGCATAGGCTGCATATGCAGCCTATGCTCAATAAATGTCAATCCAACAATTATTTACAAGAAAACAGTGTTAATGTGAAATTTACAGACTATCATAAATTTTGCACTTACAAACATTTTAGTCGTAGGAAGTTTAGTGAAACGGGCCCCTAGGGTTTAAACAGGGGTTTCCCAAAGCAATTTGTGTCCGAATATTTAGGGTTAGTATGATATTGAAAACTTTAATGTCATTTTCAGTCATTTGAATTTGACCTTAGCGGCTGCATGGAATACAGAAGCATATTAACCCTTTCACCCCTAAGTAACTGGAATTGATTTTGATATGCTAATTTTGCAACCAATCCGACCATTACAAAATGATTTTCAGACTAGTCCATTTATGAAAAGGGGGTGTTTTTGGTCTCAAAACTACGAAAATTACTTGCAAAAAGTGCAGATCCTGATGAGACGGCTCGTCACGAGCCGGCTCATCTGGATCTACACGTTTTGCCAATACCACTATACAGGCCTGTGGGGTTATGTATCAAGTTTCAAGATTTATGGCTGTGTGTGGAAAGAGATGGTATATAAAAACTTTATTGCAAATCCAGACACAAGACATGGAAACACCAATACCACAAAACACACTCACCGCAAGTGAACATGACAAAAATCACATACCGTCTGTTTCACGAAACCTGCCCAAATATTATTGCTATATAAACAATGCCAAAATAATTTTTAAGAATGAGCCTGTTTATTTCATGAAATTTGGTAAAATATTGATTTTATTGCGAAAAATGTCTATTTAACATCGAGAATATTTTGGAATTTCAAAAATACTGAACCGATTTTCAAATTTTAACTTTGGTTTTCTTAGATCATTTCCAAGCTATCTAGCCAGGTTTCGGAATGCATTTCAAAACTTTTCCATATTTTGACTCCTCCCACAGCTCCTCCATTTCCTTTTCCCCCCATGTTAAATTCCCATAGACAAATCCATGTTTCATAATAGAATCAATAAGCTACCAAATTTCACGAAAAAGAAGGCTCGTTCTTAAATGTTGATAAAATTTAATATCATCAAAAGAAATATTGTTTTTGCATTGTTTATATGGCCGTAAAATTTGGGCAGCTTTCATGAAATAGACAGTAACTGCCCCACAGAGGATGGTACTCACGGCGTATGTCAGCATCAAGAATCTAGACAACTGACCGGGCTCTCTCAGCGCCTCACCGCTCACAATGTCGTCCCAAATCTACAGTAGAACACGTCACCTCTTACATCGAGAATATCAAGTTTATCAGGCAAGGCTATGACACATGTAGGAATTCCGAGTCCCTGATCAACCTGCGTCAACATCCGGAAATTTGATCAACACAAACACTAGAATCCTGACCTCAAGCAGAAACTTCTGGGAGCTGTTTCACTAAATTTTGTACGACTAAAATGTTCGTAAGTGCAAACTTAGGATTTTCTGAAAATTTTAATTGATGGATTTACATTTATTGAACATAGGCTGCACATGCAGCCTATGCTCAATAAATGTAAATCCAGTAATTGTTTACAAGAATTTATAGTTTTGAACTTACAAACATTTTAGTCATACGAAGTTTAGTGAAACGGCCCCCAGTAGCCTATTTCACCAACATTGCAAAGTATACTTATCTAGCAAAGTATACATTGAGGGAGTAATCATTTATTTTTCATGAAATGCATTATTTCATATAGAACTAACAACTGCATATAGTTCATGATTAAATGTATGCAGAATTATTATACTGAATTTATTACATTATCACAGCCAAAATGGCTGTGATAATGTAATAAATTCAGTATAATAAAAATTAATAAATTTATCCTAAAATTGAGAATTTCTCCCGCAAAGTATACTTTGCTAGAAAAGTATACTTTGCAATGTTGGTGAAATAGGCTACAGATGTGTTAGCTGATCAGGAACTACACTGAACACAGGTGGAATAGTATTTTGCCAACCATCAACATCATTTACCTACGAAAAATATCGTAAATTGTGTAACTATTTTTCATGAGATATCGCTCGTGTTCTTGGGTACAAAATCACATGGCACGTCTCATATCAGCCAATGTGGTTCTCTATACCTGAGGTGAAAGACTCCGACATATGGCTACAAAAAGTTGAACATTAAAATATCGCATTACCCCACCATCCTACTTAAAATAGGCGGGTGGGGTAATGCGATTTTTCAAGTCATATGTTTGACTTTTTCATCTTACACCTGTGGTCTACTGGAATACCTGTTTGCCAACAGAGGTGAGCAAGGCTTTCTTGTCCATTTCCTTGAAGCTGTCCAGGGTGTTTGTATTGTGGAGTACACCGATAGACGGAAAACACCGACTGGGCGTTTTGGATTCCCTGCAAAAATATTCGAGCCATCGGCCTTACCATGTTTGCAATCAGCAAAGCCCCAGGGCCCGTATTCAACTTAAGTTTGATCTTAACTTCGTACTTCGACATAGTTTTCGACTTAGTTATATACCAGTGGTGACCAGTCTTAGTTTTCATTTGTATCCATGTCCATGCATACTTCGACGCCATTTTTACGCTTATCGTGGCGAGTGGGAGACTTTCATTGACTTTCAAATATTTCTGGTGAGTTATCTCTCCTTGTCGGGCATATATTGTGTCATTAGGCACTCTTGATGAACATACATTTATACCCCCCCCCCACCCCACTCCCCAACACATGCACAGGGCTCCAGATAAGGAATTAGTAATTGAGTATTGTCACTCCATAATTTCTGAAGCAATTGGGTATTTCAAAATTTTAATTGGGTAAAATTAAATCACACTACTGTTTACACATCAACAGACAGCAATTATTGAATAGTTTGCTTCGAAATGAGAACATGTCTTGGCATTTCATTGAAATACGAAGATGTGTTTTCATGGAAAATAAGAAAAATATGGCATATTTGTGGTCTGTTTATTTTTTTCTGCAGCATGATAAAGGTACCATAAATTTTTTACTGCTTTTTGATACTCGCTACTTTTGATTTCAATTGGGTTTTTGACAATTTTAATTGGGTATTTAAGCAAATATGCAGCTTATCTAGAGTTCTGCATGTATACAATGTCAATGATACATTTCGTCTCCATTGAATCGGCACCCCTTGTTTATATGCCAAACCTCATGGTCGTATATATACAGTGAAATACGGCACTCTTGGTATAGACATCTGGTCTCCATTGAATCAGCGTGCGGCCTAGTTGCGAACAGTAACTCTCCGTGACTGGAAAAACGGGGCTTATGAGGTTTGTGAACAGCGTCGCTCCTGATCAAATACCACACTCCTGCAGCCTAATAACAGTCTACATGGCTTATTAGAAGCGTGGAAAAAGTGTTTCATTGTTGCAATTGCGAACAGCGTAGACCCTGATCAGACTGTGCAGATTCACAGGCTGATCTGGATCTATACTGGTCGCAAAACCCATAAGCCCAATTCTCCGGTCAGAGCCACAAATATAGGCCAGGTTACAGATATAATCACATTAAAATCTTCAAATAATGCACAAGAAAGCACAATTTGTGAACTGTAAAACGTTTAGTTGCGAAATGATAATACTACGGTATCCACTATTCCATTACAGACATCAGTTACATGCAAATTAAAAACAAATTAAATTGGTAACCACCGATGATTATACAAAGACTAACATTTACAATACAAGTTATTTTTCAATTTTTTGGAAAAAGAATAATACCGAAAGCCAATTTTTTCGGGTCCTTAAAAAAATCATATGTAACTTAATTACATGGGTAGCAGGGGCGGATCCAGCATTTGGGGAACAGGGGGGGGGGGGAGGGTCCTATTTTCGAGCTCCACAGAATGGAGCGAGTATGCTATAGGGGTCCAGGGGAATGCCCCAACTTGCCATTTTTGGTGAAGAACTAAGAAAAATACCTCGAATATTTGGTCAAATTACGCATCTTAACTGGAGCTCTGAATATACTTACACATCAAATGCGGAATACTCAACATTCATTCTGCATGGCGTCCCTGGCTGATCACCTACAAAAATATTATGAGTGTTTTCAGGAATTCTTTTTTGATCTTTAGCAAAATTGCAGGATTTTTTCTTTACATAACACAAAGAAGGAAATCTACCGGGAATTGTGTAACGAGCCGTCTCATCAAGATCTGCACTTTTTGGAAGTAATTTTCATATTTTTGAGAACAAAAACTCCCCCTTTCATAAATGAACTAGTCTTGAAAATCATTTCGTAACGATTGGATGCAAAATTGACATATCAAAATCAATTCCAGTTACTTAGGGGTGAAAGGGTTGAGTCCAGTTCTTGCCAATGAAATCAATATGTAAATGTACTTAACCCTTACAAGGTTGAATTAAATGTTGTCTGGACCATAATACAATAGGTGTCTGTTTCCCATCGTCCAACCAACAAACTTTCCTACCTCCCCACCCAATTTGACAATGCAGGGGCACCAGATGGGAAAAAAACATTCCATTAACTGTGACCCTGCTGTTTACATTTTTCAGTCTCAACAAAAACATGGTTTGGCAGCACTTTAGAATCATTTCCAATAGGAAATGATTCTAAAGTGCTGCCAAGCACTGTTTTAATTCAGGAAAATGACAAAATGTGAAACAATGGTTTGTTTTCTGCATTCCAAGGGTTACTGAGCCATTACACGGTTAGCTACAGTGGGTCCTCTCCAAACAGGACACCTGTAGCCGATTTCATCAAAATTGAAAAGTATACTTATCTAGCAAAGTATACTTTGAGGGAGTAATAATTTATTTTCCCCGAAATGCATTATTTCATATAGAACTAACCGTTGCATATATTTGATGATTAAAAGTATGCAGAATTATTATACTGAATTTATTACATTATCACAGCCAAATTGGCTGTGATAATGTAATAAATTCAGTATAATAAAAATTAATAAATTTATCATAAAAATTGAAAATTTCTCCCTCAAAGTATACTTTGCTAGGAAAGTATACTTTGCAATGTTGATGAAATGGGCTACTGGAATGTCACAAGGTGTCCAGATTTGAGAGATGGCACTGTAATTGTGTTATATGTGGCTGTGACTGGAGAAATGGGGCTAGTGGGACTTGTGACTGGCTAGTGTAGCTGCTGATCAAATAGCACACCCATGTAACCTGCTAATGATATATATTGCTTGTTAGCAGCAGGACAGTTGTTTCATTGATGGATTAGCGAACAGTGCAGATCCTGATCAGACTGTGCGGATGCACAGTCTGATCTGGATCTACACTGGTCGCAAAACCCATAAGCCCCATTTCTCCAGTCACAGCCGTATATGTGCACGTCAAGGCATGTCTGTGTGCTTTGCAAACTTGTACAGACAGTACCATTGTCAATACATTACACTGAAACACATTACAATTAACCCTTCACTCCAAAATAAATGGAATGGACTGTGATTGTAATTTCAACCAATCCAAAAATGATTTTCAGACTGGTCCATTTTTTTTTCTCCTGAAAATTATTTTCAAAAAGATCATGAGCCGGCTCGTCTGGATCTACACTGTTTGCAAACACTGCTGTAAAGGCATGTAAGGTTGACAGAGTTAAGTAAATTGAATATGGAAAACTCATTGAAATACTTTTTAGATTTAGTATTGAAAGGTACATACCCACTCAGTAGGCACAAACTGTTCTTTATAGGAATTAAATAAGTGTATGATTGTGTCACTATTCCACCAGTTCTATCTTGTTGAACGCAACAATTTAGTGAAAATAGAAACAACCCAGCGGTCGTAGTATCGTCATATGTCTTCGATAAACAACTTTACACTGGGCCTTCGCCCTTGACGAAAACATGTTTTCACTTTTTATAGTATTTTTTTTAAATCCTGATTGCTCCTTTAAAGGTACATAGTAACATGCATAACATGTATAATTGTGTCACTATTCCACCAGTTCTAAAAACTGCCCGCTATACAGATATAATCATTTAGTAACATTTATTTTACTGATAGTGACTCGCGGTGGTATCCGGCTATTTTCATATACAAATGAGGCATGATATTTTTAATTATTTACACTACAGGTAATTAAATGTGTCACCTGAAAAAATAATATTTTCGACAGATTATAAAGTACATGTATAGTCATTGCACATCAACAAATAAATACAGAGTATAAATAGTAATGTCTGTTAACATTTTAAGGAAACACGGTTATCGCCCCTGATATCAGTGTGGAAATTTATGTCTGATATAAAATGTATAATAATGCAAATCAATATGTGGGGTAATGGTGAATGAATGTTTATTTTGCCAGAAAATGTCTCAGATGATGTATCTGATATAATGAACAGTTTGTGCCTACTGAGTGGGCAGGTACCTTTAAAATACTTGTTAGATTTACGATTTAATAGCCAAAGGTAAGTTGGCAGAAAATCATGGAACAGACAGAAGTTGAAACTACACTGAATGTATGCTGTTTTTCTTAACATGTACATTGCACAGTGCAGACAAACATGATACTTTCATTACCTTGTGATGTCATACAAATAAATCACAGCACACCAGGAGCCTATTTCACCAACATTGCAAAGTATACTTTTCTAGTAAAGTATACTTTGAGGGAGTAATCATTTATTTTTCCTGAAATGCATTATTTCAAATAGAAGTAACGACTGCATATATTTGATGATTAAAACTATGCAGAATTATTATACGGAATTTATTACATTATCACAGCCAAAATGGCTGTGATAATGTAATAAATTCAGTATAATAAAAATTAATAAATTTATTCTAAAATTGAAAATTTCTCCCTCAAAGTATACTTTTCTAGGAAAGTATACTTTGCAATTTTGATGAAATCGGCTACAGGGGCGGATCCTCTAGGCCACAACACATCCCATATTTGAATGGGTGTTACATCCCAGCAACAGCTAATGTCATGTAGGGACAGGATCTCAGTTTCAAGTCTCATCCAAAGGACCAGAGGGATTGAAATACTATAAAAGTATGTTTCACGCATAGGGCGGGAATTGAACTCACAACCTCTGGTATTGAAGTCCCAGTGTCCTAACAGCTAGACCACAAACCATCCCCGAGAAAAATTGTCGACAAACATTACTTGTATTTTAGGAATACGAACGTTGTAGATCATGTGTTTCATTTACAATTGAGAATCCACGCCCCTTCTTCTCACCCAATGTGCATATTGTTGCCACTCAATTAAACCGTCTCGTCGAGACTTTAACTGAGTGGTAACAAATAGATTTGATGAGAAATGAGAGACGATCAGTAAAAATGCATGTAATATGTATTTTAGGAAGCTAAAGATCGTGTTTCATTTACAATTGAGAATCCACTCCCCCTCTGGGCCTAAATCCTTGATCCGCCCCTGTATGCATACCATTATAGAAAAAGCCATGCATAGGCTTCACACTATCATCCAACCCATAGACATTGAGCTTGTTGTCAGACAGTTTGTGCCAGAATCCCGCAGCCAGAAAACTGCTGAATGATTTTAACCCATTTTTATATGGAAAGATCGGATTATTTTTCCTATTTCTCACCCAAAGTGTATATTGTTACCACTCAGTTGAACCGTCTCATCGAGGCGGTTTAATTGAGTGGTAACAACATATATTTTTGATGAGAAAAAAATGCATGTACCGGTATGTATGTATTTTAGGAAGTTAACGATCATGTATGTTTCATTTACAATTGAGAATCCACGCCCCCTCTAGACCTAACTCTTGGATCCGTCCCTGTACACCTACCATTATAGTAGAAGCCATGCATAGGCTTCGCACTATTATGCAACCCATAGACATTGAGCTTGTTGTCCGACAGTTTGTGCCAGAATCCCGCAGCCAGAAAACTGCTGAATGAGTTTAACCCATTTTTTATATGATATGTTTATTTTTATTATTTCTCGCCCAAAGTGTATGTTGTTACCACTCAGTTGAACTGTCTCGTCGAGACGGTTTAACTGAGTGGTAACAACATATAGTTTTGATGAGAAATGAGAGACGTACAGAAAAAAATGTGTGTATATGTATTTTAGGAAGTTAACGATCATGTATGTTTCATTTACAATTGAGAATCCATGCCCCCTCTGGGCCTAAATACTGGATCAGCCCCTGTACACATACCATTATAGTAGAAGCCATGTATAGGCTTCGCACTATCATCCAACCCATAGACATTGAGCTTGTTGTCCGACAGTTTGTGCCAGAATCCCGCATCCAGGAAACTGCTGAATGGTGCAAACTGCAGCGGCAATGTAGATGACATGTTGGATGTTGCCAATCGAGTTAACTCAAGCTGATCGGTTCTTTTTAATTGTTCATAACTTCAACTGGAAGGCAATACATGTACAGGTACAGTGAAACCTCTCTAAGCCGGACACTCGGGAAAATATAGATGTTTACCTTAGATGTGTTTCGCTGTTATGTATCTCTGATTACAATGACGTTTCATGATTGCAAAACACTAGAATGTGTCCTGAAGTGCTCACTTGTCTGATTTACAGTGGAACATCTCTAAACTGGACACCCTGGGGACCTCCCAGGGTGTCCAGTTTAGAGAAGTTCCACTGTAGTACAAAAGTAATAGATTTGCTAAGAAAGAAATTTCATCATTTCTGGATTCCTATAACAACTAGAGGCATAGAACAGGGACCTCATGGGAGCGCAAATATCTAATACATGTACACTAATATTTTATCCTCGATAACGTGACATAATAAATTCACTTTTTAAAATGTAAACAAAGATATCCGAAAGTCATGTAGGTGGCTTTACTAGGATGAGATAATCTTCATTTTATTATAGGAATGAATAGCCTTTTTGTGTAATTTATCGGGGTATAAACTTGGAAAAGTCGCGGGAATACTGGACGAAGGCCGGAAGGCCTCGTCCAGTATTCCCGCGACTTTTCCAAGTTTATATCCCCGATAAATTCCACAAAAATGCCATTCATTCCTTATAATTCCAGCATTTGAAATAAATTCATCAAGAAAATGTGTTTATTTCCGTTTTCTTAAGAATTATTTTAACTGCGCCTCACGGTTACGGAAAGTAGTTCGGCGTGGCGTTTACTGGGACATAAATTTTGGACAGAGACTTGCTACGATCCAATCAAATGTTAGGGAATTGTGTAAATATTTTTGTGCTGGAATTATTAGCCAATAATATGATTCAATTTTGAGTTTTCTTAAAGTAAGCATATCGAATGATGGGGTAAGAACAAAATATATCAACAACTACCGGTAAATTAACACTGGAAATTAGTAATTTACTAAATTTTGTAAAATTGGCAGTCTGTGAGCTGAAAAGTGACATTGATGACCTACATGTAATTGCGATTGGAAAAAGAATAATTTAGCAGTCATTAACCTTATTATCCTTTATATTGCCATGAAGGACAAAGAATGAATAGTGGCACAATCATAAATATATACACTGGAAATAATTCAACAGCTCAAACTAAACACGGGAAAACAAATGTCAATACATATAGTGTATTTGTGTTTAAATTTATTGTCAAGATTAGGGTATCAAGTGATCATATTATAAAAATATTGTTTAATGACCTTTGATTATTTAAATTTATGATACATGACTCAAGAAAAAGACATTCATAAGACATTCATTAATCAAATAAAGAGCACAGAAAATCCATGAGGTCGGAGGTATTCATTCCATGCATCAAAAATCCCCTATCAAAAATCCGGCTAAGCACCTTGGGCCTGTCAAAATCACACGCTGTCTAAAGTCCCCTATATGCCCATCAGAACATCGCCTGGGGACAAGTAACATTTTTTTATATAATATCATGTCTGGACGGTAATAATAAGTAATTCCAGATTGCTTGAGAAAAATTTAAAATCATTTATAATGTTGGACTATAAATAAAATATTTTCTTCTGCTAGTGATTGCTATATATATGTGTATTTACATTATTCTAACAGAAATATTTTCTGCTGTTACTATGATGCAACTTGAATAAGATTTGCCTAGTTTTGTGCCATGTGACATGTTTATACCACATAGTTTTCAAGAATCTATTCTGTAAGTCAGATGTCATCAATTTCGCGCACCTGCACAACCTAATCGCCTTGTTTTCGTGAAGAGTGCAAGGGGAAAATTACCTGTTGAACTCCTCAAACAACTAAATTCCAATCACTAAATAAAATTTAAATGCAGCTTTATAATGTTAAATGGTCATTAAAACTATTCTTATTACCATTTAGTATTTTCGTAGTTGTAAATGTGAAATATTCTGGCATAAAAAATTATGTATTTTAGAGCAAAATGTATCGAGTAACCCCCAAATATATCGGGTCACGTGACTAGTGATACATCACGCCAAGTTCCAGAATTAGTTTTTTGAAGAAATAAACCACGGGAAAGTGGATAGAAAGACAAGAGAATCAGTGCACATGAAGTTCAAGTTTGATACCATAGGCACTTTGTGGTATCAAGGACAAAACACTGTTTAAATCATACCCACATATACTCTGATATTAAATATCTAGATGGTATGACACTCGCCATCTTTTCAACCAACGGAAGTGGTACTTAGCGGGACCCTGCCAACGGAAGTGGTACTAGTGCTGGTCCTGGCCTTCTCGCGCGTTACAATTACTGAAATTAGCGAGCCAGGCCCAAGGTACACTAGTACCACTTGGTTGAAAAGATGGCGAGTGTCCTACCTTCTAGATATTTAATATCAGAGTACAATTACTGAATTAGTGAGCCGGGCCTAAAGTAAATACTCCACTTCCGTTGGTTGAAAAGATGTCGAGTGTCCTACCTAGTAGATATTTAATATCAGATTAAAATTGGGTACGATTTAAAGAGGCTTTTTCTAGTTCATACCACAAAGTGCCTGTGTTTAATACAAGTGGAAATTAATCAGGAAAGACACTTTGGTAGAACAGAAAACACAGAAACAAATCAATTATCAAGATGACTCAAAGAGACGCTTCGCTTAGGTAGAGGTCGAGAAACTGGTAAACATGTAAATTTGACAAAGTAGTCGGATACTGGTATGCATCGGAATTCGGAAACAAGCCTGTCTCAACGCCCACAATTGAAACCTATGATGACCTTTATGTACACACTGGGTGGGCACCAAAATAAAATATGTTAAAATACTTGTAAATCAATATGTATATTAAATGCGTACCTTCTGTAAGCATGCAAAGAAATTACACAAAATGGTTGGTTAAAGGCTTTATTTTGTTGCAGTTATTGCTGTTGTTGTTGTCATTTTCACGTATGTTGTTCAATTTATCCGCCGACTTTTTTGGCTCATTCAATTCACACTACAATACGGTCATAGTAAACACTATATATACAAAGGCTCCAAATGTCACAAATGTCACAGAGGCTGTTCGATGTTGCTTGTACGTACGTCAACAGCTATTTATACGATACAGTCACTGAACTGACTAAATTATCATGTTTTACTATCATTTGATGAAGTTTAATCATTGAAATACAATAATCGACCTTGTAAAGTGGGTATATATCCACAAGGAAGGAACAATTTACGTTTACAACTATGTACGAAATGGACCGGTTTTCTATCCAATATTTATGCTACATGTAGCTAGAAAATATATACGCGGAAAATCTGGACATAATGTACCACAAAGGCTACATGTAGCTAACAAATAGTCGACAAAGGCTGACATAATATACCACAAAGGCTACATGTTTCTATAACGTAGTTGGCAAATGATGAAGGAATGTATCACAAAGGCTACACGTAGTTAGAAAATAGTCGACACAGCGAGCAGTCATGCATGGAACACGACAGGTGACATAGGAACACGACAGGTGACATATGTCATCAGTCCCTTTTTTCCTGTCACAGTCATAGCTCAGGAACTAGACTGGTGATATATGTCATCAGTCCATTTTCTCCTGACAGAGTCTCCTAAATTTAAAATTCATATCATTTTCCAATTCAAATAGGAATCCTCAGCGATTTGTAACCCGGAGGATATAACAAAAACGTTCTACTTTCACTTTCATTTCAGCTACACATTCAATTTTAATTTATTGAGTAAATGATCCCGAAATATTAATTTAAATTAATATCTAATTAATTAAATATACTTTTTTTAATTCATAATACAAATAATCTAGAGATAATTATTATCCTTATTCAAACTCAAGACAACGTTTCCTTTGTGAAGTGTATCGTACTGTATATGCTGTGTAACATCAAGTCGCAAGACTGTCGGCAGCGTATGCGCTAACACACACGACGTGTAATTATCAAAAAATTGCTAGCACCTCTTTGGAAAGTTTGGATTTCCGCGCGAACTGTTTTACTAAATTCATTATAGATTAGTTGATTTTTTAAGTAAAATGGACACTGGTTAATACTATCGATGGCTCAAGATGATTAAAACAGTATGTATTAGTTGATTTTTTTAAGTAAAATGGACACTGATTAATACTATCGATGGCTCCAGATGATTAAAACAGTATGTGTATATACATACTGTTTTAATCATCTGGAGCCATCGATACATACTGTTTTAATCATCTGGAGCCATCGATAGTATTAATCAGTGTCCATTTTACTTAAAAAATCAACTAACTGTCAACAAACAATGTTTCTGCTTTAAATCATCATCATTTCGCTGTCCAATGTCGGATTTTATCGAGCCTTTGACCTATGTAAAGTTCAGAATGTAAGCTTTAATCTGATTGGTCATTCAAGAAAAACGTCACAGGAAAATCCCGCCCCCTACTATATCATTGCGCAAAATATCAACATACATAACAAAGAACTCATATTAATACATAACAGTTAATAGTTTATAAAGTATACACAAACTTTTGCAATAACACACATATAGCACACAAAAGCAAACAACACATGTATTACGCTGAAACGGTAAGATAGCTCGCTGTTTTACTGTTGTTGAACTACTTTTTTATGGCGTAGTACCGCGTATTTTTATAAAGTTAAACCCGCAAAGAGTGACACTGCGACCGCCACTTAACTCATGAGCATATCCGCAATGACTGAGAATTTTCATATAGTTACTAAATCCGAGCTAAGAGCTCGGATAAAAATCGAGTGGGGTGTTTATAGGGGCATGCGGACAAATTGGGCATCTTTCACAAACTAGATGGCCACGGCCCGCATGTCGCGCCCGCCGATGCTTTGATAGTATACCGAAAAACTTTAACCAAACACTTTAATCAAAAACATTAACACATACGCACATACGGACGTACGTACGATGGCGATAGTACGATAGCACGATAGCACGATAGCACGATGACGATACTACGATACTACGATACTCCGATACTATATCGTAAATACGTCATCGTAGTATCGTACTATCGGCATCGTAACGTCGTACTATCGTCATAGTACCGTCCTGATATCGTACTATCGTCATCGTGGTTTCGTGTTATCGCCATCTTAGTATCGATATCGTACTATTGTTATCGTGATATCGTGCTATCGTAATATGGCATTTTCTCGAAAACAACCACGGGAGGGGCAAGTGATTAGGGCGCGACCGCTAACCCACAGAGGAAGGTGCCGGGCAGCGACTAGTATAGGGCGATAGGGCCTGAAGTAACTTTGCGGGCATGGTGGTCAGTTGAAGTCATGTCATTTTTTCGTGAACGCCATCATGGAGGTGGCAAATCAAAAGGGTATGGCGGCTAGCCCCCCAGACGAAGGTGCCGGGTATCCACTAGTATGGCAACGTAGGGCATAGGCCCCGGTGTCCGGCGGCACTTTCGGCTAAGCCTGAAGTAACTTTGCGAGTATGGTGGCCAGTTGAAGTCATGTAATTTTCTCGAAAACCACTACGGGAGGGGCGAGTGAAAAGGGCACGACCGTTAGCCCACAGAGGAAGGTGCCGGGCAGCGACTAGTATAGGGCGGTAGGGAGGAGGCCCCAGTGTCCGACCGCACCGTCGGCTAAGGGCATGAAGTAACTTTGCGGGTATGGTGGCCGGTTGATGCCATAGCATATTTCACGAAATATGAAAATCGAGGTTGGGCCGATTCAAAAGGGTATGGCGGCTAGCCCCCCAGAGGAAGGTGCCGGTTAACCACTAGTATGGCGACGTAGGGCATAGGCCCCGGTGTCCGGAGGCACAGTCGACTAAGCGCCTGAAATAACTTTGCGAGTATGGTGGCCAGTTGAAGTCATGGCATTTTCTCGAAAACCACAACGGGAGGGGCAAGTGAAAAGAGCACGACCGCTAGCCTCCAAAGGAAGGTACCGGGAAGTGACTAGTATAGGGCGGTATGACAGAGGCCCCAGTGTCCGACGGCACCGTCGGCTAAGGGCTTGAATTAACTTTGCGGGTATGGCGGCCGGTTGATGCCATAGCATATTTCACGAAATCTGAAACTCGAGGTTGGGCCGATTCAAAAGGGTATTGTGGCTAGCCCCCCAGAGGAAAGTGCCGGTTAACCACTAGGGTATAGGCCCCGGTGTCCGGCGGCACCGTCGGCTAAGCGCCTGAAGTAACTTTGCGGGTATGGTGGTCAGTTGAAGTCCTGGCATTTTTCGTGAACGCCATCATGGAGGTGGCAAATCAAAAGGGTATGGCGGCTAGCCCCCCAGACGAAGGTGCCGGGTATCCACTAATGTGTTCTCTATTTTAATAATCATGTCGTTATTATGGGATCGTTTATCATGGGCGAATTCAGGAGGGGGGGGGGGGGGTGGGCGGACACGGCGCACGCCCGCCCCCCCCCCCCTAAAAATTCGCCGAGTAAAGATTTTTTACAAGTTACAAGGCACGTTTCATGCCAAGTGCCATGTTTTCCATGCATTTTTCGGTCGTTTTCTTATTGTTTCAAAATTTAAACGTTTTCAATGAAAAAGCATGTCTAAACATATTGTGACAGTGTCAATATTTTTGCTCCAAAATGCGCCAGAACGCAGGAAATGCGATGTAGATTTGCAAAATTTTCCGGGTGGGAATGCCCCCGGACCCCCCTAGCGCTATCTCGACTATTTTGCAATACTTGACTATATTATCGAACGAGCTAAGCTCGTTCGATAATATAGTCAAGTATTGCAAAATATTTACGCCTCCCCTAACCCGAAATCCTGGATCCGCGCCTGTTTTTGACATACATTTGTAGACATGTTGCAATCTTGACATGATAATCCATATGTCACACATTAAACCACGCAACAGCTACAAGTAGGTTAACACAGGATGCTTCATACGCTGTTGTACGTACATACATCAGGTATATAAATTAATAACATATTGCCTAAGTTAATTCATCCCAACTGAGTGGATGGATGTGGTGTTCGCTGGAAAAATGGGACACCAGCATTGTGAAAACACTCCATTTGAACATTTATTTGGCAACACCTGTGTTAGCAGATAACATTACACCACTTATCCAATGTTATCTTTTTATAAAGTAAAGCACTTTTGATTTTTGAAAATGTATAACGTATGGAATTGCATGGTTATATTGGCTGACAGGTTTATCGGTATGATAACTAATAGATTGTCTTAAGAAGAGCATTATTTGCAAAAACAAAAATTATAAACAGAAAAATAGCTATTACGACAGCACGATGGCCGATAGTACGATATCACAATGCGACGATAACGATAGTATGATGACTATAATACAATGGTACGGTGACGATAGTACGATGCTACGATGATAATACGATATTATATCATAGTATTGTAAACCTTGTATCGTACTATCGTCATCGTAGCATCGTACTTTCGTTATCGTAGCATCGTATTATCGTCATCGTAGCATCATGTTATCGCCTCCCGGATGGACATGCACATTTTGCATCAAACCAATGGATGACTGCGTAAACGAGACCATTCGCCAATAGTTTGCTTGTTGACAAACAATATTCATCCGGAAGGCAATAGCACGATAGCGATAGCACGATGCTCTGAAGACGATAATGCGATGCTACGATGACGAATGTACGATGATGATATTATGATGTTACGACGCTGATAGTACAATGCAACGATGACGATAGTATGATTACGATATTACGATACTACGATGACCATATCACTATACTACGATAACGATAATATGGTATCACGACGGGACGATGACGATAGTACGATGATGCGATGACGATAGTACGACACTACAATGCGATGACGATAGTACGACACTACAATGATGCAACGATGTAATATCGTACTGTAATCATCGTAGCATCGTACGCTCGTAATCGTAGTATCGTACTATCGTTATGTTAGCATCATGATATCGTACTATCGTCATCGTAGCATCGTAGCATCGTACTATCGTACTATCTATCGTCATCGTTGTATCGTAGTAGCGTGTTATTGTAGTATCGACCCGATGGCGATATCACGATATCACAATGGCTTAAATGGAATGCCGTATTAAAATATAAAAACACACCTTAATGTTAACAATGATGGTCACGGACGGACGGACGGACGGATGGGTTTATGGGCTATTTGTTCTTTAACAGATGAAAACGAATAGCCCCTAGACTACAAAGGACTAGGTCTATACGGAATAAGTATTGTATTCTATTGTCTTAGGCTCCCCCACCCCCACCCTAGCCGCTAAACCCCCAATGTTCGCACGGACGGACGGACGGACGGACGGGACGTAACCACTTAAGCCTAGTAATTGTCTGTTAAGTCCAAAGGGACGGTGACACCACCGGGAATATAGCATGAGCATGCATTCCTTTGGAAGGCGCCTTAACATGAAATGGTGTTCAAAACAAGGTTCAGCCACAAATCAGCTGTTGGCGGCCGGACTATTAGCGTTATGATTAGGTAACCGAAGAGAGGTTCAAATGTAGACAACACACACCGTGCTATCCTGACTGCAGTTGCTGGAACAGCAACGATCTGACGTGACACTTTATATAATATAAATCAAACACAAACATGGAGTGTTCCAAAGGAAAATAACAGTACGTGTATTATAGAAACTTAATACAACAACTGCAACGAAAGTCTCACACCACATAAATAGAGAATAGTATGTCAGTGCCGTGAATGGGAAAACTATCTGGCAAGGAAACGGGATGGGCGAGGCCCTGCCGAGCACATCCCGTTTTCGTGCCGCGCCAGATATGTTACCCATTCACGGCACTAACCTACTATTTTATTTATCCCGTTAACACCTGGAAATGGCTTTAAAATGCAAAAGCCAAAAAAAGCAAAACACCGCACGTAATCATACTCAGTGATTAGGTCGTATTGACAGGATATCAAAGCTGTTTCATGGCACATACGCACTGTGTTGATGGGATAATGTTCAATGAATCACCAAGAAAATTACAATCACGGAAGAAAAATATAAATAAGCCCAAAGTATGATTTCTGAAGAGTTTGTTGACCCGTTGTTTACATTTTGAGAATCCAGTAATGGCTGTGTAACAGTAAAATAAATGCATAGTGCTGTCGATATATACCTGTATTACCATACATACTGTTTCAGCAACATATAACCAGTTATATGAGTGTATTGTCGCTGGTGCCGACTCGCCTACTATGCGAGTAGATATGGCTTTACCTATGGGTAAAGTGTACACTAACAATACACTGTGCATCAGATTACAGTAAATGTTTACACATCGCAATTTATTTTGAGATTGATGAGAGAAATGCTCAGATATATCGTATTCTTTTGTATACTAGTTACCAAGTTTGCTGGCATAATATATACATAGCACACCGTTGTCTATCTGTCTATGATGTATTGCATCAACGTTTATTAATTTTACTGTCATGTTGCCATCTCCGCCAAATTTGTATGTACAAGGGATAGAACAGTTTCACCACTTCGAGCGTTTGAAACAGACAGCAAATACAATGTACCATAATATTATACAGTAACAAGACAATATTCAGACATCTTATAATCATGTGTCACATCACTCTTATGAAGCAAATATCATTGAAGCCAAGTACATATGTCTATGACCTATTTCGTTTAGCTAAAGCACTTATCGCCCCCGATATCAGGAGTGGCAATTCATATTTTATATGAAAAACATAATAATGCAAATTAACACGTTCGGTAATGGAAAATAAATGTCAATTTTAAAGAATAGATGAAAAATCAACTGCGTGCCAAGACTTGCATCTGAAGTTTGGTAGATTTGTTGGACATTCAAAGTACCGTATATATGTAGTGTCAAAGTAAATACTGCAGCAGATGTAAATGGATAAATGCAAACAATCGTCTCGTTTTATAACCTCATTTTTAGACGATACAATCCATACAACCCGGGTTTCTGCCATGTGAAGTACATTCATAACTACACCTGTTAGCGAAGTAATTGATACACAATTCCATCTGATTTACGCAGATGGGCTGTGGCCTTGGTGTTAAATCATCCGACTCGGAGATTGTGGATTCAAAACTCGCGTTGGGCATCAAACATGCTTTCATAGTATTTCCATCCCACTGGACTTTCGGATAAGACTTGAAACGGAGGTGGTCCCGTCCCTATATGACCGTAGCTGCTTCTGGGATGTTAAACCCATTCACTTTCCATCGGATTAACTGGTTATGTGTGTTGATGTCACAAACCTCACATTTTATCAATTGTCGGGCCCGACTGTTGTTGTGTTCAACTGCAGACGGGACAGCACATTGTACAATGTGCTATTTGTTTCACGTTTAGGTTAGAGAATACTAAAGGGTGCGAAATCGCCAAGGGGATATGCAAAGGTAGTCCGGTATAAAACAAATAGTGCGTGTGTTGTGAGGTCACAGACACAAGTTGCTTGCAAATCTTCATCCGTTACTACCCCAGTTTCATTTGAGGAACATTTTGGGCACCAGTTTTCAGCATATTTGTAGCATTTAAAAGAAAACACTGAACCGGTTGGTCACGTGATGTAAACAGAGTTTCCGTGGCCAAAACATGTAAACAATATTGGGGGACATGACGAGGTTGGAGTTTTCTTTCTTAGGCGTAAGCGAACCTATTGCTTAATTCATGCAGAACCAATACAGACCGGCTGGCTGCATGTCATGTGCAAGTAGGTCCCCCAGGATCCATACGAATAGTGAAAGTAGGAGAGACTGTCTTTATTGGATGGGATTCTGTTCAAATATATAGTAAATGTATTTGGTGTGTTCTAACCTTTATCTCCTTTAGTTTAGTAGTAAACAATATTAAAATTTCACATGTAAACAATAGAGTACTACGGAACCAAATAAGGCAATCGACCGTTCCCAAATAAAATAATAATTAAAAATAAACTATTCTGTATTTGGCATACATAATATTTGAAATAAATATTAAATTTCATATATCATTCTATGGATAAAAAAAAAAGAACAAGAAACACAGTACATGTTACACAATTGGTCACGTGATCCTTCATTCGTTGCATGCGCGGATCCAGACGGGCGCAAGGCAGGCGCAGGCACTCAGATTCATATTTCCGATAGTTTACCTACCTACACTGTCCGTGTATATACCGTTCTTTCGTTTTCCGAATTCGAATCATTCACATAGCACACGCACCACTGAAATATAATATGCATTTGCAATGGGAAAACAATCTGGAATATTCAACACATAATATCAGGCGACCCCACTCCGGAACATGCGTGCGATGGGGGCATGCGTTATACCCTTTTGACTCGGCCCAACCTCGATTTTCAGATTTCATGAAATATTCTATGGCATCAACCGGTCACCATACCCGCAAAGTTACTTCAGGCCCTTAGCCGACGGTGCTGTCGTACACTTGGGCCTCTGCCCTACCGCCCTATACCAGTCGCTGCCCGGCACCTTCCTCTGGGGGCTAGCGGTAGCGCCCTTTTCACTTGCTCCTCCCGTGGTGGTTTTCGAGAAACTGCCATGACTTCAACTGACCACCATATCCGCAAAGCTACTTCAAATAGTAAAGGCGCCAGTGGCGTCGAAAGTTTGCAAACTGCGAAACGGCCTACAAAACCACGCGTTCATGTTTTCATTTATTGAAAATGTGTCATGTGTTCATCATGACGTTTTGCGTTGGTTTCCTCTTGACATGGGTTTATCTGTATCCATAGGGTATCTTGTTCTCTGCTTACAACCATTTACTTGTGACTTCCAATCTCCCGATAAATCATGTTCCTACTAATTTCCGGACATCACCTATTTTCGTACGCGTGATGTCACGGTGAAAATACGATTTTTTTCTGGCAAACTGTGCGCTATGCGCCTGATTTGAATAAGTTATCTGATTTATAGGAAAGTGTGGCGTACCGTGTAGTACCAGGACCATTGTAGTGTGTATCTGTAGCTCCCGATGCTAAAACACTTCAGTGTCTTGACATGGGTCCACGATACATCAGTATTCTCCACTTTATCTGTTAGTCGTGACGTCACCGCATGCCTATATACCAATGTTAGTTCGGGACGCCTTGACAATCGATGAACCTTAAATGTGGCTGTGACTGGAGAATTGGAATTTACGAGTCTGCGACCATTGTAGATCCAGGTCAGGTTAGCCTGTGCATCCGCACAGTCTGATCAGGATCTGCACAGTTCAGAAAATATTAGGTAAAAATGGTGTGTTATCATATCGTAGCCTCGTTTTCGTGTATTACAACTGTATTGATAGAGTGCACGTGCATGTAAGTCATTATCATAGAGCACATGCATCTTGGTGCTCAAACATAAACATGTATTATGGCTCAGTGGTATCAAAGTGGGAGAATATCCATACGATTGCAGAAATTGTGTTCGTTCTATCTGGTCGAGAGTTCGAACCTCACAAAACGCATTACATTTGTCGATATTATTGTGTTCTGTTTATGACTTGTTGCTGGAGATGGACATAGGTGAAACGGCGAGGGCTATCACTATGGCTGTATGACGTCAATGTGACATGATCTGCGAGAAAATACTCCCAGATTCTTCATGTAGACACATATGAAATGTGCATTTAGTTATTAGTTTTCTTCCAATGATACTAGCGTTCTACATACTTAGTTAATGTAATTTGTAAGAGAAACACATACATGTATATATAAAAAAAATATAATAAAATATAAGCCAAAAAAAAAAATATATATATATTTATGAAAAACTAAGATTCGAACTCTCTACCTACGGCATTGAAGTCCGTCGCTGTAACCCCTCGGCTACATAAGACTTGAAAAGATATATCAAAATTAGTATTGAAAAGGAAAACAGGCACGGGTATATTTTTTATAGATGCAGCTTGGAACAATTTAACCCTTACACTGCTGAATTATATGTTGTCGTCTGCTATTTTCGTTCTATTTTCCATTGTTCACATCAACAACATGGTTTGGTAGAACTTTAGAATCTTTTCCATTGCTGTCAAACCACATTTTGTTGTTTACGAACATTGAATATGTTAATTAATAAAGCCGTAAATGCCGTAATCCGATTGAGCTGAAAATTGGCACTCCGATTGGATTTGTGTCGCTAAAAACGATGCCGTTCACGAAAAATCGATATCTTCATTGACGGCGCCGTAAATGACGTCGAAAGTTTTAAACTGTGTACGGCGATTACAGCTTTACTAATTGAGATATCACACTTCTGTAAACGGATTCTGGTTCAGCGAGGCAATATCTATCCGTGTGGAGAGTTTCAGCCGAATCTAGTTAAGAAAGTTGCCAACATTTCAACGTCGTCCGATCCGGCTGAAAATAGCCATATCGATAGAATTTGGCTCGATAAACACGATGCCGTTTACGAAAAATCGATATCTTAATTAACGACGCCGTAAATGACGTCGAAAGTTTCAAACTTTCAACGGCGATTACAGCCTTCCTAATTGAGATATCACACCTCTGTAAACGGCTACTGATTCAAGGCGGCAATATGTATGCGTGTGCCAAGTTTCAACCGAATCGGACGCGGAAAGTTTCCAAGTTTTCAACGTCGTCGGATCCGGCTGAAAATTGGCATGCCGATAGAACTTGGATCTCAGAACAAGATGGCGTTTACAGAAAGTCGCTATCTCAAATAGTAAAGCCGTGAATCGTGATTCGGTTTGCAAACTTTCGACGCCACTGGCGCCTTTACTGCATGAGATAGCGACTTTCTGTAAGCGCCATCTTGTTCTGAGATCCAAATTCTATCAGCATTCCAATTTTCAGCCGGATCCGACGACGTTGAAAACTTGGAAACTTTCCGCGTCCGATTCGGTTGAAACTTGGCACACGCATACATATTGCCGCCTTGAATCAGTAGCCGTTTACAGAGGTGTGATATCTCAATTAGGAAGGCTGTAATCGCCGTTGAAAGTTTGAAACTTTCGACGTCATTTACGGCGTCGTTAATTAAGATATCGATTTTTCGTGAACGGCATCGTGTTTATCGAGCCAAATTCTATCGATATGGCAATTTTCAGCCGGATCGGACGACGTTGAAATGTTGGCAACTTTCTTAACTAGATTCGGCTGAAACTCTCCACACGGATATATATTGCCTCGCTGAACCAGAATCCGTTTACAGAAGTGTGATATCTCAATTAATAAAGCTGTAATCGCCGTACACAGTTTAAACCTTTCGACGTCATTTACGGCGTCGTCAATGAAGATATCGATTTTTCGTGAACGGCATCGTGTTTAGCGACACAAATCCAATCCGGATGCCAATTATCAGCTCAATCGGATTACGGCATTTACGGCTTTATTAATTAACATATCCAATTTTCGTAAACAACAAAAATGTGGTTTGACAGCAATGGAAAAGATTCTAAAGTTCTACCAAACCATGTTGTTGATGTGAACAATGGAAAATAGAACGAAAATAGCAGACGACAAAATATAATTCAGCAGTGTAAGGGTTAAATTGACATTGATCAACCGTTGTCAATTAGCGTGGCATATGTTCCACTAACATGTTCGCTAAAAAGCGGGCAGTGATGTATGATTTAATGTATGATTTAAAACGGCCTACAAAACCACGCGTTCCTACTAATTTCCGGACATCACCTATTTTCGTACGCGTGATGTCACGGTGAAAATACGATTTTTTTCTGGCAAACTGTGCGCTATGCGCCTGATTTGAATAAGTTATCTGATTTATAGGAAAGTGTGGCGTACCGTGTAGTACCAGGACCATTGTAGTGTGTATCTGTAGCTCCCGATGCTAAAACACTTCAGTGTCTTGACATGGGTCCACGATACATCAGTATTCTCCACTTTATCTGTTAGTCGTGACGTCACCGCATGCCTATATACCAATGTTAGTTCGGGACGCCTTGACAATCGATGAACCTTAAATGTGGCTGTGACTGGAGAATTGGAATTTACGAGTCTGCGACCATTGTAGATCCAGGTCAGGTTAGCCTGTGCATCCGCACAGTCTGATCAGGATCTGCACAGTTCAGAAAATATTAGGTAAAAATGGTGTGTTATCATATCGTAGCCTCGTTTTCGTGTATTACAACTGTATTGATAGAGTGCACGTGCATGTAAGTCATTATCATAGAGCACATGCATCTTGGTGCTCAAACATAAACATGTATTATGGCTCAGTGGTATCAAAGTGGGAGAATATCCATACGATTGCAGAAATTGTGTTCGTTCTATCTGGTCGAGAGTTCGAACCTCACAAAACGCATTACATTTGTCGATATTATTGTGTTCTGTTTATGACTTGTTGCTGGAGATGGACATAGGTGAAACGGCGAGGGCTATCACTATGGCTGTATGACGTCAATGTGACATGATCTGCGAGAAAATACTCCCAGATTCTTCATGTAGACACATATGAAATGTGCATTTAGTTATTAGTTTTCTTCCAATGATACTAGCGTTCTACATACTTAGTTAATGTAATTTGTAAGAGAAACACATACATGTATATATAAAAAAAATATAATAAAATATAAGCCAAAAAAAAAAATATATATATATTTATGAAAAACTAAGATTCGAACTCTCTACCTACGGCATTGAAGTCCGTCGCTGTAACCCCTCGGCTACATAAGACTTGAAAAGATATATCAAAATTAGTATTGAAAAGGAAAACAGGCACGGGTATATTTTTTATAGATGCAGCTTGGAACAATTTAACCCTTACACTGCTGAATTATATGTTGTCGTCTGCTATTTTCGTTCTATTTTCCATTGTTCACATCAACAACATGGTTTGGTAGAACTTTAGAATCTTTTCCATTGCTGTCAAACCACATTTTGTTGTTTACGAACATTGAATATGTTAATTAATAAAGCCGTAAATGCCGTAATCCGATTGAGCTGAAAATTGGCACTCCGATTGGATTTGTGTAGCTAAAGACGATGCCGTTCACGAAAAATCGATATCTTCATTGACGGCGCCGTAAATGACGTCGAAAGTTTTAAACTGTGTACGGCGATTACAGCTTTACTAATTGAGATATCACACTTCTGTAAACGGATTCTGGTTCAGCGAGGCAATATCTATCCGTGTGGAGAGTTTCAGCCGAATCTAGTTAAGAAAGTTGCCAACATTTCAACGTCGTCCGATCCGGCTGAAAATAGCCATATCGATAGAATTTGGCTCGATAAACACGATGCCGTTTACGAAAAATCGATATCTTAATTAACGACGCCGTAAATGACGTCGAAAGTTTCAAACTTTCAACGGCGATTACAGCCTTCCTAATTGAGATATCACACCTCTGTAAACGGCTACTGATTCAAGGCGGCAATATGTATGCGTGTGCCAAGTTTCAACCGAATCGGACGCGGAAAGTTTCCAAGTTTTCAACGTCGTCGGATCCGGCTGAAAATTGGCATGCCGATAGAACTTGGATCTCAGAACAAGATGGCGTTTACAGAAAGTCGCTATCTCAAATAGTAAAGCCGTGAATCGTGATTCGGTTTGCAAACTTTCGACGCCACTGGCGCCTTTACTGCATGAGATAGCGACTTTCTGTAAGCGCCATCTTGTTCTGAGATCCAAATTCTATCAGCATTCCAATTTTCAGCCGGATCCGACGACGTTGAAAACTTGGAAACTTTCCGCGTCCGATTCGGTTGAAACTTGGCACACGCATACATATTGCCGCCTTGAATCAGTAGCCGTTTACAGAGGTGTGATATCTCAATTAGGAAGGCTGTAATCGCCGTTGAAAGTTTGAAACTTTCGACGTCATTTACGGCGTCGTTAATTAAGATATCGATTTTTCGTGAACGGCATCGTGTTTATCGAGCCAAATTCTATCGATATGGCAATTTTCAGCCGGATCGGACGACGTTGAAATGTTGGCAACTTTCTTAACTAGATTCGGCTGAAACTCTCCACACGGATATATATTGCCTCGCTGAACCAGAATCCGTTTACAGAAGTGTGATATCTCAATTAATAAAGCTGTAATCGCCGTACACAGTTTAAACCTTTCGACGTCATTTACGGCGTCGTCAATGAAGATATCGATTTTTCGTGAACGGCATCGTGTTTAGCGACACAAATCCAATCCGGATGCCAATTATCAGCTCAATCGGATTACGGCATTTACGGCTTTATTAATTAACATATCCAATTTTCGTAAACAACAAAAATGTGTTTGA